>OX375874.1:63027763-63239464 GCA_947359465.1 Metellina segmentata | reverse complement strand
AGTCGTGCGACCCACACACGAGTGTCCCCCATGACCATTCACAGACGGCTGAGAGAGCGAAATCTACGCTCGTACCGACCGTTACGCCACCTTCCCCTCCCGCCTGCACACTGTCGAGAAAGATTACAGTGGTGCTTGGCTCGATCAGGCTGGAATGATGCTGACTGGGGACGTACAGTCTTTAGCGACGAATCCAGCTTCCAACTGTGTCCTGACGATCATCGAAGACGTGTCTGGAGACGCCCAGGGTAGCGTGCCGATCCTGCTTTCACTATTGCACGCTACACGGGCCCTTAACAAGGAGTTATGGTATGGGGTGCCATTTCCCTTGATAGCCTGACCCATTTGGTCGTCATTAGAGGTACACTTACTGCACAGCGGTACGTTGACGACATTCTGAGACCAGTTTTTTTACCGTTCCTTTCGCAGTACCCTGGGCTTATTTTTCAGCAATAAAATGCCAGACCATATACGGCACGTGTTGCTATAAACTGTCTTCAAGCTTGTCAAACACTTCCTTGGCCAGCCAGATCACCAGATCTCTCTCCCATCGAGCATGTCTGGGATATGATGGGAAGGCGACAGCGATATATATATATATATATATATATATATATATATAACAAAAAATCGATGCGCCAAGAAGGAGTTGTCCTATGGAGACAAAAGTTGGTGGAAAGGATAATTATGTACAGAATAGAAAATGATCAAAGTTTTAGAACAATATATATGTTGAAGCGTTTTTAAGTTTATAACTACTATTTTTACATTGTCTTTTTTATGAAATAGAGAGAGAATGAAATAGAGAGAGAACTATGGGTGTGTAGATGGTAACTTAAGACCTTATAAGCGTGAAATCGATTTGGGCTGATTCACTATCGAAACTCAGGTTAGCGTTTTCCATATCACGCTGGATAACCACTTTAGTCAATAAATAATTTGTCCCCGGATTCATTCTTTTCCCCACAACCACTTGACATATCTTCAAACCGAGGAATCCGAAGACGTAACATGAAGCTGCTTGCTTCTAATCCATCTACTTCATTAAAAGGTCGATGGAAATAACATGAAGATGAACGAACATAGCTTCATTAGCATACTTCATTAGAAGGTCGATATTATCCTATACGCACGTCAAATTGTCTTACATTACAATTCTTGCTCTCTTCCACTACCATTTGACTTAGAATGGAAGATCTTCAAGCTGAACGATCTAAAGAAATTATAAAGATATAATCATCAGAGAAATAACATAAATCTACACGCAAGTGCTAAGTCTATTTCATTAAAAGGTTAATGCCTTAATAAGTATTTAAAATTATACATTATACAGACAAAATGGTAAGCAGCCTGCATTTTGTTCATACGAAAGCCAAACAACAGAGTTGTTTTAAATTTTTGATGTAAGAGCTATAATATATTAATATTTTAAGTAGCTTGGTATTTCAGTTATATTAACAGGTGGATTTCCATCTCTAGGTTTTCAACAATTGCTGTGTTGTTGTTTAAAAAAATTATTCACTGCAAATAATAAATTAATATTGAATCATCTCAATTTTATAAATATCTCTAATGAAGTAAACAAAAACTACATTTGTAACACTTACGCGGTATACTTATGATACTAAGTTCAGAAGATTTTTGAAATCTTCTGATGATGAATTTATGCTGTCATGCGAGGTTTCACTTTTCTGATTTACATTTTAAAGTTGCGAATGAGAAAATGAGTAATTTCTTAAAATAAGAAAGTATAGATTTTATAATGGAATAATTATGTCACACATGAATTTGTTTCGAGTATGAAAATCTTCAACTGAATGTTTGTTTAGTTCACTACATTTGTATGCTAATTGAAGTAATTTTGCGTTTGTATATTCGATTGGCCTTTTATGTAAAATATTTTAGAGTAATTTTTAAAAAGGAATATTGCAGATTTAAAAGCACAATAAAAATGTCTTCTGATTTCACAAGATTTTAACACTCTAGAAGATCCCACTTTCGTTCCTATTCTTCAGAATAACTACATTTCCTTTTTTTAAAGCTGTGTTTACTAAAGCCTTTCTGGGAAAAATAAACGAAAATTTATTTTCTTCGCTTTTAAATTCCTCGACAAGTTTTCGATCTACTTGATATCTAAAAACAAGAACACAAAAATATCGGCAACGTTATATTTCAGTTATTTTTATTCTAAACAAAACAACCTCCAAACAGCTTTCAGAAAAAGTGTAAAATAAAAAGTATTACCCAACAACAACACCACAAATTTTTTTTAATCCCTCTTTCAGACATTTCAGTGGCATATTACCCAAAAACTTAACTGCTAGTGAGAAATATTTCAGTCCCCAAAATAAAAGTAGTTAATTTTTTTTCACAGTTTTTTTTGGTATAATTTTTCAGTCATGTTTTTCTGTTGTGAGTGGCAGAGGATTCCTAAAGTAACTTCATAGATATGGTCGGAAAAGAAAAATGGAGGCCGCAATAAGCTTTTTGTGCAACCTTTTTATCTAGATTGAAAACGAAGCTGTTCGAGAGAGAGATAGAGTGACTCTCTCTCTCTTTCTTGAAGAGTATTTCTTGAGGAGGTCTCCTAACTTCTTTGACGAGTTGAAAACAGGAACTATAAAGAAAAGCAATGACGTGAAAACAAGGGAGAGGTGAACTTCTGAAAAAAAACTGAGATCCACGGAAGGGGCTGTCAACATACTGAAAAGGTCTACTGAATGAGCTGATCGTGATAGCGATTGTTTGGGCGGGAAAGAATTTACTATGGATTCAGTATCACGTAATTCTATTATTTGCGTTTTTAACTTGAAATCAAATTTGATATTTTATATTTCTCTTAGATAAATAAATACCAAGAGCAAAAAGTTTTTAAAAATTAGTTCATAAATGTGTATAAAGAGAAGATAATATTATGTTATTTAAGAGTATGTGCAAACTTCCAAAATATTTTCTATAGGGCTTTTAAGTTGCAATATATGAGTAGATCATATGATATTTCCCATCTGCAATTAAATTTTCTTGTTATTTTTTTTGAGGTAATACAATGAAGTTTTTATCAACAAAATGGCCATTGATTATTGTTGTTTATTTATAACATCTTCATTAGTCATGTTTCAGTTTTGTGTAATTAACTAGAGATATAGTGTGTATAGAGGATTATTACAGCCACATTATAAATCGTTAAGTGACCCAATACAATGCAGACAACTAAATCTCAATTCTAACGTTTAAAACCAAAAGTATTGGCCTGTGATGAAAGGAAATCACACTTTTGAAACAATTTAAGGTTTTTTAAATAACATATGATCTAAATTTATGTATGTACTAGCAAAATACCCGACCTTACTCGGTTTGAATTCGTTTACTCTAGATTGAAGAGATAATCAAAATATATAATGACTTACGTTTTTTGTAGAGTAAAAATTTATTTGAACACCTTTCGCCATCTTTATATTTTCTACAACTTACTTTGGACACAAATCCTACACATGCATATCCATTCATGTAATACATTTCACATACATCGCACAATTGCTGTATGACAAAGCTACAAAAAGACGAAAGGTGATACTAAGTTTACTACTATAAAAGACGATTTATAGGAAGATTTGGAATTCCCTTTCTTAAGTTCTTTTCATGTTCAACTCAATTAATTAAAATTACGATTTACGGCGAGTGCTCTCGCACTCATAGTCAACAAAACAATATTTTTTTACCTGTGACACTCTTGCCTCCGGTATGCGACATTGTGAAATTTTGCAATCTTCTCCTGTCATTACTACAACGAATTTTTTAATGTTAGAAAAAGTTCTAGTTTGGATTTTTAAACATTATTATTATTTCAATAACGACATTATTCTTTAAATAACGGCATTATTCTTTAAATAACGGCATTATTCTTTAAATAACGGCATTATTCGTTAAATAACGGCATTATTCTTTAAATAACGGCATTATTCTTTCAATAATGGCATAACTACACTTAAAATTTAATGAAAATTTATACTGACTTACCTAACATTTTCAAGTCTAATACTTTGTGGTGCTGTTGGGTGTGATGAGAAGGAAAACACATTTATTAAAATAATAAATATTTAAAACAGGAAACAGCGAAGTAAAACAAAATAAAAGATGTCGTAAAAAATTGTTCTAAAGATATTAATTTGTGATTCAATTTTATCTCTTGATCTCGCACAGTTGCCACAACTTACAACTAAAAGTGTAGAAAAGTTCGAAATGTGAAATTAATTCAGAGCGAAAGAACCAGAAAAAATATCACTGCTCGCGCGATCGTGTTCATTCTCGTTTCATTGAAAAATATCGTCTGTCCCAAATATTCGGAAATCGTTTTCATTGCGCAAAGAATAAAAATAAGACTCGAAATAAATGACGTATCAGAGATGAAATTCCATAAAAAAAAAAAAAATTTTTTTTGAAGAATAATTACTTTTTCAGCAGTACTGGTAAAGCAATCGAATTAATCGTAATATGCAATAGACATTCCAATTTTTCCAAAACTACCAAATTATGGTTGATTTAAGTATACTTACTCAGGTGTTTTAGCATGAAACTCGTTTAAATATAACAATAAAGAAATGTTTAATATTGCATTCACTAGATTAATAGATAATGTATAAAATAAAATACAATGCAATCAAATATCGGGAATACAATTCATGTGATGCCTACACAAACACACAAACACAAAATCGAGCATAAAACAGAAAGACGGACAGACAGACTTTCGCAACCAATTCCACTCACTAAATCAAGATAAGTACTCACTGTATGCAAATTTCCATGAAAATATCTTAAACCGCGTGGACGTGTATAGGGCACAACATACAGACAGACAGACAGACAGACGGACAGACAGACAGACGGACAGACAGACAGACAGACACCAAACGAGAAAAAGGCGGATTCGGCATCAGAAGGGTCCAAAACGGATAGAAAACTTGAAATGGGTTCAAAATATTGAAGGTACAAACAAACACTCCATTCTTATTTATATAGATACGTCATTTATTTCTAGTCTTATTTTTATTACTAGCAAAATACCCGACCTTACTCGGTTTGAATTCGTTTACTCTAGATTGAAGAGATAATCAAAATATATAATGACTTACGTTTTTTGTAGAGTAAAAATTTATTTTAACACCTTTCGCCATCTTTATATTTTCTACAACTTACTTTGGACACAAATCCTACACATGCATATCCATTCATGTAATACATTTCACATACATCGCACAATTGCTGTATGACAAAGCTCAAAAAGACGAAAGGTGATACTAAGGTTACTACTATAAAAGACGATTTATAGGAAGATTTGGAATTCCCTTTCTTAAGTTTCATGTGCAACTCAATTAATTAAAATTACGATTTACGGAGAGTGCTCTCGCACTCATAGTCAACAAAACAATATTTTTTTACCTGTGGCACTCTTGCCTCCGGTATGCGACATTGTGAAATTTTGCAATCTTCTCCTGTCATTACTACAACGAATTTTTTAATGTTGGAAAAAGTTCTAGTTTGGATTTTTAAACATTATTATTATTTCAATAACGACATTATTCTTTAAATAACGGCATTATTCTTTAAATAACGGCATTATTCTTTAAATAACGGCATTATTCTTTAAAAAACGGCATTATTCTTTAAATAACGGTATTATTCTTTAAATAACGGCATAACTACACTTAAAATTTACTGAAAATTTATACTGACTTACCTAACATTTTCAAGTCTAATACTTTGTGGTTCTGTTGGGTGTGATGAGAAGGAAAACACATTTATTAAAATAATAAATATTTAAAACAGGAAACAGCGAAGTAAAACAAAATAAAAGATGTCGTAAAAAATTGTTCCAAAGATATTAATTTGTGATTCAATTTTATCTCTTGATCTCGCACAGTTGCCACAACTTACAACTAAAAGTGTACAAAATTTAGAAATGTGAAATTAATTCAGAGCGAAAGAACCAGAAAAAATATCACTGCTCGCGCGATCGTGTTCATTCTAGTTTCATTGAAAAATATCGTCTGTCCCAAATTTTCGGAAATCGTTTTCATTGCGCAAAGAATAAAAATAAGACTCGAAATAAATGACGTATCAGAAATGAAATTCCATAAAAAAAAATTTTTTTTGAAGAATAATTACTTTTTCAGCAGTACTGGTAAAGCAATCGAATTAATCGTAATATTCAATAGACATTCCAATTTTTCCAAAACTACCAAATTATGGTTGATTTAAGTATACTTACTCAGGTGTTTTAAGCATGAAACTCGTCTAAATATAACAATAAAGAAATGTTTAATATTGCATTCACTAAATTATTAGATAATGTATAAAATAAAATACAATGCAATCAAATATCTGGAATACAATTCATGTGATGCCTACACAAACACACAAACACAAAATCGAGCATAGAACAGAAAGACGGACAGACAGACTTTCGCAACCAATTCCACTCACTAAATCAAGATAAGTACTCTCTGTATGCAAATTTCCATGAAAATATCTTAAACCGCGTGGACGTGTATAGGGCACAACATACAGACAGACAGACAGACAGACAGACACCAAACGAGAAAAAGGCGGATTCGGCATCAGAAGGGTCCAAAACGGATAGAAAACTTGAAATGCGTCGAAAATATTGAATGTACAAACAAACACTCCATTCTTATTTATATAGATAATATTTGACAGTGTAATGTATATTTTAGACGACCTGAGGAGTTCTACATGGGTCTACTAATTTAAAGCGTACAACACATGCTAAACACAATATAAATGAGTTTTAATAACATCATGGTGTTTTCTAACTGCTTCGTGTCTGAACTTTGATAACAAGGTTCTCTGGCCCCTTCGTGTAAAGTTTGATAACTTTAAAGTCCTCTGATTATTTAGTGTCTGAAGTTTTATACTTGTTAGGTTCTCTGGTCCCCGTTTCGTCTAAAATGTAATACATTTAAGATCATCTGGTCCACTTGTATTTAAATTTTAATGTATTTTAGCTCCTCTGTTATCCATGTGTGTAAGAAGTTATTTAACCAGTGGGTCCTTTGAACGCTTCTCTCTCTCGTTTAATAATTTTAAGCTCCCCTGGCACTCTTGTGTCTAAGGCTTGGTAAGTACAATGTCCTCTATGCTCGTGTGCCAAGTTTAATAACTTTATGGGATTTTTTTCTTCTTTTGATTGGACTTTAACATCTTTTAGGCCATCTGATCATTTTGTGTCCAATGTTTTAAGCTTGTTGGATACCCTGGTCCGCTTACATCTAAAATTTATTAAATTTAAAATCATCTGGTCTACTTGTACTATAATTGAAATGATATTAAGTAAGTTTGTTACCCTTGTGTATGAAGTTATTTAACCATGGGGTCTCTGCCCCCCTCCGTTTTATCTTACGTTTAACATTTAAAGGTTCCCTGGAACCATTATGTTTAAGGCTTAGTAATTAGAAAGTCCTCTATCCGCTTGTGTCTGAAGTTTAATAACTTTAGGGAACTTTTTCTTCTTGTGACTGAATTTTGATGACTTTTTCTCCTTGCATATATAATTAATCCTCAACTAAAATACTGTGCAATTCGTCATTTATTTTTCAACAACTACTATATCCGTTTTAGTTAAGGAGTCAATACTAAAATTCAATTTTACATAATTTTAGAGATTTTAAGCGATTTTAGATTACTGTTTCTATCTACCATCTTTAGTTTATATGAAATGTTAGTACTATAAATTTTGAAAATAACACTTTTGTAACCTCCCTTACGATTCATTAATCGATTTATTGACTTTACATTTCCCTTATTAGTTTTTTAACACATTACAATTGGAAGTAATCTAAGTGAAGCAAAAGTTATGTCGTTTTATGAAAACGTTAAAAATGATACACTTCTCATAACAAAATCTGCACTCAAAAGATATCTTTATGAAATAGATGATTGTTAAATTTAGAGGAATAAACGAGATAAATACAGAAATGTGTAAGATTCAGTATTTAAAATAGTGTTTATGTTATTAAAATATAGTTTGTATTATTAAAATAGTGTTGATAAATTAGAAAATTAATCAAGATAAAATGATGTTTCATACTCTGACTTTCTATTCATATTTGACAGTTTCAACAAAATCAGAGTGTGAAACGTCATTTTATCTTAATTAATTTTCTAATTTTTATTTCTATATATATTCAATATAATACTCCAAAAGTGAGAAGGAATTTTTATTATTTGGATTTTAGAACTGTTCTAGATAAGATGAACAATTCATTACATTTAAAGATAGTAAGATCATATAGAATATCTGCATTATTTGAAATATTACTTTTGCTTTTAACTTAATAACACGACTTCTTAAAAATAATAGTGTAAAAGTTGATGTTAGTGTTCTGTAAAAGAATTAAAAATTGGCTGTACCACCTGAATAATATCATTACCAGAACTTAAACACGTATTAAAATTAAAATTATGGGAACTAATTTATATCGAGAATAGACAGCTCATTGGTACTTAGGAAGAAGTGTTCAAATCCTTATTAAATATTAATTGAATAAAACTACTTCCCTGATGAAACGGAATGAAATTTATTTCTCCATTCAAATTTAATTAAGATTTTATTTATAAAGAATTATGTAAGTAGTCACACATCATATACTTAAAATACATTTTTCGTTTAATGTGTTGTATGTTATCTAAATTCTTAAGAAATCTCAAATTGAGGAGGTAACTTTAAGTAATTTATGAAGTAGGCAGTATTATATATATCCCAGTTTGATATGAATATTGTTAACTATGTTAAAGCTATATGATATTAAATATACATGCATTGTGTCAGAGATATATAATCTGTTCGGAAGAAACAACAATTTTTTCAAATGCATATTTTAGGTATTGCATTGAAAACTAAACTATTTAAAAGGCATGGAATTGTACTCAATTCAATTACCGTGAAATATATTTCTAGAATTTGCAGCGGGTATATATGTTATTCATTTTATTCAACGATTAGTAAAGGATATATTTATGTAACCTTCTGCTTCTTTGTGCAGATCCAAGATGTGTACCAACATTCGTATGAAAAATTTAATTTCTGCAATGACGTATGTTTTGAACGACAAAACATGAAAACTTTAGTTTATTGTGTAGATTATTATAATTAATTTACACATTTTGATCTTAGTTTTTGCATCATGATCAACCTCGATACTTCAAAACAATATGATGATACGCACAAATAGCAATAAACGTAATCTATCAAAACCATGTAATGTAATCAAAATGATAACGTGATTAATTTAAAATATTCAGTGGAATTCATAGCACTTATATTTGTTTGAACTAATCTTGTGAAAAGATTTAGAAAATATCAAAACACCACAAAACTTTCCAGTATACGTAATAATAAGAACTTACCATCTCGATTTTTCTCCATTAAATGCTGAATATTAAATTATCAACATCTAACCATCGATGGCAATTGACAAAGAGAAACTCTGACAAATGTCTCAATTTTGAGTCCCTAAATATTTTTCTTTGTTGTTACTAAATACTAAATATACTGCTACTAAATATACTGCTACTAAATATACTGCTACTAAATATACTACTACTAAATATACTGCTACTAAATATACTGCTACTAAATATAATGCTACTAAACATAATGCTATTAAATATACTGCTACTAAATACTAAATATACTGCTACTAAATACTAAATATACTCCTACTAAATATACTACTACTTATATGTTGCTACTAAATATACTACTACTTATATGTTGTTACTAAATACTATATATACTGTTACCAAATATACTATTACTTATATGTTGCTACGAAATATACTGCTTATGAAATATACTTTTTCATTTATGAAATTCTGTCATACCATGCTATTTTAAAATTTATTTCAATCACCGCTGTGACGTTTTTCTTTAGCCAAGTTTATAATCACGTAGCTACAAAATGCAAGTTCTCATTTTAAGAACTTCGTATTCTATTAGGTCATAGTTAGATAGAGAAACACATTTATGAAACAGACCACTTAATCGTAAAACATTCTATCTGGACGTTTCTTGTCAGCCTGTACATATATCAGTAAATAACGCTTCACAATGATTTTTTAACATTATCAAATACATGAAGTGTACGAAACATATCGTCTCCTAATTTCAAATACAAGATGACTTAACAAATGAATATTCTGGACTATCATACAGCATTCAATACATTAATTACATAATCCAGTAAGTTTGTTTACCAATTATGCTCTATATATTGGCAAATAAAAAAAGTAAGTTTATATGAAACACAAACTGGGGAAGAAACTGGTTTCCCTTTTATCTCAGTCTTAATAATTTAGGTACCTTGTTATTACATTCATGTAATGATATACGCTATTATCAAATGTCAGGTGTTTGACAGTTGAGCCATTAGCCATCTCGTTTCCAAATATCTCTGACGTAATTCAAAATTACGAGTTATTATCCTCGGATCTTTTCGTTTGGGACTGATCCTAAAAACACGCCAAAAAACTTTTGAATTTGTTCCAGAGGGACGTAAATTCAACAACCTACCTACCCAATATATCTGAAATATAAATTCAAAACGATTAAGTGAAAATCACAAATTCAAATGTTCAATATGCATTGATCGCCCCTAATTGCATACATAATAATCAGGTCCAATCTATATAAATAAGAATGGAGTGTTTGTTTGTACATTCAATATTTTCGACCCATTTCAAGTTTTCTATCCGTTTTGGACCCTTCTGATGCCGAATCCGCCTTTTTCTCGTTTGGTGTCTGTCTGTCTGTCTGTATGTTGTGCCCTATACACGTCCACGCGGTTTAATATATTTTCATGGAAATTTGCATACAGTGAGTACTTATCTTCATTTAGTGAGTGGCATTGGTTGCGAAAGTCTGTCTGTCCGTCTTTCTGTTCTATGCTCGATTTTGTGTTTGTGTGTTTGTGTACACATCACATAAATTGTATTCCAGATATTTGATTTGAATGTATTTTATTTTATACATTATTTATTAGTTTAGTGAATGCAATATTAAACATTTCTTTATTGTTATATTTAGTTGAGTTTCATGCTAAAACACCTGAGTAAGTATACTTAAATCAACCATAATTTGGTAGTTTTGGAAAAATTGGAATGTCTATTGAATATTACGATTACTTCGATTGCTTTACCAGTATTGCTGAAAAAGTAATTATTCTTCAAAAAATTATTATTTTTTTTATAGAATTTCATCTCTGATACTTCATTTATTTCGAGTCTTATTTTTATTCTTTGCGCAATGAAAACGAATTTCCGAATATTTGGGACAGACGATATTTTTCAACGAAACGAGAATGAACAAGATCGCGCAAGCAGTGATATTTTTTCTGGTTCTTTCGCTCTGAATTAATTTCACATTTCTAAATTTTGTACACTTTTAGTTGTAAGTTGTGGCAACTGTGCGAGATCAAGAGATAAATTTGAATCACAAATTAATATCTTTAGAACAATTTTTTGCGACATCTTTTATTTTGTTTTATTTCGCTGTTTCCTGTTTTAAATATTTATTATTTTAATAAATGTGTTTTCCTTCTCATCACACGCAACAGCACCACAAAGTATTAGACTTAAAAATGTTAGGTAAGTCAGTATAAATTTTCAGTAAATTTTAAGTGTAGTTATGCCATTATTGAAAGAATAATGCCGTTATTTAAAGAATAATGCCGTTATTGAAAGAATAATAATGTTTAAAATTCCAAACTAGAACTTTTTCCAACATTAAAAAATTCGTTGTAGTAATGACAGGAGAAGATTGCAAAATTTCACAATGTCGCATACCGGAAGCAAGAGTGTCACAAGTAAAAAAAAAATATTGTTTTGTTGACTATGAGTGCGAGAGCACTCGCCGTAAATCGTAATTTTAATTAATTGAGTTGAACATGAAAAGAACTTAAGAAAGGGAATTCCAAATCTTTCTATAAATCGTCTTTTATAGTAGTAACCTTAGTATCACCTTTCGTCATTTTGTAGCTTTTTCATACAGCAATTGTGCGATGTATGTGAAATGTATTACATGAATGGATGAATTGTGTAGGATTTGTGTCCAAAGTAAGTTGTAGAAAATATAAAGATGGCGAAAGGTGTTAAAATAAATTTTTATTCTACAAAAAACGTAAGTCATTATATATTTTGATTATCTCTTCAATCTAGAGTAAACCAATTCAAACCGAGTAAGGTCGGGTATTTTGCTAGTTCTGAATAAATTAGTACAGTAAGAAGACAAAACAAAGCAAAACTGAACCACGAAAAAATTAAATAAGCAAGTAATTTGATGAGGTAAAGAAATAAAACATAAATATTGAATCATGTACTGGAATTTGTTCTTATGAAGCATTTTTTTTATTAAAAAAGATATTTTAACAAAATTTAAAAATCTTTCAATTACATTTAATAGATATATTGTTTAATAATGTCAAAAATTTCACATTTCCATCATGATAGTAGATTTATGAACTGTTTGCGTTTCCCTGGTATGGGTGTTGGTATTACACTAGACACTGATCCTCACCATGCATTCTAGGCACAACCCGTCTATAGAGAGGACATAGTTCATTCAAAGCGATCAAGAATCCCTGACCTACCCCGGATTTAAATAATGAACCTTTTGATCCGGAGTCCAACAGACTGATCAGTAAACCGATTATGTTTATTTCGATACTTTCTTATTTATTACGGTAGGATTGCTTACAATTGTACTCTGTTATTAGTAATACATTTATCGGGAAATTTATCATAAGGATAGAGGGATTACTACTATTTCCTCACACACACATGCATTTCAGGTAGGTAAAATATGCAATCTAGATGAACAAGCAACCATGCCTGATCCCAGATTTAAACCAGGACCCCCCTCAATACAGAGACAAGCACACTGATCACCAGACCGATTTATCGGCTTAATATTAACCTTTTGATTACGGCTATTGATATAACAAGCACGATTCTTTTAACTTTCAGGGTACAACTTCTGTAACGGCCGTAGTATAAATTATTTCTTGGCACGATTCTTATAACTTTCAAGGTACAACTGTTGTAACGGCCGTAGTCTAAATTCTTTCTTGGCAAGATTCTTATAACCTTCAAGGAACAATTGATGTACAGGCCGTAGACTAAATTCTTTCTTGGCACGATTCTTGTATATTTTCAAGGTACAACTGCTGTGAAGGCCGTAGTCTAAATTCTTTCTTGGCACGGTTCTTATAACTTTCAAGGTACAACTGCTGTAACGGCGGTAGTCTAAATTCTTTCTTAGAGCGATAATGGTACAACTGCTGTACCGTCCGTAGTCTAAAGGTTAACTATGCCAAAAATGCCAAAGAAATACTAGTGACAATAGAACGTGATATGCCAAAAAAATTTTAATTTATTCAATAACATTTGATTAAGATATTAAATCAAATGAAACTCGGTCTCAGAATCCCAAATGAGACTTGGTTTTCATAATTCATTTTATTTTATACCGTTAAATTCACAACAGAAAACTCAAGAGGCGTTTCGAGACAGTGAAGGCAACCGTTACTCGAACGTTATTGAGTTATATTGATAACATTGTACGATACTTCTTTATTTTTTTGCGGGCCCTTTCATTCTTCCCTCTGAGTGCATCTACAGAGGAAAGAATGTCATGCTTGGGGCTGTCTTCCCCTCCGTCGTTTAGCGAAACAAAGGCAAGGAGCGATAGACTAGAGATCGCAATTGAAGCGTCATGAAAATATGACTTTTATCAAAATCCCATTTGCTGAAACTTACTTGTGAAGTGGAGCGTGAGAGAAAGCAATAAAGCAAGGAAGAAGGGAAGAAAAAAACTATCCGCCACACCGCAGACAAAGAAAAAAATATCCGAGAGAGAAATTGAAAGGAAGAGGAGGAAGAAGGGAAAGAAGGAAACTTAAAAAAATCCCAAATAACCAATGAAAAAACAAATATATGAAGTTTTATAAGAAAGGATAGAGGGAAGTTTATTAAATTTGAGTTTAATAGTGGAGGGTCCGACATCACAACGTAAACACTGATACCAAAAGGAACTTGCCCCGACTAATTGAATCTGCCGTTGAGGATGAAGTAGCGTTGGGAAAAAAAAGATCCAAGAAATGAATGAAAATAACAATTGGGAACCGAAGATGCGAGTTTAAGTAGCGATTATTTTTTAAAGACCGGAGTTGGGAATTATATTTCCCTAGAGTCATTCTGTTGATAATAAACTTTGGTGTGAAATACCATCAATGTGCTCACAATCATGGAAGATTTAATAAGTTCGGAAAATATTTCAATCAAGTAATTTTTAAAGTTTTTCTTTAGTATGTTTGCATACCAATATCATGGGTAGTATATATTTTTTTGTGGGAGTGGAAACATTAACAGTGCTCTTCTGTATAGTTGTATTCTAGGAGGGATGGTCTGTTTTCACAGATTAAATGAAGAAACTGAAAAAGTTAATTTTTTGTCAGCTATTCATCAGCAATCCATTTATTATCCATTATCGTTCTGATCAAGTAATTATATTTTCCTTTATAATTATATACATTTTTTTAGAATTCATATCGATCATTTTTACTAAATGTAAGTTTTATATTTAAGTAAATCTCAGTCTTAATAATCTAAAAATCAGTTTTATTTAAAATAGGTAAATGTTATAAAATAAGGTATTTCAATTTTCAAAGGTATTTCAGAAAAGCAATTCAGTTCCATATTAATTAACATATTAAAATATTTTATCCTCTTCATTTATGTCTCAAAATTGAAAGAGTAGATCTTTTTTCTACGTTTACATGATACACATTTGTCTGTATGTATCTTTCTGCATTTTAAAAATTTATTTAAAGGATATATTTATTGGGATATGAATATTTTAAGGCATCACAGAACCCTTTTTTCAAAAAAATTTTAAGAGACAGTTAAACAAAGTGTAAATAGCTATATTTGTTCTAAAGTATGTTAATAAACATATTTTAAAAAAATAAGTTAGTTGAACCGTATTTTTAAAATTAAAAAAACCCTCAAATATTTAAAGTTTTTTTAAACTTTTATAAAATAATCAAATTTCAATATTTTTTACAATTTGTGGGTTTTTATAATTGTTAAATAGTTAGAATTAAATGTTAGCTAGTATTTATAACATCATTTTCTTTGTTGGTCTACAATAAGGATTTGTGTACCAGAACAGTGGAAAAACCTTGAAAATTCTAAATCCATACACTTTGACATAATTTTAAAAAAACCTTTAGTTTTAAGACATAAAATACTAGCTAACATTTAAAGTATATATATTTACAAGTTTATACGAAAAATTTCAATAGTCTACCATGAACAGAAAAAAAGCCTTTGGGAAATGAATAAAGTTAATTTCACCAAAATAAATAGTCTGAGAAAAATGCATTTTAAGTTTTTAAAGACAGCTCTAATTTTGAAATATGATTTTTTTTACTTCTTACGAATACTTAAATAAAATTTTAATTCAGTATGATCACAATAATTTTTTCTTTTATCCAAAATATTGTTGTGTTTTTCAAATAAATGAAAATATGCAATTTAGCTTATTCTATTAAAAACATTCTCAAAAAAAAAAAGTCTTAAAACATATTATAATAATTCAAAATAATAATAATTAAATTAGAAATGACCGGCTTGATATACACCTTCCATTTTTTTTTTCATATTTAAGTTTATAGTTTTGCAAGTTTGAATTTTTCGCAGTGCAATTTTATGTTTTACAGACATTGTTGAGTTTCAAAATAGGTTCTCCTATAAACAAAACAGTTAACAAAGAAAAGTGTTCTATTGTCAAATTATGTTGGGAGATGAATGGTCTGAAGTGTATTCAATCTGTCACAATTATATTCGGAAACTAATCCGTCACGAAAGATGTCAAATTTGAGCCTGGCTTCGCTTGGAAAACTTCAAATATCACAAAAACTAAACCGAGTTCAGGTCTAAAATTTTGAGCATAGCTTTCTCACTGTATGAACCATAGAAATATGTAAAAAAAAATAATGTTTTGGTCATTTTTAACGTACTGTGTCGCCTTAAATTCATAATTATTTGGGAATAAAAGTAATAGCTGTTGATTACTTAATTTGATGAGTAATTACTTATTTTATGCAGTATAAAATGAATTTCATATAGATTTTGATTGTTAGTATTTATTGATTAATCTAGACCAGTTATTAGTAGTGCATTCATGAAGTTTATAAATACGAATCAGATTCATCATTGCTGTATAGTATTGAATAATTCTTTATTCCATAATGTAGAAAATTTATTCCCATGCATGGAACAAAATAACAAATAACAAATAAAACTATTCAATGTATTCAATGACCACATATGTTTAATAGTATTTATAATAAATACGTAAAACTAGTATTTTCTTCTGCACTTCAAGAGGAATAAAATCTGACTAATATATTTTAATCTAATGTTGCAGAATTTTTATATAGCTTTTCCTACATATATTTTTGATATTGACCCAAATTCAAGTATTATTGTACCTCTGCATTTTATTTAAAATTATTTTTAAGTATAATAATTTTATTTCTGATAAAAACACACAGAAAGTTGTTTTAAAATATAATTCAAAATGTATGTCCTGATTCAAGTATTCTAAAATGAGGAGGCTGTATTTTATTTCATAAAATATGCTTTTAAAGATTTATTAAACATATTTACTTTATAAGAGATAAATTATGTTTAATAGCAATTCATTTAGAAAAAAAAAATATATATATATATATATATATATATTGTTTATAAAGATTATATTTCTTAAGAAAAGTTGTTTTTCATTTCTTAGATATTTCTCTACCCGACGAACCACAGATGATTAAAGAAAACCAAGACAAGACCAAATAGTCCAAGAGTAAACAAAGAATAAACTTTTAGGGCGAACTCTTTCCATTTGAGACCACTAAATCATTCATGAAGTTTGTTGTAATTTGTAAGCTGAACTAAATAAAGTTTTCTTTGAAACAAATGTGTTTGCTTTTACGAAAACTCAAGTCTCGGACGAAATACCGTCATTTTATGTTGGTCTTGAATTTAGCAGCTTTTTCTTTACTTCCTCCTTCGTGAAACAGCTGATTCTCTGTTTTCTTTAACAAAACACTAGACTCCATTTTTTCAAAGTTAACATTCAAGTTTAGACCTCACAGAAAAGTTACTCCCCCATACACATTAAAATTTTTTCATTGTGATTAAATTTATAAATCAATCTAAGATTTATACATAAAGCATACAATCTAATAACAAATATGTATAAATTATAGAAATGTAAGGAAAATGCTTTTAAAATTAAATAGTATATATATATATATATATTCAAATACGAAAGTATTTAATTATAAAAATACAAATGCAATAACTTCAGGGCGTATCGGGTTTCTGGTGGTACAAGAAAAAATCACAGTATTCCAAGGGAAACGACATAGAGGAATCAGAAATATTTACTTTTAGGAGAAAATAGAGTTAAACTATCGTTCTTATTTTAATAACGTACGCGTCAGGTAACTTGAGGTTACTTGTCACTGTGGAATGGCATGAAGACTGATATGAACTCGACCGTTATGCGATTCAATGCCATTTTTGCCGCTTAGTTTAACTATGCTTCATTAGAGCTATGGAAATTTATAATAATGCTTAAACTACACTCAAGAGCTCTCTGCTCTACTGAAATTTTTTAGCAGTTTGATTACAAAGAGCAATACGATAAATCAAAATCTACACATGGAAGATAGTATGAGCCAAAACTGGTTTAGCGTCAAAAAATCCGAGATGCCCTTTATTAAGGGAATAGTATGAAATTGAAGCTGACGTTCAGAATCAAATTGTGAAAACATGGCGTAGTAGAGTGTTTTGCCATACATTTAATTGGAAACAAGAATTTAACAAAATCAAACTAAATGCTGTTATATATGTCTGGATAATTTTATTTTATTTAAAGTTAAGGAATCGATTTATGTATAATCCTTATGGGTATAATCCGGCTCTCGCTTGAAAGCAGTAGGGTCAGGTGGTTTTGAAAGAGTTTATTCTTTGAAATAGGGACTTGCGGAAAAGTAAACTAATCCCTTCCTCAATTGGTATCTTTAGTGCTCTTTCTGACACCTAGTTTATCGTTCGATTCCAAAGTTTGCGAGGGATAAATTATCTGTAGTAATTGCTGCAAAAATATGACTTTTGCGTGCGGCAACTATCATTCCAGGCAATATTTCTCACCTTTTCGGAAATCAGCTGATCCAAGGTCGGCAGCCTTCTCACATAAGCTCTTTTATAGTATGTTATACACCGCATTTATGCATTAATTATTATGTAAAAGTACAACATATTTGGATACTTTTGTATGTACGGTAGATCATTTATGATTTTTCTTTTCATTGGGTTTAACTGATGAACAGCCTCAACCTGACTTGACAATTCTGTAGGTAATATTCTTAGACATAATTCTGACGTGTAGTGTATGTTCGAAAGAAGGGCCTTACGAAGTTTCTTGGTGCAGAAGAGAACTCTGAAAAATGATATTATACCTGATTAAAATAGGAGGTATTAAAGTACCACTTCTAAAGCAATGTATGCATACATCTCCTCTGCTACTCGGTCACTCTTAACTTATTACGGACAATTAAAAATGAGCTATGCACTGAAACACGATTTAACAAGGGACTATAAACCCTTGCCATCCTTCGTCCCCTTTTACATTACTGTAAATGTTTCCATGCTATATATATTCCGTGTATCTACAATTATAAATACATGAACGATATATGTAGCCTGAAAAATTTTACAATTATGTATAACGGAAGGAAGAAGGTATTTGGTATTTTTTAGTTACCATCACACTTAAGCAACACAACGAACTATTGAGGAAGGTTTGGAATCAATCCTTAAGGGAGAGATCTCAGTACAGCATCACGTAGTTTTAACCACGGTCAGATGACGAGATCAACACCTGAGATGGCTCTCCAAACCTTCCACACCAATCCAACATGATTACTTTTGAAGTCAATATAGATTTAACGATTAACAGACACTTTTGTGGGTGGTATTCTATTGTTGTATTTGAACTCGCAACTAATCAGTTATTAATTAGTAGCTCGTCCAACCATAGTACCACGGAGAGTATTAAGAAGATTTGTTACATATATAAAATTACTCCCATTACAAATTAGGTTATAATCAAAGCAAATATTTGAAACCGGTGCTGTAATAGTTCTAAAATGTTGTTGCTTTGCACAGCTTGGCGAAACCTGGGTTTAGCGTTATATAACCCAAACCAACCGATCAAATTCTAAATAAAAACATGATTTAAAATAGCTTGTTTTGTTTCTTCAGTGCGACGTCAGTAAAAATACCTACCTCCCTACCGCGGTTTCAATAATTTGTTATTAAATTTTATTAAACTGTTGTTTCTGCACAGAAAAATATACAATTACAAATGGAAAAAAAATTAACCCAAAAATACACGTAAATGACATACAATTTTTAAAAATCGAATCATATAATGCTAGAAAATATATGCATACATCTGGTCATTGTCATAATTGTACAACCATTACTATTACTACTCAATAAGTACATTTTTCTGACTGTTTTGAAAAACTTCAATTTATTAATTTCAGTTTCTAGATTCCGTATAATAAAGGTAATGTAATGCAAACAAATAACAAAATGTATCAAAAATGTCATATGATATTAGTATGAATCATTAATTTATATTCAATTATAAATATTATCTAAATTTTTAAAGAGGATAAATCATGTACTCTGGTATTTTTATTTGTGAGTTAACATTTTGCAATTATTGCAAATATGAATTATAGATTACACAAACACTATGAAAACAGTCCAAATATGTTAGGGTTTAAATAATAAATAATATTTGTATTGAATTTAATATGTAATCAATAGTAAATAAACTAATAATATTAATTTTTTTTGTTACATTTTTGTTTTGTTGCAATAAATGCTGAAAGGCAATTTTAATTTCTAAAGGAGAAACATCAAATAATTAATTAGAATGAAAACTTCTCATAATTAATTTTTACTGATACAATGGAAATATAAATTGTTATCTAGATAATCTTAAAATGTGAGGACATGGCTTTTAGAGGGACATTTTCTCAGGGTGTGCTTCTTTAATTTTCAAATAAGGCTTTTAAGTGTCCGACATCTTTCGTTGAATTTTTTTTACATGGCATTAAATTCTATGGACGTAATATTCCAAACAATTTTAATTTAATGAAACTACTAGCATAATTACTAGACTTTAACCTGAACGGAATAATCCCTTTTCTCTTTCGTAGGAAAATGAGAACATCTACAATTTTGGGATAGGGGTGAATATGAATAGAACCCTTTCATTTTCTGTAAAAGTTTCATAATTTAAATATCAAAAATGACAAATTCCACGGCAAAATGTAGTCATTCATAATTGTCATTTATAATTATTTTTTTACTTGTGGCACTCGTGTACCAGGCATGCGAAATTTTCGAATTTCATCATACAGACAAAACAAATTAAACTGATAACCATTTTTGAAAAATAGCGAACTCATTTGATTTACTTTATTAAAGAATTCATCAAATACCATGGTTTGGATCTTTTCTAACATTAATAATAGTTCAATAGCTTCAAAGTTCCATTTAAAATTTAATTTACCCTAACCTGAATACAGTTTTAAATAGATCGAAAATTTTTAGGTGTTGCTTGGGATGAATTTAAACAATAATTTATTTTTTAAATAAATACATATTTATAAAGTTGACCACAGCTTACCAAATAAAACAAAATGAAATATAGCTAAGGTCTTCAGATGCTGAGTTTTGTTTCCTGATTGGGTATTAATGTCGAAGTGTAAAATTGTTTAATTGCAATATTGTGTTTACTCTACTGACTGTATATTATGCAATAATTTTTAACCAATGACGATTATCCACTTACAGAGGGCACTACCCAGATTAATCTTAAGAATAGAGTACAGAAATGTAAAAAAACCGGAAGGAGAATGATATATTAAGTCAAGTGACCCGCATGTGTTTCACGCAAATTCGTGGGAAAGAAGTTCATTTAATATATTTGGGATTCTTTTACCTCGTTATCTTGCATAGTTCTCACAATTTACAACATAAAATAGAACAAAATTTATGAAAAAAATCACAAAATTATATTACTACATGTGGTTTACCAACACTAAATTCCGTTTTGTATACCACACTCATAGAAGGAACGCATAAATTACATATTTTCAATTCAGATATTCAATTTCGAGCCTAACACATATATTTATAATGCGAATTATAGTAAGTAGATTATTGAATTTAAGTCACACGGGAGAAACAAGACGGGCTATTGCGATGATCCGAGATCAATACCAAAGAGAAAGGTACGGAAGAATGATGGTGCTACTTGGCTTATCGAGTTTATGCAGATTTCAATAGAACCAAATAACAGTGTTTGTATATGAAAGAGCAAGTTTCCAGAAGTTTCACCGTTTTGTAAGAGACTATGAAATTTTTTTTAAATACATCGAATAAATTTGATTTGCAACGTCTCAATTTAAAAGGGTTTGAGAAATCGCTAGGAAAGTGACAATTCAAAATAATAAAAATTTCCATGTTATGTCATTCAAAAATATGTACGAGGTGCCCCAGCGTGGTATATTATTATTCTATAGAATATAATAGAAGTTACCACCATAAATACTTACCTAAAATTTAAAAGAAGCTTATACATTTTCAATATAAGTTTTATAGTATCCTTTAATTTGATGTTTCATAAATTCTGCAATTTTGAGTTGTGCAATTTTCTAGCCGGGGTGCGATGTGTGTTTTCCATCCTTTCATATATAAAAATGAATTCTATATTCACACGCGTTAAAGCAAGAAGTTGTCTGAAAAACTGGATGAATGTAGTACACATGGCGTCCAGTAATGTCAGTAGTCTACTAGTCTTTAGTCACAAAACAGGGGTGAAATGTATGTAAAATGTATATTGCATGGATGGATATGTTTCTAGTCACTTTTCAATCTGCAGTTTACCTATGAAACCTCAATAAAATTGCGTAATTCTGCTAGTTGGTCATAAAATAACTCAATTCTACCGTTTTACAGTAAAATTGAAGATATTTTACTCTTACTCTCTTTATATCAACCTTTCGAAAGATTAGGAAATAATTTATGAAATGAAAAAATAAATTCTAGGCAGGACGATTAAGTAGACTTCAAATTTTGTAAATATAATTTAAAAAATAATAATTTTGTCTATAAGTTAAAAAAAATTAGTCGCAATGCTCAATTTATATTCCAGTTTTACTAACACTTCGATATTAAGTTTGATTTATATATGGGCATTCAGCTTTTTCAGAGTGAAACTTGACTAAAATGTATTCAAATTAAATTAAAATAAAGTAATATTTGAGTTAGAACTTACAATAGATATAATGACATTTTCAAAAATGTATTATAGTACTTCGGTGTCATACTTGGACAAACAAAATAAGACTTTTTTTTAGTCACTGTTTTACTGCAAATACATTAATTATACAAAATTTCATGAAAATATATTCAGCCTTTTGAATTAAATGCTTATTCACGGAAATAGACACAAAAAGTGAAAACTATTGTGTTTCCATCAACATGACATGTTGACAACGTGACATACAGAAAACGGATACATAACGATTTGAGGAATATCCAACGTACAAACAATACAATCTAATTTCTATTGATGTAAAAATACGACGATGAATATAAACCATATAATGCTTATTTAACTGCAGCAGGAAAGGGTTTTATTATTACAATAATCTATAACATGGTGATAAATGCTTACTGTAGGAACCTGACATTTTGCAAACAAAAAATATTTACGACAGGCAGCTGCTTTATTTGACAGCTGAGTACGTTTTGTAATATTTCTCATTTTTTTATCAACTCTTTTTAATGAAACGAACAGAAGAGTAGGCTGCAAATAATTAATACCTCGAACTAATGGAAGATATATTTTTTTTACCCTCTTCGCATTCATAGTTTCCATTGCTGCTAATTCTACCCCTAAGGATAAAAAAAATAACCATCTTTATTGTCATGCAATGTTTAATTTCGTGTCTCTCGTAATTGAACTTGCTTTTCAATTTCGTAACTGGAGAATGGCAGCAGTAATTACGGATTTCCCTCCTTTCTGCGGCCTAATTAATTTTTCTGACTAGATCTAAACTACCTGAAGATTTTTCACCCGATATTAAAATGCCGTCGTAGAAATTAAACTTAATTCCTCCATATTACTTATGTTGATTCTTAATTACCACGATAAACATCGTCTACATTTGTGTTCTCATGAAGCTCTTAATTTTTCTTATTTCGTCATGTATTGTAATGGATTCGACGAATATTTAGTTATAAGAAGGTCTGATAACATAATTACCGTCAGAAATATTGACAACTTAATAGATATTTGCTATTGCAAATCAGGATGCATGCTGTTTCAGAGGAAGTTGGAGAAAGTGGACCGTAATTGAAAAATAATTTACACATGCGTATCAACATACTTTGAAATTATGAGTAAACAGGGTAATATATAATGCCAATTATTCCTTGATTGCGAAGCCATTTTGTAATTTAAAGATTGCCGAATTGCTTCTAAGTTATTTATTATGTAAGAGAGTGGTCCATGCCGTTTCTTTATTATCAAATTAATTTCGTTTAATAGCTTTCATTTATTATTGTGAAGTAATCATTTAACACATCATAACTCATTGTGTCGTGTCACGATATACACTCTATAACAAAAAAATCGACGCACTAAGAAGGAATCATTGATTATTTTGATAGTTCAAAAATTTGGTTAAAATACGTATTCGAATTTTATTTCTGCTTTAAAATAGACTTTTTTACTCAAGATGCGTTATTTTTTCCCGTATGAGACAGTTACACGCAGATTTCATATAAAAAATGGCAGAATCGCTCATTATTATTAATTGCTAAAAACATAAAGTGAAATTCCTTCAAATGAGTCGATTCCGAATGTTTGGGAATACTTTATTTTCATTGGAAATAGCTAATATCAAGTCACCTTGTATGGATCAACTCAATAATATCAGAGATGTAACCATGCATGATGACTTTATATTAATTATTTTGTACGAACAAAAATGACACACATATCTCAAAATTAAGAATTAAAAATAATCATATTAAGGTAATACACTCTATAACAAAATAATCGACGTACCAAGAAGGAATCATCCGATTGCTTTGTATTTTAGTATGCAAAAATGTTTTGACCAAATATGCAAATGATTAAAATTTGGTGTCCAATGAATGAATAGTGCGATCTCCAGCGCATCGGAACTGCGCATCCAGCAGATGTATAGAAGGAGTTGTTCTTGAACTGTTGTTAAAAATTTCTGCTGCATTGCGAATTAGGATACTTTTCAACGTATGAAAAAATGCCTCGCTGCAGGATTCGAGCTCATTACGAGCAACTTTCAGAGTTTGAAAGAGGTCGTATCATTGTATTGAAAGAGGCAGGTTGGGCAAATCGGAGAATCGCTCGTCATGTGAGTCAAAGCGATACGGCGATTAGAAGATGCTGACAAGAGTGGGTGGACAGTGGCAGATTTCAGCGTCATGATGGTAGCGGTCGACTTAGGGCCACATCATATCGCGAGGACAGAGTGATTGTCAGATCAGCTGTCACAGCGCCTGATTCATCGCTCTCAACCATCAGTCGTGCGACCCACACACGAGTGTCCACCATGACCATTCACAGACGGCTGAGAGAGCGAAATCTACGCTCGTACCGACCGTTACGCCACCTGCCACTCACGCCTGCACACTGTCGAGCCAGATTACAGTGATGCTTGGCTCGATCAGGCTGGTTTGATGCTGACTGGGGACGTATAGTCTTTAGCAACGAATCCCGCTTCCAACTGTGTCCTGACGATAATCGAAGACGTATCTGGAGACGCCCAGGGCGGCGTGCCGATCCTGCTTTCACTATTGCACGCCACACGGGCCCTCAACAAGGAGTTATGGTCTGGTGTGCCATTTTCCTCGATAGCCGGACCCCTTTGGTCGTCATTAGAGGTACACTTACTGCACAGAGGTACGTTGACGACATTCTGAGACCTGTTTTGCTACCGTTCCTTTCGTAGTATCCTGGGCTTATTTTTCAGTACGACAATGCCAGACCACAACGGCACGTGTTGCTATTAACTGTCTTGAAGCTTGTCAAACACTTCCTTGGCCAGCCAGATCACCAGATCTATCTCCCATCGAGCATGTCTGGGATATGATGGGAAGGCGACTGCATCCGGTAGAGAATGTTGATGACGTAGTCCGACAATTGTATCGAATTTGGCAAGAAATACCGCAGGAGACCTTCCGGGAGATTTGTCGGTCTATGCCACGCCGTGTGGCAGCTTGCATCCAGGCTAGAGGCCGGTCAACACCTTATTGAGCTCGTTACTGTAACTCTGAAATAATTCATTCAATTGTTCTGAAATGTTAATAATTTTCTATTCCGTACATAATTTTCCTATCCACCAATTTTCGTCTCCATCGGACAACTCCTTTTTGGTGCTTCGATTTTTTTTGTTATTGAGTGTATTAATTGTCAAGGTTTGTGAGTGGGTTAGTCACTCTAATCACTTTGAAACACTATAGGTAATTAACACATTCGCTGCTGGTCACGTTAGGAATATGTTGATAATTATTGCCCCGACGACAGTAGAAATGGGTTTTTCAATGAAGCCAACTTACTTTTTATAACAAATATGATTGAAAATTGAGCCAATACCAGAATAGATTGGCGAAAGCTCAGCCAACAGATTTGCAATTTCATCATCTGTTAGAGGCTTATTAGATTGCATTTTTCTTTTTGGGCTGCTACAGAACTATCGTATATACAACTCATAATATAATATTTATTTTAAAAACTAATAAAGCTATAAATTTGAAACCATATACCATTACAACTAACTTCTAACCTTTACTTCACTCCAATACCACGTCAACACCTAACATATAATGCGAGTTGAGGGGGAGAATAAATGTTGAGGCTCAGCTCTTACCGCGCGAACGAGGGACTGGCTACAGAGACATGAATCCACATGAATTCGTGCTACCGCGAGATCGGCAGCGCACATTTTAAATCATGCAATATATCTAATTCATCGGTAATGTAAATAGTAGAAATATTTGAGACCTTAGCAAAAATACCTTGAATAGTTATATTAAAGTTAGTAATATGTTTGTTTTATTTTGAAACAAAAGCTATAAAAGCCTGTACGCATTTTATTAGTACTATTATACAAGCATTGAGATGCTAGGATAGGTTTTAGACAAAAATAGTATTTGTATCCAATGTATTTGGCATGACCTTTCAAACTGTTTCAGTTCTCGTGATGTATACTCGTTCTCGTCCCTTCATATTTCTAGTCCATTGTTTTCCATCCATGAACTGTTTCATTCCTCACGTGAACGAATAACTTATTCATTTTCAAATGCAACCTGTTCCACATTTCTTTTTCGGAGAATTTCCTACAATCTCTTTCACAAGTATGATTCAGTTTGAAAAATGCCTTTATGATACATTTTTAAAACTGCATAACATGCTTAAATCAACATCCAAAAATTTACTTATGTATTAAAATATAACAATTTTTTAAAAAACGAAACATTCACTATCCCATTTAACTACGTAATTAGTTATTATGGTTTTCAAAGCTCTAATATTTTCTTATATAGTTAAAATAAATTAATATTTGTTCATAATCGTACCACTAAATGACTACAAAAATAGTAATGTGCCTTTATAATATCAGTCATAACACACACTACATAAAAAACCAATTATATTTGGTGTCATAACCAGTGTAAGTGGTTGAACTAAGCCTTAAATAAATAACCCTTGTCGCAAATATATTAGTTCCGTGTGCTCACTTTAATTGGAATTGTGTTAATGTTTGTGCCAATAAAGATGATTACGGTTTGTATACACTAACAGTTCTCAAAGAAAATTCTTCTCAATAAATAGTTTTCAAAACAGACACCCTATGTTATTACTTTGAGAAAATAAAACCACTGAACTATACATTGCAACTGTCTGTAACAAATCGATTTTCTTCCAGAAGTAACCAGACGAAAAATCATCTCACTGTTTCAGGTGGAAAGCCCTCCACGCTGCAGTAATCATTACCGCAGAAATTCACAGTTCTTTTAATTAGGAGGTTTCCAAGACATCCATGAGAATTAATGGAGCTGAAGACATCCATCTTACTGAAACAGAGAATGCTGTGTTTGGAGGTTTGGAAATTACATCTGTGTTAGAGAAGACATTTGTCATTCCCTGGTGTTTGATCTCGAAGAAGTTGAGAGGAAATATTCGCTCTTTGATATATTTAAAGTCCGTCTGGTAACGGAGTTTCTTTAATAAACACTTCAAAGCTTGTACGAGGTGCGAACAGTCATTCGCAAAGATGTGATTTTAAGCGAATTGGAACAAATCAATTCTTCTCTTGTGTATTTAGGTAGGATGATGTGAATGAATTAATTTAGCTTGCGTTAACTTTACCACATTTTCCTAGATGCCTCGCAGGTTTATCACGTATTAAGAGACAACAATTCCTAAATTGAGTTGCAAGTTCCTTTATTTTTGAGCGTGCCGATGATTGCCCAATCTATTATGTAGAAGCTGCATTTTTCTATCGTCCGTTATCGTATGTCTACTAAAACACTACAACATAAATATTATATATGGTGGATGCAGTAATTGTTGAAACGAATAAATCAAGAACAGCGATAAAATAAATAACCTGTTCATAGTTTGTTAACTAACTTGTTTGTCCGCTGTTAGTATCTAATTTTGTGATTTATATTTTGTTTACAATGCTTCATATCATTCAAATATTCATCGTGGCATTTCCTAAGTAATATTAAGCACAATCATATCTTATGCAAAAGCCTTGATATCTGTATTTCGAAACAAATGGAATACTCATGGAAGTTCTGATTTTGAACACTAAATATATGATTTTATTATGTTTCCCTTTTAACGTAATATACATGACAGATAAAAAAAGAGCGGAGAAGGTCGATTAATTATCTTCCAAGTTGTTTTGACGAGTTATCTCTTCCATCGAGATCTGACCGATTTCGTTGTAAAGTGATTGTCATCAAGATATCACCGATTTTTTATGATAACGAGATCAAGATCTTGTCAGTTTTCTTATGACGACGAGATACATCATCGAGGTAACCACTGGAAAATGAAATAAGTTATATATATGTGTGCCTTTCTACTTCCTTTTTACATTTTTCAAAATAAGAAAAATATTCATTTACATTTGTTTTTCGTTTATTTCAACTGATTAAATGAACTTTCCTCGCGAGTATATTTAATGGATATATCCTTTGTGAATAAATGAGAGAACATGAGAAAAAATGAGATAAGTGAGGAAACCATTGTGGATAAATGAGAGAGAAATGCAACTTGTAGGTTTCTAACGCAGTGGACAAGCTATCTAAACCGCACTTTTCTTAGGTTGTCCAACTGAGGAAATATACTTTATAACAAAATAAATCGACGCACCAAGAAGGAGTTGTCCATGAGTCGTGCAGGACTCGATCAACTCGTAACGGCATTAAATGGGGACGTATAGTCTTTAGTGTCGAGTACAGTTTCCAATTGTGTCCTGACGACGACAGCATATGTGTCTGGAGACGTCCAGGCCACCGTGGGGATCCTGCCCATACTATCGCACGTCGCACATACCCACAACAGGGCTTTATGATCTGGATGCCATCAGCTTTGATAACCGGACCCCTTTAGAAGTCCTTCCTGGCACACTTACAGCACAACGGTACTTCGTCGACATTCTACTACCGGTTGTGTTGCCGTTCCATTTGTGACCCCCGGGCTTACTTTCAACATGATCAAATTCCGTTAAAGTGCTCATGCCCCACCTTTTGCGTTATGGGTTCTAATTTGTTGTTTGGGCCACTGCCCCTTGTATCTTTTGAAAATTTTAAAATATTTCGTCGGTGGGTGCCGTTTTACGGGATCTACCTGTGAACGGAAAGCCCCTTCCTCTCTCCCTTCACATGACTCGAAACCTTTCAGGTGAGTCGGAAGGTGGTGGATCATGAACATGATAATGCCCGGCCGCACACGGCACGTATTGCTATGAATTGTCTTCATGCTTTCCCAACATTTCCTTGGTCCCAGTTAGGGCTCCTGATCTATCTCCCATATAACACATTTGGAACGTTATGGGAAGGCGATTACAACCATCCCAGAATATTGACCATTTAGCCCGATAGTTGGAAACAATTTGTCTAGAAATTGGACACCATCCGGGAACTTTTTCAGTCTATATCACGCTAGGTGACAGCTTGCATTCAGGACAGTGGTGGACCAACGCTTTATTGACTTATTCCCTTTGTAACGATCAAACTCTGAAATAAATCATTTAATTGTTTTGAAATTTTAATCGTTTGATTTTCTAGGTTAAGTTTCTTCACATCCGCCAATTTCCATCTAAATCAAACAGCTCCTTCTTAGTGCGTCGATTTTTTTTTGTTAAGGGCACCGGGAAGTCGTCAAAGGCCAGAAATCATGAAAATGTGACCAATATTCGAATGCATATAAAATTTAAGCTATTATAAGTACCAATATAAATTTTTGTACACATGTTTGTAATGCCTTTTAAAACTAATTCAAGCTAAAAATAAAAAAAATTTTAAAGTACAAATATTTTGTAGAGAGCATTTATATAGAACTCGGTGAAAAAAAATTCAATACAGTGAGTTCACTTTGGGTGCGCTCTGTAAAAAAACTTTAATATATATTGAGTTGCAACTTTTTTCCCTATCATTGGAAATGTATCTTGAATTCATAAAAGTATTTTTTGTTGAAAATAACCAGGAAAAAAAATTTTTAGGCACAATTTAAATCAATTTATGAAAATTTTGTGATTTTATACCTACTAATCACCCATTAAAAAAAATTATGTTCATATTTCGTCAATAGTTTATATTTTAACATAATTGCCTAATATAAATGCATGTGTATGCAAAATATCAGACTGATAGCTTTTATAGTTTTTTCACAGAGCGCACCTGAAGATAAAAATTTATCATTTTGAGAAAACTACAAAAAACTACAAAATAGCATCTCCTTACCTTATCGATAAGAACTTTCCAAAGCACAAGTAAACAAAATTTGCGGTTAAATATATTAACAGTCGCAGTTAAACCTGTTACCAATCGATTAAAATGTATATTTATACAAAAATATACTAAAAATATAAAATATTTAAAAAAAATATAATTCATTGTCGGCAAAATCAAAACTTCAAACCTGAAACCGAAACCAAAAAGGTTAATTTCAAAATTAAATTTTAGTAACTTAAAATGCATTTTATGTAATAAGTGATACATCAATCGATTCGTATTGGTGCCCTCTATTAAATGCAATTGAAATCAAAAATTCGATTTTTTGAAGAATTGTGACTTCCCAGTGCCCTTAAACAGTGTATATCTTAAGCGATAGTATGTCAAAAAAGTAAATTTGTTATTTCGTGGTTGCCATATTCCAGTATTGCAAATAAAGACATACTGCACAATGCACATGTTACTAAGTAGCTCAAAGACAAAATGTTGCTTGCCATCATTTATTTTATTATGTTTCATTCCTATTTTCCTAGCATCATAATATAAATGTTAGGTCAGACAGAATCAATGTCATCCAGCTAACAATCGACGTCCCTTTTCATCCTATTTATGGGTTCAGAGAAAAAGTCTTTATACGTAGAACAATTTTTAAAAAATACACAAATGCGTCATTGAGATGTGATGCGGAAAATCAGAATCAGTGTTTCCACATACTATTAATAACAAAACCAAATCAGAGGACAGGATAAAGTTCAGGGGAAGTGCCTCGTTAATTAAATATAACATTAGCACTGGTCTAAAAAACTTGTAAAAATTAATTAAATGCAAATTTAAAAAAAATCTAGGAAACATTTCACCGAAATTACATGAATAGTGGTGATTATGCTTAATAAACTTCCATGTTAGAAAAAAGTCTTATACCCCTTAAAAATGCAACTTTCCTTTCTTTTTCACGCCGTAATTTTCAAGGTTCGATTTTTTATGCGTGAATTAATTAAAAGGGTTTCGTGTTACGTAGGTTATTCATATTGACTCGTAATTAGTTTTTATCTTCAATAAATGCTACGAAAATAACCGTGTTTATGAAAATAAAAATTTACAGTATTAAAACGCAGCGAGCACACCATGAAAAATAAAAAAAACGCATCTAGAAATTATTAAATATATTCATTAGAAACTAATGTGTAGTTTAAAATCTAAGATAGGGAATTTTGTTTGTTTATTGACAAAGCAAATTACTCCTTTCAGCATTATTCCTCTCAGTAACATTAGTCTCAAAGGTTCTATTCAATTTATATACTTTACCCATTTCAGTAGAATAATATCTACATTTGAAATAACTGAAGACACGACTCTCTCTTTGTTCTTAATTAGAAAATTAAATAGAATACAATGATATGCAAGTTTTGAAATTGCGTAGAAAAAGTATTTCATCTTCACAATATATATATATATATATATATATATATACTATTGAAAAGGAAAATGTTGGTCGATCAGGGAGAGACAGACCCATACAAAACAATATGGTGTTTTCTACGAATATGAGTCGCAAAACGCTAGTAAATTGCTCATATATTCCTCCAAACACCATTAAAAGCAAATATACAAAACATAAAATATGAAAAATTAAATCAAACCACCAGCAATAGCAGATGGAAGACTGGCATTACCAAAGCAGAAGATCACACCAAATGCCGCTACCCATTTCGTTCAACAAAACGCCAACAGTGACTCATGAAACTGCGATATAGAATTAGTCATCGGTTGCGTAATTGTTGATAGTAATAAATCCACTTCTTCTTTCTTTATTACTTTTCTCAAAAGGACTTATTGGTGAGAAGTGAGCAAAAATATATATGAAACTAGCAAAATACCCGACCTTACTCGGTTTGAATTCGTTTACTCTAGATTGAAAAGATAATCAAAATATATAATGACTTACGTTTTTTGTAGAGTACAAATTTATTTTAACACCTTTCGCCATCTTTATATTTTCTACAACTTACTTTGGACACAAATCCTACACATGCATATCCATTCATGTAATACATTTCACATACATCGCACAATTGCTGTATGACAAAGCTCAAAAAGACAAAAGGGGATACTAAGGTTACTACTATAAAAGACGATTTATAGGAAGATTTGGAATTCCCTTTCTTAAGTTGTTTTCATGTGCAACTCAATTAATTAAAATTACGATTTACGGCGAGTGCTCTTGCACTCATAGTCAACAAAACAATATTTTTTTACCTGTGGCACTCTTGCCTCCGGTATGCGACATTGTGAAATTTTGCAATCTTCTCCTGTCATTACTACAACGAATTTTTTAATGTTGGAAAAAGTTCTAGTTTGGATTTTTAAACATTATTATTATTTCAATAACGACATTATTCTTTAAATAACGGCATTATTCTTTAAATAACGGCATTATTCTTTAAATAACGGCATAACTACACTTAAAATTTACTGAAAATTTATACTGACTTACCTAACATTTTCAAGTCTAATACTTTGTGGTGCTGTTGGGTGTGATGAGAAGGAAAACACATTTATTAAAATAATAAATATTTAAAACAGGAAACAGCAAAGTAAAACAAAATAAAAGATGTCGTAAAAAATTGTTCCAAATATATTAATTTGTGATTCAATTTTATCTCTTGATCTCGCACAGTTGCCACAACTTACAACTAAAAGTGTACAAAATTTAGAAATGTGAAATTAATTCAGAGCGAAAGAACCAGAAAAATATCACTGCTCGCGCGATCGTGTTCATTCTCGTTTCATTGAAAAATATCGTCTGTCCCAAATTTTCGGAAATCGTTTTCATTGCGCAAAGAATAAAAATAAGACTCGAAATAAATGACGTATCAGAAATGAAATTCCATAAAAAAAATTTTTTTTTGAAGAATAATTACTTTTTCAGCAGTACTGGTAAAGCAATCGAATTAATCGTAGTATTCAATAGACATTCCAATTTTTCCAAAACTACCAAATTATGGTTGATTTAAGTATACTTACTCAGATGTTTTAGCATGAAACTCGTCTAAATATAACAATCAAGAAATGTTTAATATTGCATTCACTAAATTATTAGATAATGTATAAAATAAAATACAATGCAATCAAATATCTGGAATACAATTCATGTGATGCCTACACAAACACACAAACACAAAATCGAGCATAGAACAGAAAGACGGACAGACAGACTTTCGCAACCAATTCCACTCACTAAATCAAGATAAGTACTCTCTGTATGCAAATTTCCATGAAAATATATTAAACCGCGTGGACGTGTATAGGGCACAACATACATACAGACAGACAGACAGACAGACAGACACCAAACGAGAAAAAGGCGGATTCGGCATCAGAAGGGTCCAAAACGGATAGAAAACTTGAAATGCGTCGAAAATATTGAATGTACAAACAAACACTCCATTCTTATTTATATAGATACTTTTGATTGTTAACTACTATCATAGGAATAATACATTCTGCTTTATTGAATTTAAAATTGTTTAAGAAATGAATGAGGTTCTTTTTATAATATACTAGCAAAATACCCGACCTTACTCGGTTTGAATTGGTTTACTCTAGATTGAAGAGATAATCAAAATATATAATGACTTACGTTTTTTGTAGAATAAAAATTTATTTTAACATCTTTCGCCATCTTTATATTTTCTACAACTTACTTTGGACACAAATCCTACACATGCATATCCATTCATGTAATACATTTCACTTACATCGCACAATTGCTGTATGACAAAGCTACAAAATGACGAAAGGTGATACTAAGGTTACTACTATAAAAGACGATTTATAGGAAGATTTGGAATTCCCTTTCTTAAGTTCTTTTCATGTTCAATTCAATTAATTAAAATTACGATTTACGGCGAGTGCTCTCGCACTCATAGTCAACGAAACAATATTTTTTTACTTGTGGCACTCTTGCCTCCGGTATGCGACATTGTGAAATTTTGCAATCTTCTCCTGGCATTATTACAACGAATTTTTTAATGTTGGAAAAAGTTCCAGTTTGGATTAAAAAACATTATTATTCTTTCAATAACGGCATTATTCTTTAAATAACGGCATTATTCTTTAAATAACGGAATTATTCTTTCAATAATGGCATAACTACACTTAAAATTTACTGAAAATTTATACTGACTTACCTAACATTTTAAAGTCTAATACTTTGTGGTGCTGTTGCGTGTGATGAGAAGGAAACACATTTATTAAAATAATAAATATTAAAAACAGGAAACAGCAAAGTAAAACAAAATAAAAGATGTCGCAAAAAATTGTTCTAAAGATATTAATTTGTGATTCAATTTTATCTCTTGATCCCGCACAGTTGCCACAACTTACAACTAAAAGTGCACAAAATTTAGAAATGTGAAATTAATTCAGAGCGAAAGAATCTGAAAAAATATCACTGCTCGCGCGATCTTGTTCATTCTCGTTTCATTGAAAAATATCGTCTGTCCCAAATATTCGGAAATCGTTTTCATTGCGCAAAGAATAAAATTAAGACTCGAAATAAATGAAGTATCAGAGATGAAATTCCATAAAAAAATAATAATTTTTTGAAGAATAATTACTTTTTCAGCAGTACTGGTAAAGCAATCGAAGTAATCGTAATATTCAATAGACATTCCAATTTTTCCAAAACTACCAAATTATGGTTGATTTAAGTATACTTACTCAGGTGTTTTAGCATGAAACTCAACTAAATATAACAATAAAGAAATGTTTAATATTGCATTTACTAAACTAATAGATAAAGTATAAAATAAAATAAAATTCAATCAAATATCTGGAATACAATTCATGTGATGTCTACACAAACACACAAACACAAAATAGAGCATAGAACAGAAAGACGGACAGACAGACTTTCGCAACCAATGCCACTCACTAAATGAAGATTAGTACTCATTGTATGCAAATTTTCATGAAAATATCTTAAACCGCGTGGACGTGTATAGGGCACAACATACAGACAGACAGACAGACAGACAGACAGACAGACAGACGGACAGACAGACAGACAGACACCAAACGAGAAAAAGGCGGATTCGGCATCAGAAGGGTCCAAAACGGATAGAAAACTTGAAATGGGTCGAAAATATTGAATGTACAAACAAACACTCCATTCTTATTTATATAGACTAGGGGGCTCCCCCCCCCTAGCTCGCTATCGGTTACCAATCCTCGATGATTTCTTCGCAATCATATTTAGTTAAATTGCGAACTATACTTTCCAACAATGAGGGAATATAACCAACAGTAATGGGATTGCTTCACAATCCATCCCCATTTGGATCGCTGCTGGACTGATCGCGGACCGTTGACCCCGGACCGTACGACGTTGAAGATTCCTTTCAAAATTGCGATATTTATCGCATGCGCCTGAGTAACGGAAAATTGGTTACTTTTTTGCGATATTAGCAGATCCGTAGATAAGCCAACCTCCTTACTTTAGATTTAGAAAACGTTCCAAAAATTATAGGCTTATACACGAAAATTTATGGTGAATAAAAACAAAATATTTTTAAAAAATATCAAGAACAAAACATTTTATTTCCACATAAAAAGAAAATATTTTAGCACAACATATTGTTAAAATTCAGAGGAAATCTCATCATAATTTCAAATATTTTAGCTGATCCGTGTTGTTTCTTATAATAGTACTTTTTAATATTTTCATATTCAACTGTTGCTATGGAAACGGCAACCAAATTTGCCTGTTCTTCTGAAAACATTGCAAACTTTTTAAAGCGTACTCTCAAATTACAAGACTGAATGAATTAAAATATATAACTGTGTTTATCGTCTGCTCGTGCTCAAATTCATTAGCCCGTTGAACCACAAGACTACCTATCACGTGACTCGCTATCTACTAATCACAAAGCGAATAAACCTGAAAAAAATCGAAATATTTTCTTTTATACTAGAAAGAAAAAGATAAGTAAGGCAGTTAAATTAATTAAAGTTTCCCGGTTGCTTTCCAGTCATAATAACAGTATGCAAGTTTAACTGTATGTAGGTATTGATTGAATACATCTTTCATCTATACTTTCATTTACGTACCACTGATATTTCACTATACCTCCAGGTGGTAGAGACAAGATATTTTGTACAACATCAGATCGATTTTCGTAAAGACGAAATAACCTGTCCATCAACATCTGGCGAGTTTTACTCTAATGAGGAGAACCTCATAGACAAAACTACACTATTACCCCAAGGGAAATGAAAACCCAAGTTAAAAAAAATACTGTTTTTTGAGGAGATCTGATGAAAGTTTGGAACACGTTTTTGTATCCGTTGCTGGACACCGTAGCAGTTTTAAAAATGTAGATAAAAGTTCAGAAGTCAGTACGTGCTGTCGGTGATTCCAAAATCTTAATTATGTTTTTCACAAATGATTAATACATACTTAAATGTATATTTCTTTTCATATTTTTGCATCAGATAAGGGATGCATTATTCTTTGAAACATTAAAAACTTAGAAATGCGTTGTGTTTAATATTACTGGAATGCTAGTCTAAACGGTCTTTAGTTTTATTAGAATAATAACTGTATAGGTTATGTATAAGATGGTTAAACACCATCACCCAGGGATTCCTAAATCGGATTTGTATTTTACCCATTTGGATACTTGTGACCAGAGCGTTAAACCCAGTTATGATCGAAGCTTATAGAGACGGCGCATTTAGAGTCATCTTTGATCCCTAGGTGCATGTGTAATTAGCCTTATTGAAGCGGATAATGGCCACAGATCGATGAACCTAACCATTGTCAGCGTCATCTACCAAACTCAAATATAGATAATTTACGAAATGTAGAATATACTGAGAATTCTCGGAATCAGCGACCAGAACGCAGGATCCAACACAAAACCTTAGTGGAATGAGAAATATATGTGCATACTCACTATCACATCCCAGTATTTAACATATATACATAGTGTGGAGGTGGCTGAATAGTTTTGTGTGTCTATACGAAGTGGTATGAATGTGGTAAACATTATATGAATGCATACGATTTGTTTCAAAGTAAGATATAAAAATTATAAAAAATATCGAAACGATGATGAACAGTTGTTTTTCTGACACTTAAGGGATCTTGGCATTTTGCCATGTCACTTTTTAAGCAATTCATCACAAGTAGTGATGAGTGATTTTACTAGTATAAAATATTAAACGAATTCGAAGTACAGTACATCACTTAAATATCGACCTTAAAATAAAATAGAATGTGCCCGAAGCTTCAAGTTATTTCTTCCAGTTGCTCGGTTTGAAGATGTGAAACATGATTGTAGGTAATAGCATGTAACCTAATCCAATGATGGGTTAAAGTGATTATCCACCATAATCAAAAAACACTAGTCTGCACTTCCATAGCCAATCGTCTAAGCCAATTTGTTATTTACCGTTCATACATCTTACGTCAGTGACATTCCGCCTACATGATCTGTCTATTTTATGTATTTACGTAATTTTTTCATATATGTATTTAAATAAAATCCACTCTCTGCTTATATCAAAACCCTCGTAGATATTGCTTCCTCCAAATAGTTATGATTATTTCCAGATCTTGCGACAGCGACTCCGCCCGCATGATCAGTTTGTTTCAATTTGAAGGTCGATGCATTTAAATTTATTACACCGTTCTTTCATTTATTTATTTAAACAAAATCCAGGCTCAGCATACAACAAAACTATCGAATACATAGCTTCCTCCAAATAGTTATGATCATTTCCCCATATAATCCTAAAATATTTGAATTCCATTTGTGATTATTTGCTTTTCGTTTGATCTAACGAAATCCTACTCCAAATATATCTGACCTTGACACCCTAAAGCATTTACTTCCATCTTCACCACACACAAATCCCACCTCGAGCAGGCACACATTAATAAACACCCTTCTTTTGCCCCGGCAGAACGAGGCGAGAACCATTCATCAAATTTCGAGTTCTGACATCTCACAAGGGAGAGAAGAAGAACACGAACCCGCTCGGTTCTCGAACGGGCCTTGGACTAAAAAACATCGATTGGACCAGGAGGGGGGGGGGAGGATAAGATTCCTAATTCCTCGGGTAATTTATGGTGGCTCTGCGAAAGGACAGTTTTGACTGCCAATTAACTTTGGAAATTGTGCGACACGGCGTCCCTATACCCTACGAAGCACCCTTTCCAAATGAGTTTTCGGTATAATAATGATGAATGGACGCTCTGACGTCGAAATGTGTGATGAATTGACGGAGCATTCATTTGCCCTTCGACGCTCAAAACTGCCTCTGAATTATTAATTGCCCACTTGCCTCTAATCCCGTCTCAATCCCTGGCTCTGGATCGCGGCTCAAGGTCCTCCATTACCGAGCTCTGGAGAGACGGATTACGAGGCTTGAGCCCCCGACGAGTCGAGGTTCATTTTTCATGAGCGGTATCCCTCGTTTAGTGGCCAATTAGGAATCGAAAGGGAAGCGGTATCCGGGGTTGGCGTGGTGCGGGCACCCCTTGTAGGGAAATTCGGCTGTCTGCGCCGAGTGTGAAGGTTTCTTTGAGAATGCGAGAATTGAATTAACGCTAGGTTGGCACTTTGCGACGTGTGACGCCCTATCGTTTCTCTGTGATTATGAAGAATTGTTCCGCTGTTCGAATTCAGTCAGCGTAAATTTGGAGCATTTAAACAAAAGATGGGAGTGAATCGTAATTGCGTATTATTTGAGATTCCTCACATCCAAATTCGTATTTGGGTCGTCATTTAAGTAGGACATGTGACGTCACATTCAGTTGAATTATGTAAGGAGTTTCAAAATGTGAACAGAATCGAAGTGAATCTTATTATTTGAGTTTCATGTATCCCTAAGTGTGGTTAGTAATTTTTAGTTATGTTTTATTCGAATACCCACATTCCTCTGTTTAGGATTGATCGTAGAGTTATTCCATAATTCAAATTTAGCTATTGAAACCTTTTGAGTAATTTAAAGAAATGTTAAAATGATTATAAACCAGCATTATTTTAGATTACTCAATTTTAAGTAAATATCTTACTTATTTATTATGTGATCAGAGCCATATTCGAGACGCGGGCCATTTGTATGAACAGGATCTCTCGTTTTGTAGCCAGTTAGAAATCTAATGGAAAGTGATGCGGGGATTTGGGTAGGGTGAGCAACACCACCCCTTTGTATGGAAATTCGCTTGAGCTGAACAACGTTCGGGTGAACGTTTTCTTTAAGGAACGAGTTTAAGTGAATGCGAGGATTGATTTACGGTGAGTGGATGTGTGACAATCGCACGTTACTATGTGATTTTGATAGGTTTAAGAATTATTCAAATAAACTATCGTTAATATTCTGTAGAGCGTAAATAAAATAGAAGTGGAGTTAAATGAGTTATTTTTAAATTCCTGAAATTTCGAGTCATATATTGTAATTATTTCACAGATAGAGTGGTAGCATTCACTCTCATTTCTCCCCCTCTCTCTTTTTCATTTAAAGTCATTCAGTTATCTCAAATTATTTTTCGGAGAATTTTAAAGCGTGAATACGATGGAAGTAAATAGTAAACAGGTAGTATTGTATACACTACCCTACAATAATGGACCGGACGCCCATACAAATACCCATAGCTGTGTATCAAAACCTTGTTGAAAGTATGCACAGAAGGGTTGATGGTGTAATTGTATTTTATGAAGATTTTGAAAGTAAAAATTTAAAAAAATTGTGACTCGTAAACAATATTTATTTGAGATTATAATTTGAAAATTTTGATTTAGTCGTTGGTGAAGTCACAGCTAGGACTTCGCCCCCTGCTCGCTGACTCTAGTCAACCTCCGGTGATTGCTACGTAATCCCATTTGGTTTGCTTCGTATACCAAGACTCCTTTCGCAAGTGATTTTCCATTTGTTTTTACTTTAACACTTAATGAACCCTAAACTAATAGTCGCATCAGTAAAAAAGCTTCGTAATCTTGTTCCCTGTACAAGTTTGAATACACCACGACAATCTCGTAATTTTCTGATCTGTACTTTCTCGGCAAACTGTCTAACAATCGAGCGAAAAAAATATCATATTACCATATTATAGATCATATTATCTCATTACTTATGAATTACTTTTGTCTTTACCATTTTATTGGGCCATATTTATTTCAGCTATATTGATTTATTTCAGCTATATTGATTTATTTCAGCGATATTGATTTATTTCAGCCTATACTGATTTATTTCAGATATTTGAAGTACATTACTCAAAGTCATAATATTTTCATTGATAGATTATTATTGTCCTTACAAACTTATTGGGAATATATATCTACATTTATTAATTCAATATTATTTATTTGAAATATATAGTAAAGTGCCAATTGGTAAGTTGGTAACGACAATAATAATTTATAAGTGTGTTATACACTAAAGGCATTTTGAAGAAGAAATAAAGGATTTACAATTAAAGTAGTTAGCTCAAAAGTTTCTAATGAATGTCGAAGTATTACTACACATAAAACAAAATCATAACCATAATAATGAAGTAATCAATATGGACATATGTCACTTTCTTTGAGATTGTATTTGGTACGATAGTGTACTTTATATTCATACTTGGAGTACTCCGAATATTAGTATTTGTTTCACATTTTTTGAAGAATTTTCGTTAGGTTTTAAAAAGACCAAACAAAGAACCCCTTATACTTGGCAGAAGATATTGACACACAAAGGGGTAATAGACAAGCATTAACATTTTGAATCAAAATGGTAATACGTATTGCCATCAAGATTTCTTTTTTCCATGTTTTTTATTAAAAATATTAAGCTGTCTTAAAAATAAACTTTGTGAGTGACGTACAGGCTTAACCTATTCATTGTTCACATCCTTCAATGCCAGTACATCTGCCATTGATGACACATCATTCTACTTACATATCTATTTTTTCTATAGAATACGTACATTTTAAGTATCCGTCATAAAATTGAGTATTAAAATAAGAGCTAACTGAGTAAATATACATTCAAAAGTAAATAGAAATATTAAGAAGAATAAAATATATTTTATCAGTATAAATAACATGGAAGTATCTGCATTTAAAACTGAGCTTTAGGGTCTTTCTTACAATATAATATTCCGTAACCAAGAATTTGCTATATGCTATTTTTTTATTATAGTGCTTTAAACATCTATATATATTGGTGTTCAAAATTAAGATCGAATTTATAACTATTGGACAAATTTCAAAGACATTAGTTATGTACATAGATTGAAATAATAAAAAAAAAAACACGATACAACCATTATGGTATACAAGCATGACCATACGTAAGATTCATCAGCTCAGGGATAGATGAACAGATGTTACAGGATCAAAAAATGAGTTAATAGGAGCTATGGGACTTTAGTATAGGTACATATAACTCTCAAAACGGGAAATTCATACTAGAAATAAGGCAATTTATGAGTCCCTTTGAAAGTAAGCACCATTCCTTCATCAACGCTGTTTTCAAGTCCTGGTTGGTTCTGGGAGGTGAAATGGCACTACTAAAAGCATAAAAGATATGCACTATGGCGTTTAGGTCTGGAGATCTGGCTGGCCAGTCCATCCTGCGAATATAATCACTTTCCAGATATTCGTCGACCAGGTGAACCGAATGTGGACGAGCGTTGTCTTCCATAAAATGAAATCACCCCTGTAATGGCGAAATATAGATGCAAGATTTCATCCCTATACCTCAGGGTAGTCATAGAGCCTCTGTCAAAGAGATGGATGTTCGTGTGCCCATCCGACATGATACTTGCTCAGACTATCAAGCATATTCTGCTGTAGTGGTCTCTTTTTCGGATGTTAGAGGACAGGAAGCTAGTACCTGGTTCTCTGCAGATGAACGTACGTCAAGAATCAGTGTTTATGCTGAACCGGGACACATTAATGAATAGAATCACTGATCATAATTCGATGTTTCTCGGCACCATGCACAACTGGTTCTCCTGTGTACAGAAATGAGCGGTATACAAACAGCAGGTCTTTTTGCAAAAATACCTCTCTCACGTAGCCTTCGGGAAACAGTAACACTGTAAGCTCGACTTCCTGTGACCGCTTGGTCACGAGAGAGCCGAGAAGCTGTTGCACTCCTGTTGTACTTCACTCCAATGTAGAAATATCGATCGCCATTAGCCATTGTGGCTCTTGGACGATTTTGCCCAGGTTTCGTCTCTAAGGATATGATATTCTTAAACTGTTTCGTGAAGTTGGACATGCCAATCGTCGTTAGATTCAAGACTTAGCAGTCTGCACTCGAGACTGCCCTACTTTCAGTCTCCTGACAATTCCGCCGCCTCATTTCATCATCCAAACGTTGGGAGTTACTCATTTTAACTGTTTGCTTTTGAATTTTACCGCGAATGTTGCAAAGAAAAACCTACGACAAAATTCGCTTTGGTGTGTGAGCGAAGTACGAAAATTGTCACGTGCACTTAGAAAGCCTGTTACTTTTAATGCACCGCCCACACGAACGTTTTCGCTTACGTATTCGACACTAAAGTTTTGCATCTTTGTTTGGAATCATATTAGTTTAATCTTTTGCTCTGTAATTTTCGAGAAATTTGACAAAGCATGCAAAGTTTCTTTATTTAAAGTTTCTAAAGTTTTGCATCTATGTTTAAAAGCATATTAGTCTTATTTTTCGTTCTGTAATCTTTGAGAAATATGACAAAGTATGTAAAGTTTATTAATTTTGAATACCATTGTAGGAAAGAGAAGCACATGAATGGATTAAACTGATAGAAAAACACCCCTCTCCTAGATATGACTGGATATAATCACTAGAACAGATCAAAGGCTATTATTGTTTAAATGAGGAAGAAACCCTTTGCCTCCATAGAATAAATGGCATTACATATATAGAGAAGTTCGTAGGAAGATTATACAGTGGATCTCTACAAGAGCAAAACAGAATGCACTTTTCTTGAAATGAATTTTAAACATCAGCAAACGATCTTGGGGACATAAAGCATGACGCTCTTTCAAATGAACTCTTGAGGTACCGATTGATCACCGTATTCCCTACCCAAAGCTATCCGAAGAATGTCTTAAGCGTGGCAAATCCAAATGTAGATTAAGTCAATCACCCATTATTATGTAATAGCATTTGCCGTTATCGTCCTGTCAAATTCAATTTCTGTAAACTAGTGGTGTTATGCAAATTAGAGACTACTTCCACTTCCATTTCAAGAGACTTCTAACGTACGCATGTTGTGTCATGTGTTCACACTTTAAATACCTTAAGCTGTTCTTGATGTTTCAGTTTAGTAGTCTCCTCTGTTAGAGCGCTGACAGATTATACTTTAGTTAATATATTTAATTTTTTAAATATAATAAATATTGAGTTTTATTGTTTAGTCAACTTAATTATTTAAAGCTTCTAAATTTCCTACAGACTAAATTACGCAACCGCACCGTCGTGGCTAAAGTGGTGACCCGAACGTGATCATGGTCCTAAAGTCGTGACCATGGACGCGAATTTTCGACTTCATCGAATCAGATCCTGAGTGCCTTTGGGTGAGTTTTTTGGCTTTAGTTCAATTCCTTCTTGCTCCCTGCCTCCGCTGTCAATATTTTGTGTTTTAATTCCAAAATCGGTTTTAATGCTGTGATAGCCTGTTTTTTAAAATGCCTTATACATAATCTGACTTTGAACTATCCAGTGTCGTTTTTAAAGCTTCATTTTCTTGGCGTACAAACCCTGAGTTGTGGTTTTTACAAATTGAGAGCCAATTTAAAAACGCTGGAATCAATAGCGATGAAACGAAATTTCACAAAGTAGGAGCAGCAGTTGATACTGAGATTTTAGCATTCGTTTGTGATCTAGTTCGATCTCCTCCCATCGAAAATAAGTATGAAACTTTGAGAACACGAATTATCAATCAATTTGCACATATTGAAAACAACTCTAGTTAGGCGATAAACGCCCATCGCAGTTGTTATTTGAAATGAAAGAACTCGCTGCAAATAAATTACTCGATGATGTTTTGTGGAGTCTATGAATACAACGCGGCTACCGATACAGGTACATCAGATTTTGTATGTCAGCTCAGTCGATTTAAACGGTTTAACTATGATTGCTGACAAAATACTAGACGTACCTGGTGGTTTCCTCCACATTTGCAGAAATACCGCGGTATATGGCATTTCAATTGTGAGTTGCGCAAATTTCAGCTTTGAGCAACGAGGTTCGAAGGCTTTCTAGGGGTAAGGACTGACGCTTTGGTTCGAGCAAGAGATCGAGATCAGGTAGTCAAAATCGTAGCTTACAATGTGACAACCGGTTAGATTTATGATGGAATCATGCTAAGTTTGGTGCAAAGCTCATAAATGTAAAAAACCATGTAAATTTCAGGAAAATTAAGGGTCTCACCTGAACTGGCGATAACGTATGATAGCCAAGGATTAGGTAGCCTATTTATTTTTGAAAGGTAGACAAATAGTTATTTCCTGATTAATACTGGTGCTTCGGTTTCAGTTTATCCCAAGCATGAAATTCGTGGTCAAAACAGAAAAGAAGACGTGTTTTGTCTGTATGCGGAAACGGATCTAAAATAAGCACTTATGGTAGTTGTCGAATCACATTAAATTTGGGTCTTAGACGCGATTTGCCTCGTCTTTCGTTATTGCAGACTTTACACGACTGATCACAGGCGCATATTTATTAGAAAGCTTGAGTTTGTTAGTCGATATCAAAAATAGGTGCCTTATTGATGGAATAACATCTATCGCTTCTGATTGCAATTACAGTCAATTGTTGCGTGAATTCCCGAGTGTAATTGTTCCTATACAAAACACAAAATGCAGTAGTCACGATGTAGCGCATTGCATTCTTACGAAAGGACCACCCATTTTTGCAACGGCTAGACGATTATGTCCCAAACGATTAGCTGCTGTTAAGAAAGAATTTACCAGTTTGCTCGAACAGGGTATAATATAACCATCTAACAGTACTTGGAACAGTCCTATTCATTTAGAACGTAAAAAGACTGGTGAGTGTCGTGTATGCGGTGACTATCGTGGGTTGAATGCAGTGGCAGAGGTAAATAGGTATCCGATCCGGCATATACAGTATTTCACACAAGAACTCGACGGGAAAACTATTTTGCAAAATTAGATCTTGTCAAAGGCAGCACCGAATTCCGGTTGAACCAAGTTATATCCCTAAGACCGCAGTGATCACACCTATTGGTTTGTTTGAATCTGTTTACATGACTTTTGGTTTAGTAGACGCTGCTAAAAAAATCCAACGATTTTCGGACAACGTTTTTCATGGTTTGATTGCTGTTTTACATACATTGACGATGTTTTAGTTACATCACCGTAACGAGGAGGAGCATAAACAAAATCTAAAAACCATTCTTGAACGTTTTCGCTAAGCACGGTGACGTACTAAACCTTCAGAAATGTGCCTTTGGCTTATAAACTTTACCTTTTCTGGGATTTCAGGTATCGGCGAAAGGAATTTCACCCTTGCCCGAAAAAGTGCAGGTGTTAAAAGATTACACTTAGCCCAAAACAGTCGATGACCTAAGACGTTTTTTGGCAATGTTGAATTTCTATCACAGATTTATACCCCACGCGTCTGTAAAGCAAGCTCCGTTACACGAGTTAACTAAATAGGAAAAGAAAAATGACAGGAATTCCATAGAATGGAACAATCAACTTCGCAAAGCGTTTGACACTTGTAAGCTTACGATAGCTGACGCAATATTACTTGTCCATCCGAAAATTGATTCTACATATTCATTAATGGTAGATGCTTCGGATATAGCAAGCGGAGCAGTGCTTCAGAAAACGCATAGCAATGTGTTCCAACCATTGTCTATCTTTTCTAGAAAACTGAGTAAAACTGAACAAAGGTACAACACGTATTATCGGGAATTACTCGCTGCTTACTGTGCAAGTAAACATTGCAGGCACATGTTAGAAGGCAGACACTTTATTTTGTTTACTGATCATAAACCACTTACTATTGCTTTTACAACTAAAAGTGATAAGTGTTCTCGCGATAGCAGAGACATTTAGAATTTATTAGTCAGTTTTCTTCAGATATTTGGTACTTCGAGGGCAGCAATAATTGTGCTGCAAATGCTTTGTCCAGCATAAACGAGATCGATTTTCATGCTTGTATAGACTTCGGGGGTGTGGTGGCTGGAGCACAGATCGATGATGATGAGCTCAAGAGCTTATTAAAATCCGACACGGGACTTGTGCTGAAGCCAATGTCCTCTTTTCAGGGTCATTCAGATAAGCCTTTGTTTTGTGATACTTCCACTGGCGTTGTATGACATATGTACCTAAAGAATTCTGCTTGAGTGGTTTTCAGACTTTACATAGTTTGAATCATACTGGAGTTATGGCTAGGCAGAAGCTGCTAAAAGAGAGATTCATCTGGAAAGACCTCCATGAAGATGTAGCGGCTTGGTGCAAAGAGCATGTCTTGGATGCCAGAAAGCAAAGATCCACAGACAAGTCCAGTCAGCCGTAGGGAAATATCATTTGTCCAGATGTAGGTTTAGCGCTGTCAACCTCGACATCGTAGGACCTCTTCCCCCCATCAAGAGGATTTTGCTACCTACTGACGTGCGTAGACCGTCACACCCTCTGGCCAGAAGCATTTCCCAATGTAGACCAGACCTTCGAAACTGTGGCTGAAACGTTTTATACCGGATGGACTGCACGTTTTGGTGTTCCTGAGCATATTGCAACGGTTCAAGGACGCCTCTTAAGAAGTTCATCGGTTCACAGAAAGCCAGAACAACAGCTTACAATCCAGCTTCTAACGGCATTGTAGAGCGTTTTCATAGGCGATTCAAAGGCTCTATAAAATGCTACGCTTCTTCAAGATGGACGAAGTTGCTGCCGAATATTCTCTTAGTAATCCGATCCTGCGTGAAGGAAGATCTCGGTGTTACATCAGCAGAGCTGGTTTATGGAATAACGTTTAGACTTCCTAGAAAATTCTTTCCGGACGACAACAGTTCCCGATTAGCCGCAACACCTAGATATCCTACGCCGTTTAAGAGAACAGTTCCGGAAAGTGAAGACTGTACCAACATCCGAACTCGGAAGCAAGGATCTCTTTATGCATAAATATCTGATGACTTCTTCTCACGTCTTTGTCCGACAAGACATGGTACGGAAACCACTACAGCAGACCTACGAAGGTCGATTTCCTGTGATAGCACGACGCGGCACATTTTTTACGCTACAAATCATTGGCAAGAAAACCAATGTCATTCATGATCAATCGTTGGAAGCCAGCTTTTTCCATGTCAACATCACCTCCTACTACCAGTCAGCAGTCAATTTTGTCTGAGATGACAAAGCCTAATGTGAAGACCCGGTCGGTAGGAAAGCACGATTAATTGTGCCCTATAAGGCCTGAGTTTTCAACATTGTATCATCTCGTCGACTAGCACGGGAGTGCTGTGGTGTTATGCAAATTAGAGACTACTTCCACTTCAAGAGACTTCAGACGTGCGCATGCTACGTCATGTGTTCACACTCTAAATACCTCAAGCTGCTCTTGATATTTCAGTTTCGTAACCACCTCTGTTAGCGCGCTGATAGATTATACTTAAGTTAATGTATTTAATTTTTTAAAGGTAATAAATGTTAAGTTTGATTGTTTTGTCAATTTAATTATTTAAAGCTTTGTAAGAGTTAGGGGTGTTTACAGTTATAACTGCTCAAAATACATGAAGGAAAACATGACTTTAACCTAAGTATTTATTTGAAACAGTTATTTACACAAATTACATTTACAAAACAAAGAAATTAAATAATAATATTTACAAAGAGGGGTTCCGAATTAACTGCTCACATAGCACATGCTACTCCGTTGGCAGTTCATCGCAGACAAACTAATTGGAATGCTTTCCGCTAGGATCGCTACAGGGAACGAGAGGGGGAAAGCTTCACTGTCCATTGCAGCTTCTAGATTCTCTACACCCTAAATTACTCAACCCCACCGCCGTGGCTAAAAACTCTTGAAGTATCCGTTGATTGGATAAGTAATTGTCCTTTTTATAAACAATTATTCAAAATACCAAAATACCACAAGAAAGATAATTAGTTTGTAACTTTAAGAAGTCTGCACAGTAAAAAAGAATATGGTGCTCTATTAGATTATAAGATAAAAAATATTTTTTCATCTCTTGGATTGAGCTGGAAGGCTTATACACAAGACCAAATATGTTTTAATTGAGATTCTTCCTGAACAAAGATTTATGCCTTACTTCTGTCTAGAAATGTTGGCATATTACAATTTCATATTATCCATATATAAGATCTTAAGTTTTTCTATGCCGTAGGTTTAGAACAAGAACTCATTAACTGGCAAATGTGGTCTCGGTGGCATGCGCTACTCATACAACCACACTTAACTAAACTTGTACAGTGTCTCACGACACCAGGCACGGAAGTGTGTGTTGGTGGTAGTTAGTAGAAACCTATTGGACAACAGCCAACACGGCGCTGTCGAATGCGTCCAAATTCAAATTGCGAAGCTATCCAATCGGCGTGACGTCACAATCTCTAACGAAAATATAAATATTTAAATAAAATAATTCAAATCCGTTGAAATTTTCAATCTATCTTTAACGATCCCTATTTTACAAAAAAGAACAAACAATGCCTGTCAAATTGTTTTTTATTTGTTTTGCTTTCCTTCGCTGGAAGCGTTTGAGCGCAAGAAATGGAGTCTGATTTCTCGATTGCGAAGGTCATAATGGAAAACTATTATAAAAGTTGTCATTTAATAATTATTTATTTAAAGAAATTCATATGTTTAGATATCGATCAAAAGTGAAATTTTCCGCAGATTTAAAACCCGTTGAAATTTTTACTCTATCTTTGACGACCTAGGAGATAGAAGAAAAAACTACATAACTCCAGTTAAAACTTTATTTGTTTTTCTCGTCTGCTGATACAAACATTCCTCCGCTAAATGAGACGGAAGCGGAAAAAAACAAATTTTAATCTGTTTTCTCTTTAGGGTGTTGTCATTCTAGGGAAAACAATATAATTAAATTGAATAAAATTCATTAAAACACTTTCTAGATTAAATTTTAAAATTTAGGCTTCGCACAAAAATTACGAAACATTCGGACTACCTGTGTGGCAAACCTCATTACTGTAAGTGCCATAGATTCGTCAGGACAGAACATAGAAATACGCAGACAAACACTTCCTTTGATAATAGTATAGATTATTATGATCAGAAAATGTTCTTGTTTAGTTTATCGATGGGTCTGAGTCATTCAAAGAACCCATTTCATTATGATTTATCACAATGAAAGAACTCGGAACTGGAAACTTCACATTTCCAGTTCCCTAACTTAAACTGCTCATCATTAAGTTGACGCTTTGTGTTAATACAAGCGCATCAGTGTATGATTCATATTACGCGGCTTATTGTTTCATTTCAATGGAAAAGCACCAAGTAATTATTTAAGAATTACATGCGAAATATAATTTGCTGAATTACATGATTAGGGGTAAATCTAAAAGGCTTTTCATCTCATTGAGAGGATTGAGGGTTTATTAAATGTAATGAAGTAAATTAAAACTTGAATAAAACCATTTTATACCTTCATATACCTGATGTTAGTAGTTTATAAGAAAATTTTTTACATCATGGCATTTTGTTTCCCGAATCTGAATCTAAAAACAATATTTGCTTCCCTTAACCCATTAATGCCTGATATTTTTTTTCTAAAGATGTATTGTATACTGTAAGTACATAAGAGATCAACTAAAAAAATCTCTCTATATTAAAAAAAAGTTACCGCCGCCGCCGCCGCCGAAGAATTGAAATTTTTGTTGTTTAGCTCCATTCTTAGACGGTTTCCCGAGAAAGTACTGATCGGAAAAATATGAAATTAACATGCTTTGTTCTTCATCGTATTCCCTGGATAATTATTAAGATTTTTTTCCGATGCGGCTATTAGTTTAGGTTTTATTAAGTGTTAAAGTTGAAGAAGTGAAATTTCTTCCGCGAGTGAGCAAAACACATTCAAAATTTCAGTCTTCAGTCGTGAGTTTTTTTTTAAGAGTACCTCTCAACGTAAATTTTTGCAGCTCGTCGAGTTTTTTTGGAAATTTAAATTTGGTTCTTGATAATATTTTTTTGAAATTCAGGAAAAATCGGGACATTTTTGTTACTTTTTTTTTAAACTGCCATATCTATATCTCATTACTATTAGTTTTTAATTTTTAAAATATAGCAGTATACCTCAGAATATACTCTTTCTTACCGTACTATTATTTTTGAAATCGGTTAATAATTAAATTGGATGCGATCAAAAGTTCGTCATACAAAATTCGGAATCTTTGGATATTTTCGCTACTTATTGTTAAAACCGTTTTGTCTACGGCAAAAGCCATTATTTTTTAAATTTGAAAACATCACTGAATACATTACATTACACTCTTTCTTATGGTACAGTTATTTTTCAAATTGGTTAATAAATAAAATCGATGCAATTAAAAGTTGGTCATACAATTTTCGGAACTTTCAGATCGTAACTTCCGATACAAAACTAAAATGGTCATATCTGTATAGTATTACTGTTAGTTTTTAATTTTAAAAATATTGCAGTATACCTCAGAATATACTCTTTCTTACGGTACAATTATTTTTAAAATTGGTTCATAAATAAATTCGATGCAATCAAAAGTTGGTGACACAAATTTCGTATTTTTCAGTTCGCATAGCTGCTTCCGAAAGCAGTAGTGGGTTACACTTTTGACTATCGGGTTTGCCAGATATCAAATTTATCGTAGCAACAATTGCCATAAAAACGATTTCTTTTTATTTGGCGAGGAAAAAGGCTCGCTTTTTCCCCTCTGTTCTCAAGACAGTTTACCGACAAAGTACAGAGTAAAGTTTGGATATTAACAATGTTTACTTAAAGTTGTACAGGGAACAAGATGCAGAAGATTTTTTACTGATACGGCTATTAGTTTAGGGTGCATTAAGTGTTAAAGCAAAAAAAAGTTAAATCACTTGCGAAAGAAGTATTGGTTTGAGTAAGCAAACCAAACGGATTGCGTAGCTATCCCCGGGGTCGGCGAGCGTAAGCGAGACGCAGCGAAGCCCTCGCTGTGACGTCATGAACCGGAAAGTGAAATCAGCATAATACGAATTATTCAGATAGTTTCACTCTGTGACAGGAGTGTTGGTTTGCGAAGCAAACCAAATGGGATTGCGCAGCAATCCCCGGGGGTTGGCGAGCGTAAGCGAGCAGGGGGCGGAGCCCCCTAGTATTTAAAAAAAATGCAAACTAAAAATTAAAATTTTTACTGACAAAAACTCAAACGTCCCTAAAAAGGGACGGTATACACCAGAGGGTACATAGTTTTCCGCATGAAATAAATTTTAATAACGAAGTTTATTTTCATAAACCTGATTTTTTTGGTTAAAGCATATCTTATAAAGCATTTAAAGACATTAAAAATGCCAGTAAACATGGCAGGTTTTTTGTTTTGCTTGGTATGAAATTCTGCAAAGCGTTTGTCATTCAAACACTTGCTTCATTTCCGATAGAATGTTTTCCGCAATTGGCGTATCTCATCTGAGTTTTATTTACAATTACATAATGCGTTTACCTTTCATATCTCATGACATTTGATACTCTGGATTTTAAGATCTCTTGTTTCTCTAAAAGTCTTCCCGGTTGTAACTTCTTTTCTGTGGTACATTTCTTGAAATAGGCCAAATATATCTCTCTTAGGATTTGGATAAAGTGCAAGGATTTATGTTATAATGCATAGATCACTGCCATGCATTTTGCATAACAGCCTCTAATCCAAATATTAAGAGAACATCACAATTTCTTACACCGTATAGAACAAAAGTAACTTGCAATGTTCTGATCGATTCTGTCAGTACCCCCATGCAATAATTATATGTATGATTTAAATTAGGTCAGTTAATTTCAATCTCATTGCTCTGTGTTTGGCCACCGTTTAGGTTTTATCAATGGATAAACACCATGTAAATTTAAACTATGGTTAGGAAATTTCTGTCGTTCTACATAACTAGGATTACGTTGTCTTGCTGTTCATCGTACTTATACTCAAATGTACCTCTTGTATGTTTTTAAAAAGATGAAACGTCGCTGATTGGCGTGCCTTTTTCAGTGCGATAGACACTGTTCAAGTCACATTAAATCCTTTATTGGACAAATAATCAATTAATACAGAAGTGAATAGATTGTCACAGTATAAGTAAGTGTTGGAATGTTCAGGTGGTTATGAAGTGAGATCCACGACAATAGAACCTCCAATACTTAATTTTTCATCAACATTTACAGTTCCTGCCCCAGGTTTGCAGCTGTGACGGACATAGTACGGTAACATATTTTCATCAATCGACAGTTGCTGTTCTTGGGGTTGCAAGCATATGCATTATTTGTTCAAATCGATTTCAGCACAGTACAGAACTTATTGCAGTAATGTTGACATCAATTTCAGCAGACCAGTAAAGACGTCTATGTGGAAAAATAGCATACTCACTGGTTAAAAGAATGCTAAAGAAAAAACGCAATTTCAAAATTTCGTTAACTAACGGAATTCTACAATAATTCATTTTTTTAATTTCTTTAAAAATCCAAAGAAAAACAAAAGTTAAGTTTTGCAAATGGCTTTCTAATGGTTGTTTACAACAAAATATTTAACCCTGACAAGAAACATCAGGATCTTCCTCATGTTTGTTCATGGCAAATATACGTGCCCTCCTGTACCTAGCGTCTCCTTTTAGAGACGTGTTACTAAAATGCTAAAAACATCATCAAAATTAAAAAACTTATAAAATTCCAAAAAAAAAAAAAACACGTAGACTAAATAATTGCATTTAGTCCCACATTTGTCAAATACAGATCAATTGATTCATGAATCATGGGAAAATCTAACCTCTTTTGATTCGACATTGCAAAAGTTGCGTTTTGCGTGGAAGATGAAAATAGAAAGCCCACATCATCAACTTTACTACCATCAAATGCTGTCATCAACTGAATATAATTGAAACAAATGCTTAGAAATGCTTCTTCATGATTTTTAAGTTGAAAGCTGCATTTATGTGAAAGTGAGGATCCTGTTTTAGTGAAATGAGGCTCAAACGCTTCTATTCGTTCCGTAACAGGCAATCTTCCCTGCATAACTTACATCTCGTTTGTACCTTTCTCAACTATATAATCTTTCTAAAGATTATTTGAAACAATTGATGTAGTTATTTAGTGATCATATGTAGTTGGGTCGAAACAAAAGAACTTTTGAATCTCGTACCTCTCATTGGGTTAATCACAGATAAAACGAAAATACTCTTGCTACACTTATTTTGCATTCATTATTCAGTAACACGGTGTAAATAGCAGATGACTGCAGTGTACTGATATAAGTGATTTTTAAAAACGTGCTCTCGTAAGGGTGCTTTCATTAAAGGAAGCGTTAATGAAACAAGGGCGGAAATTACCTAATCAACTACTGAATGTCAATGCCGCAAAGATTGATGCAGGTGGAAAACTTTTTCGAAACTTGGAACAAATGACTAATCACCACGGGCTTTCGTATCTCTGCCATTTAACGCGCACATATTCTTTCAGTTCGGTATAAATCAAACGTAGTGAATTTGCATTTATTAGAATATTATGAATACATTACTGACATAAAGAACGTGATAAAGTGATGCTTCGGTTGCATCTTAATTTATCAGTTGCTTCTTGTTAGATAACTAACTGAACGTGAAGGTTCAAGACAAAGCATTGTTCCTTTAAAATTGTCTGCAAAAGAAGCCATGAAAACCGACAGTAGAAATAAACATAAATTATACAAAATAAGTAATTCTCAATACATATACAGAGGTTGATCACACATTTTTTAGACAATGTATATTGTACTCACAAACTAAATTACATAAAATTCTTGTGTTTTAAATGTTGTATTTGATAGCCCTTATTCTGAACTATCTTTCGACACCGTAATTTCCAGGATAATAATGTCTTTTGAAGTGTCAGAAGAGGTATTCTATCCCAATCCTCCTGAACAGCTTTCCAGAGTCCTGTAAGGGTTGTGGGACGACGTTTTGATAATGCAGATTTCAAAAGTCCGAAAGCCCAAAAATCCATAGGTGATATATCGGGAGATTTAGTAGGGATATCAGTGAAGGGTATGGCCTTGATACCGGTTTTTTGTTACATTTCTTTTAGGAAATTTACAGTGGATTTTGATGTGTTACTGCTAGCTTTGTCTTGATGGAGTTCCACATATTGATGGCACTGTGGGTAAAGCGATGGTATTTCATTCAGAAAAATTGGCGATAAAATATGTTCCTGATAGTATTTTGAGTTAATCTTGACATATTTTCCCACTCTCTTTATATTTAACTTGTCATTATATGAAAAACCATCAACAATCATGAATCCCTAAGAAAAACTTTCTTTCGATTCTGTGAACTTAAATTTTTTCTCACCTTTTATGATAATGAATGGCTTTTTTTTTGCTGCAATCATTCAAATACACCCATTATTCATCTATTGTGACAATTTTTTTCCATTTTTCTTTGGATAAGTGTTTCTCATAGAAAATTCGACAGCGTGTTCCGCGTTCAGTGATATGCTTTGGAGAAAGACGATGCACATTGCGTTTTTTCGCTTTCTTAAGATTTAAATCAACGTTTATCATTTTGTTTACAGTGGACTCCAAGCATTTTAATGATTTTGCAACTGTCCTTTGACTAGGGGGATTTTCTTTTAACATTAAACAACGTACCTTTGCAATAGTCGAAGATGTCCGTTTCTTCCTTAGATACTTGTTTGGAATTTTTGTCCCACTTGATGCTCCAATTTGACGTTTTCTTTCTTTCTTGTTGACGATATTACCTATCGACGCTTTAGATATCACAAAACCTTGACTCTCACATCGTTTTTGGATAACGGAATATGAATATTTCTCTTCGGAAAGAGCATAAATATAGCCTTCGAACCACTGCTTCGTTAAAAACGCCATTTTGAATAAAAACAAACCTCTCAAGCCGCAGACGATAATTTTGACTTTTTAAAACATAGTACAACTGCAATTATTTCTTTTGCAGCAAACGATTTTTTACTCCCTCTAACCAAAATAGTTTAAAAAATGTGCGAACAGTCTCTGTATTTGGCTTGCAAATTTTAATTTAATATTTAAGTCAGGACTCTACACCTATAACCATCATAATTATGATATTTCATTTCAATACCAATACACGTTTAAAACCATTTATTTCGTACTGTAAAGTTTTATTTTGTCGTTAATATATTTTAATATTCTGTTGCAGGGCATATAAATCATTATTCCACTAAAATTTGTCTGTAAAAGAAGACTTGCGAAACAAATTTCTCAAAATGAACGGACAGTTTATAAAAAGTATTTGCAATACATAAAGTAGGTGAGCCAAATTTCGCTCCTGTGCTTAATATCGTCTACTCGTGTTTGCAAGCTACTATGTGCGACATCTATGAGTATATGTAGTTACCTTAACTATCTAGGGTTTTGCAACACGTAGCTTTACCGGCAAGTTTCCTATCGGTTAAATCAAGAACAATATTGCATATGAAATGTTTGAGGCTGTAATAAACGTATTGTTTGTTTCCAATCAATTCAGGGAATTTCCAGGTAAGTGTTTCCAAATAATAATTTTGTTAATATGGATTAAATAAGGATTATAAAGCTGTTATTATTTTCGAAAATAGCTGTTGCTAACCTCTGTCGTGTGAATGTTTGTCTTTGCTGAACTGTGTTCCTAATATCGTCTAACAACAAGATCCTAATATCGCCCTTATACGGTATTATGAACACCTACTTCCATTTACCTACCAATATAACTCACAGTTGTTTAAATCTTATTATCTTCGTAAATTTGATACCTATGTAATATATAAGAGACAAATACCACTTACTCACTGTTCACTATATCTCAAGAGCTACAAATTCTAGGAAACTGAAAATTTTCAGGGTGTTACTTCTTATACTGTAGGGGTGCACTAAGAAAGGATTTTGAAAAATTTGACTCCTAAGAGACCTAAAATTGACCTAAGCCCTAAGCCAAAACCAATGCGAAATTGCCTTAGAAATAACATTAAGTACTTAAAAACGATTGCTGTACGCAATTCATATTAATTTACCAGTGTTGATCGAAAAAAAACCCAATTTATTTAAACAAATTGAATTATAATATTAATGTTTGAACTGACTTCTTATTTCTTCCCATGATGTAACTAATTTATAAATAGATGTTATTTTACATTACTTACATTTGGAAATGCAACACATAAAAGCGCAAAAGAAAGACTGATCTATATAAATAAGAATGGAGTGTTTGTTCGTACATTGAATATTTTCGACCCATTTCAAGTTTTCTATCCGTTCTCATGGCAAATCCGCCTCTTGCGTGTTTAGTGTTTTGTCTCTCTGTATGTGTGTGCCCTATACACGTCTACGCGGTCTAAGATATTTTAATAAAACTTTGCGTGCTGTGAGTACTCGCATTCATTTAGAGACACAAGGACATAAGAGCATTACGAAAAGTGCAACCAGCCTCTCAAAAACGAAAGGGTGGAGAGAGCGTGGTGTTTACCAGCTCTCCTTATAAAATAAAGCTAGAAGACTTTTATACTGCTAAACACCAAACAAAATTATAATCAGGCCTCTACTAATGGAAGAACACAAAACAGGAAACCTGCCGGCAACAAGAAGAAAGTTAAAGGAAGGAATTGTCAAGTCTCAAGCTCTTCTGACAGTTTAGGCGCCTTCACACGAAGGAGATCGATCGCTCACACCGGTCGCCTGTGATAGTCGTATAGATTCATTTCCTGCAAACAAACGATTCGAGCGAAGAGATGCAAAACAAAATTTTAAATCAGCCTTGTTTAGTTCTTTTTTGTAAAATCGGCATCGTTAAAGATAGATTAAAAATTTCAGCGAATTTGAAATCTGCGGAAAATTTTAAACGAGATAGATATCTTACATTTGATTTTTTTTTTAAATAAATAATTTTTCAACTGTAGCTTTGAATTTTTGGCAATACGAATATTGGCGCTCAATACACAATGACGTCACGACTTTTACGTCCTTTGGAATCCTGCCTGCTTTCAGAATTCATGAGTTGGAAATGCTTGCATTATGGCATTTTAATCAAAAGAAAAACAAGAAAAATGTCAAAAGGAAGTATTGGTACCTTATACCCTATCAATAACTTTCGTGTGCAAAAAGGGTTATATCATGTTCTGTATAGCGAACTGGAAGACGACTCGATGAAATTTTTCATTTAGTTCCGGGTGTCAGTAGCTTCTTTTAGAGAACACTTCAGCAGGATCCATTAAGACCAGGTTCACATGAGGCGTTTCAACGCGCGTATGGCAAGTCTAGCGAGGTCCCGACATGAAATTATGTTTATGTATTCATCTAATTCAAGTATCTATCTTTGCAACTTTGAAGAGCGGGACCCTGATAGCCTCACCAAAAGCGCATTTTACGTGCCTCATGTGATTGGATCCTCAGAAGTAGGACACAAATATAAGAGACAACATACCGCCACGAGAAAGGCTGTCGTTAATATTGAAGTCAGTATGGTGGAAAAAATTTACTACAGAATAAAAGAGTATTTAATTACCGCCTTTCTAGAGACCGATAGTTCATTGAATGCTCTTTTGGTATTTTAACTAATAAGTGGAGGATTTTCTATAGACCATTGAACGTTAATATTGATTTGCAATCGACATAATAAGAGCATGTGTAATTATGCATACTATCATGCGTACGAGGGATGGTTATTCGCACGAAGACACCTTAACACACACCGGTTTAATTGAAAACGATGATAATAATGTTTTTAATGGTTACATTGGACCTGAGCCAACGCCTCTTCGAGATCATTTCCGTCTGTATTTTGTAAGTGAAGGCGATTTGCCATGACAGTATATGAAAATATAATAAAATAATGCAACAGCTTATTTAAAATATTATCAATTTACCGTTTTGTCTTTTACTTTTACTTCTTCGTATTCTTACTATTGGTTTATTAACATAAATTGATGTTAAATTACTATAAGAAATTAATGTAACTTATTTAAAATATTATCAAGCTATTGTTTTGTCATTTATTTTTTTATACCTCGTATTATTACTATAGTTTGTCTACATAAATTAATGCTAAGTTATTGTGATAAAAAGATAAATAACTTATTAAGCATATTTTTCTTTTGTTTATCACAAATTCTTGCATTTCTTTGCCATAAATAAACACCATCACCGCTCTACATGCTTTTTCTTTTGTTATTTTGTTCGCATAATCTTCGTGAGTTTTGTCCCACAATGAAGGCTGCATTTGCAAAGCAGTAATAAACTTATCACTGTCTAAAATTTCCAAAACAAGAAAAATATAAGACAAAAAAACAATTAAAACAAATTTAGAACGGCAGCTGATATCGCTAGGAGTCAAAAATCGACAGAAGATTGTCTCTCTCATGTGAATGACGCAACACCTCGCATTGTAACATCAGACTCCTTCAAACACAAAAAGTCGTCGACGACTGAACTCCTTGGCGATTATTTTTTGGTCTCTCTTACCGGTCTCCTGTCAGTCTTCTCGTGTCAAGTACTCCTATGGTTTGTATGTAAGTTCCGTCACCTTCAGACCGGTCTGAATGATCGATCTCCTTCGTGTGAAGGCGCCCTTAGGATTCAATTTAAACTCCACTAGTGAACATCGACAATAATTTCGATGTGGACCTTGGCAACCCTGATTCTATGAATTTCACCTGCTTGTTTTGTAACGAGATGTATTGAGACGATTTCAGTGGGCAGCAGTGGCTTATGTGCTCTTTGTGCTTCAACTGGAATCACAAATTTCTCTGATGCAACGTTTGGAGAGCGACGTAGAAAATACACATGTTCGTATTGTCTGAATGAGGGTTTTTTTTTACTATATTATTAAATAAGAAAAACTCCCGTGTGGTGTCCGGGTTAGAATAGCAACGTACCCCCTTGCGTGTCGTAAGAGGCGTACTAAATGGGGGTTGAGCACAAGGCCAATCCCCTTGCCTGATAAAAAACAACTGATTCAGAAAACTCAAGGAAAAACTTCCGGACTGACTCTTTGGAAACGACCTGGCACGAAATCGGACATGTTTTTTGGAACTTGGAATGTTAGAACATTGTATAGAGGTGGTGCACTGAAAAAACTCATTGACGTTTTCATGGAGTACAGGCTAGATGTACTTGCTGTCCAGGAAATGAGGTGGACAGGAAATGGAGTAATTGACAAGCAAAATTGCAGCCTTTACTATAGCTGCCATGATAGATTACATCAATTTGGAACTGGTTTCATTGTCAACAAGAGAATAGGAGACAAAGTTATTGAATTCAAACCAGTGAATGAAAGAATTTGCAGAATACGGATCAAAGGAAGAACACATAATATTTCCACTATTTGTGCCCATGCCCCCACAGAGGACAAAGGGAATGAAGTTAAAGATGAATTCTATGACCTTCTTGAAAAGACACACAGTGAATGCTGTTCAAATGACTTGAAACTGATCATGGGCGACTTCAATGCGAAGATTGGTCACGATGCAAACATGAACAGATTTGCTGGAAACGAAAGTCTACACGAAGAGACAAGCATGAATGGTATCAGACTTCTCAACTTTGCCATTTCTACAAACATGGTAATTGGGAGTACAATTTTTAAACACAAAAAAATACATAAAGTTACCTGGAGATCACCAGATGGACAGACCCAAAATCAAATAGATCACATACGTATCGATCTAAGACATAGAAGCAGTCTTCAAGACGTTCGGACATATCGCGGTGCAAATGTGGACTCGGATCACTTTTTAGTGGCTTCAAAATTACGTCACAAGATAAATAGATATTATCATAAAAGAAGAGATAATAATAGCAAAAAGATTGACATCGAACAGCTCAAGAAGACAAAGATTTTGAAAGAGTACCGAAAAGAACTAAAAAACAAGATAGAACTGAAAGATGAAACTCCAACAGTGGAGATTGCGTGGCAGAATCTTAAACAAACCATAATTACTGCTTCTGAAAAAACAATACCAGAAATGCAAGGAAAGAAAACAACCCCCTGGTTTGATGAAGAGTGCAGTGCTATCACGAAGAAGAAGAATGAAGCATATAAATTTATGATTCAGAAACACTACACAAGGAGCGCTGAGGAAAGGTATAAAGAACTGCGAAGAGAGGAGAAAATAATTCATAAGATGAAAAAACGAGAATATATGGAAGACTTGTATAAAGACATTGAAAACTTGAAAACTCAAAAGGAAGCAAGAAAATTTTATCAACTTGTTAACAATGTCAGAGCAGATTTCAACCCCAGAACAATAATTTGCAAGAAGAAAAATGGTGAACTTACTCGAGACCCAGATAAAGTTTTAGTCCGTTGGTGTGAGTATTTCGTAGATCTACTAATGGGCAGAGATAGAGAGGAAGATCTAAACACCCGTAACATGCTACCAACCATAAGTACGGAGGGTGAAACCATAGAACATAATACACCTACTCTTTATGACGTTGAAACAGCAATGAGGAGGCTAAACAACAACAAATCAGCAGGACCTGATGGCATAAAAACCGAGCTCTTCAAAATTAACGAAACGAAACTAAGCAAATCTATTCATGGCCTGATCTGTAGTATATGGACACAAGAACAAATGCCCACTGAATGGGATGAAGGCTCTGTTTGTCCTATATACAAGAAATGAGAGAAGCTAGATTGTGGTAACTACAGGGGAATTACCCTTCTAAATATAGCGTACAAGATCTTCTCCATAATTTTATTCAAACGATTGGAGACCTACACTTCAAAAATCATTGGAAGTTACCAATGCGGATTCCAAAAAGGGAAAACAACGACTGATCAATTACACACAATTAGGCAGATTTTGGAGAAAACCAAGGAGTATAACAATGACACCTACCACTTATTTATTGACTTTAAAGCTGCTTACGACAGCGTCAACCGAGAAAAACTACTCGAGGCCATGTTGGAATTTAACATCCCAAAGAAGCTGATCAGCCTCACAAGAATGACTCTCAAAAGAGTTTTGTGTAGAGTAAAAATCTCGTCAAGTCTCTCTGATCCATTCTTCACCGAAAAAGGCCTGAGACAAGGTGATTCTCTTTCTTGTCTGTTACTTAACATAGCTCTGGAAAAGGCCGTTAGAGACTCTGGTATCTACACAAATGGAACGATCCTGCAAAGAACTATCCAACTACTCGCTTTTGCCGATGATATTGACATAATTGGAAGAACGAAACGCTCAGTTATCGACGCTTTTGTAACGCTTGAGAGTGCGGCAAAGGAGATGGGGCTCTTGATAAACGCAGACAAAACAAAGTTTTTGATAGCGACAAATAAAATTCCTGATCTATCCCCTTTAAAGATAATGACCTACTCCTTTGAAACTGTAACCCGCTTCAAGTATTTAGGAACCTTAATCTCAAGCCACAACGACCTGAAAATTTAAATAAATAGCAGAATTTTCATGGCTAACAGAAGTTTTTACGGCCTCAGAAACCAACTAAAATCCAGGTTCATCAGCGTAAAGACTAAACTAACCATTTATAAGACTTTAATCAGACCCGTAGTCATGTATGGGAGTGAATGTTGGACCCTCAATAAAACCGAGGAGGAAAAACTACTAATTTTTGAAAGGAAGATCTTAAGAAAAATATTTGGACCTACTCAAGAGAACAACGTGAGAAGGATCCTTTACAACCACGAAATTTACAAAAAATATGATAAATTCGGGTGGACCGACCTAGTGAGAACAATTAAAGCGTCACGCATCAGATGGCTGGGCCATCTCCTTAGAAATCCCGATGCTGACCCTACCAAAAAAGTGACTTTTTCCAAAATTGAAGGGACTAGAAGAAAGGGACGACCACCTACAAGATGGATTGATAACGTAGAGAGAGATCTCAAGTTTTTGGGAGTCAACCGATGGCGGGCGGTTGCACCAGACAGAGCCAGATGGAGGAGGATCTGTGAGTCAGCCTTGGCCTGTAAAAGGCTGTTGTGCTCCTGAAGAAGAAGAAAGGCCCACTAATTGTACATACGTTTTTAGATTTTATAAAATATTGCTAAGCATTTTTCTTTGCCTTTTTAATTTAAGTCCTTTTTCGAAGTAGTTTCAAAACTTTAAAATTAGTTCACTAAAGGTAAGTATATGTGCTCTTTTAGCAACTCGTTTTTGATTGTTGCTCCTAATTTCGCCTGGTGGGCGGTCATTTGAACAGGGGCAGGCAATATTAGAAACCAACTCTTAAAAAATTCACTTGGGAATTTTTTTGAAATTTTACTAGTTAACTTTAACTGACATAGGTAAAGAAGCTATACGATCTCTGGAAACTAAAGGAGAATAGTTCCTAGTTAAATTAATGTAGTTTCCAACTTGATTTCCCAACCCAGGACGCTGAGATACAGAGAAATAGTTAGAGTAGGCGATATTTGGAACACTTGCCCTAATTTTAGCTTACAGTTAAGAAATTGAAATTTACATACAACCCTACAACTATACCCATCATGATTCTGAGGTTTCATTTCAGAACCAACTCACATTTTAACACATTTCTTACCAACTCTGTTCGTTGTGAATATATTTTGATACCTAATTTCAAGGCAAATCACTGTTCCTCTAAAATTGTTTCTGAAAATCGTAAAAAAAGTATTTTGCAGAAATGAACTGAAATTAAAAAAAAATTACATAATTTTGGCTTACGTCTTTGAATTTTATATTCCAAGCTGTAACCATGAATAAAACCACTGGGATTCTGAGGGTTTGTTTGAATATCAACAGATTTCCAACCATTAATTCCTTAATATTACTTAAAATTGTGGAGAGCACATTCGCTGTAGAGAAAGTTAACGTCTTGGATCTTGCCAAGAACATACATAGCTGCGTGATCTCTCTCTTAAGTATAGTTAGAGATGTGTAGGCGCAAGGCATAAGAACTAGTGTTAAACATTGTGTGTTAATATTTAGCGTTGCACCAATGGCCATCACGTTTCAACTCGTTAATGTCTTATGGAAATTAATTTTTAAATATAACTTTCACTGGTATGGAGTTTGGACGAGTAAACAAATCTTACTTCCTGTTGTTGTGTCACTGTATTGTAATGCAAAGAATAAAGTATTGTTTTTTTAACATTGTAGTCTAATTATACACCAGCCACACTCACATACACTAAGGTGCCTTGTTTTAAGGGAAATCAGTGTTCCAATAGAAGTGACTTCATACGATGCCACAAACAAGCTTTTTAAGAGAAATGAAAGGAAATTTTATACAAAAAATAATTCCTCATACATAATTTTGGCTTGAAATTTGGAATTCTTAGGCTAAGACGCTATGAATAAAACCAGCGTGATTCTGAGGTTTCATTTGAATACCAACACACGTTTTAACACATTTTCTATCCTACTCTAACGTTTCTTTTGGTAGTGAATATATTTTTTCGAGGTGCCTGGTTTCATTGACCTACGATTTTATTCAAGGCGTCAGACTATTGTATCCATATGAGGTATTGAAAGATCGTGATCGGATTCTTGGATGTGGAAAATCCTGTTTGTGTATTCAAGTCTGCAGAGGCCGGGATGTCCGAGATTCAGCAATGCAGTCGCGGAACTACATCCACATTTCCCTCGAGCGGTTTGACCGCGTCCGATTTTAGGGGACAATTTACTTTGAAATTGGATTTTTTTGGAAGTCACTGGGAAAGTTTCCTCACCATGAAATTACTTGTAGGAAAGAAATATCGAATATAAATGTTCAAATGGATAAAAGATGTTAGGATTCTTGTAACGCACAAGCTGAAGAATTCGTAACTAGTCAAGTAAATTTTCTCTAATATATATATATATATATATATATTGTTTGCTGAATGCTTGGACATTGAAAATGAGAACAGTTCAACATTGAGAAAGCTGCAATCCGATTTTATATTTTGATGTCAAAAGGTTTATCAGAGTACAAGATAATTAACAATTTCGATTTGCATCAAAGTTTAGAAATTAGGTTAGAAAATACACTAGCAGAGAAAATTACCCGGTGTGTTGCTAGAGTTGAATTGATTGAACGTTGATTGAAAGTGATCCCAAAATACAAGGAAGAATAAAATATGTTTAAACTCCATTTTTAGATTTTTATAGATTGCACAATTTACTTGCATTTTTACTATTTCACAGACATAGCAGTATAGTGTTAGATAAAACTACAAAAGGTGGTAGTGATATTACTATTTCAGAAGTCTATTTTCTATTTAAGTGATTATAAATTCCCTTGTGTGAAGTTCATTTTCTGTACAATTAATTAACAGACAATTAGCCTACATTTGCATGCACTTTGCTACAAATAAAAAAAATATTGCTAGAAACTTTCACCAGGAATATTCCAAATTACACCATCTTCACGAAAAGATGACAATTCATAATGATGCGATTCATCATAATTCATTATTAATTTATTCTCACAAGCAAACATTTTTTACTTAACTACCGAGGTCCACCCATGCTCGCCAACCCCCATTACATCTACAGCCGTAATCAAAAGGTTAAAGTAAGTCAATAATGTCTTATTTGAAAAGATTTCTACGTTTGATTTATTTTTAAAATACGAAATTCTACAAATCATTATTATATTGAATCACTGATTATGGACGTTTATAGAAATTTGGTCAAATTTTGTACACACCGCCAAGAAATGAAGACATCTCGGTAACTCTCTTATTTTAATATAACTTTACATCAATCTTATCCATTTTTTTAAGTAAGATCATTATCTTCTTATTTAAAAAAGCTTTCATTTTTTTCATTTTTTCATTTTGTGCAAAGAAATTCTACAAATCATTACTATATACCTAATAAATCAATTCATTTTAAGAAAAGTCGGTTTTAATATACACATATCGCCAAAAAACATTTATTTAGCGATGTTTTGCAAAAACAAATAATTGGCTGAAGTTTTACTGCTATATAATTGATTTACAACGCATATAACATTGCGACAAATAAATGTTTGAAATATTTATTTACGACAGCATAATTTCACTTTCTCAACTGTTTCATCAAATGTTCAAAGTATAGTAAGCTATCAAGTTTCTGGGTGTTTTTAATTAGTGTTTAGGTGGTGAATGAAATAAAGCTTTGACTGACACATCATCAATCATGTTTCAATAACAATTTTTATGTGAAAATAGTTAATTTGCAGGATTATAGATTTAATGAGGAAATAGTGAATTAAGTATTCAGAAAGTAATTTAATCACCATATCTCTTGGAACAATGAATCTTTTATCCTTGCAGACTTCAGTTACACTCTTGTTTTGCAAATATTATCCAACATGAGGAATGACTGTAGCTTATGGCTGGCGTTTACATTGAAAACGATTCATTAGTAATTAATGAATCATTACTTCCCATTTATTCCCTGAAATCCGCACTTCTCCGTGAACTGTAGTCAATTACCACAGTTCTGAAACTCTTAAGACAAGTACTGAGTCTTACAAGCACTGTTACGCTCTCCAATTCAAGGGCATCAAAACAGGCTGTGTGTGTGTGTTTCAAATAATCAGTTTAAACACAGACCTAGAATATAAGACTGTGTGAACGTAATTAGTAATTTTCAAACTTGGAAAAAACAGTGGGTACCGTAGTACCACGAGTTCTCAGTGAACGATAATGGTGACTTGCCGGAAACGAAAGGCACGCATTTTATTTAACGCACACGTATCTATCTACGTTACAACGAGATTTCCTCAGTCATACATAGAACACGAAGCAGAGAATTCTACCGCAGCCATTGAAGAGGGTCCAAGTCAAACCATACAAACAGAATAATTCATGATTGCCAGATAATCTCAGAGACTGGTAATTGTTGAATTCATAGTGTCCACAAGTCATGATTGCCTCCTTTCTCACCTTGGAATTGCTAAGTTCCATTTGTCCACTTCGCTCTTGTGTCACATATACGAATAGAACGCACCTAGATCATTGTTCTTCCCTTATATGTTTCCCAATATATGCTAGAAACTAATAGATTGTGAGGGACTTCCTGGAATCCATACAACTGTCGTGATTTGTGTTACTCACCAGCGTATTTGTTATTATTTTATTCCTTATTCTTTTACCCCAATATTTTTTATTCCTTGTACTTCTCATGTTTTATGCATGTCTTTAATCAAAGGTTTGCAATCTATAATTGCCTATCGTGTATTAAACGAAACACAAAAATTCGAAAAGAATGCAGTAGATCAAATATATCTAGCTAGAAAAAAATTGTCATAATATCAATGTGTGCTATCGACTGTGTAAGACTATCAGCCCGAATTCATTGTAATTGGACTAGATGATGATGTGCTTACAGATGTTAGGTTGAAAATGCATGGATAAAACATTCCATCACACAAAGGTAGATAAGAATGTCTATTGATGATGGTCATACCAAGTGATTTTTAGCAGCATCACACAGTTGCAAACATTCCACATTTCTTCTTTGATTTAATTTAATTACAAGCATTTAGTATTAATGTACTTTATATTCATACATTTAATTGTTATTTCATGCTGCTCGGACATTTGTTATTGGTCCTTAATAATTTGAAACAAAATAATTGTATTTAAGCATATTTAATTAAAATTAATCCAATCTTTAAGTGCAATTTCAAAATGATAAAAATTGTGTAAGAGGTTGCATCAAATATAACAGTGTATAACTACAAACCAATCAAAAAACCAGTAGATCTCCAAAAAAGATTTCGATCATGGAATGTACTAGTTCGTCATTATGTAGTAAGAGATTTTGTTGATTAAGCAATATGATAACTTTTGTCTTTCTCTGACAAACTATACCTACACAAAAAATAAAACATGCCGATAAACTTATTGTAAAAAGTAGTAAGGATTAAACGGATAACTGTAATAATAAAACGGATGTCAGGGGGTTGTTGGCCTTTTGTTCTCCCCTGGAATTTTAGCCTATAATAAGAGCCATGGGTTCCTTATACTACTTTATATGCTTTAAAAATTTAAATTGTTAACAGATTTAATAAAAATACATCATACATCTTTAAGAAATTTGCGAATTACAATCACAATATATCAACCCACAATATTTATTATTAAATATAAGTTCATTCCTAAAATACTTTGGCTCAGTATTTTACAAAACGAATATTGTTATAAAATGTTATTACACTGTCATAATTTAATGCAATGGTAAGCGTCACTCTAAATCTTTAAGCGCAGTGTATTTCTTAACACTCTTTATTTCATTTTTCATTTGGATTGTAACATTATTTTTTACTATGGAATATGAGACAAATTTATTCTGATGAAAAAATTATATCATGCTTTATGCACGTAATATTTTAAAATAACTATGTTGCATTACAATTTGATGTTTATTTTAATGAGTATTATCTTTACATTCCGGTTGTGAACTAAAAGTGATTAAAGTACTAAAAATATTAATCTATGCGCAAGTGCTGTTACGAGTACTATGACTTTTGCAAGCAATCATTACTAATATTTATATTTTCCTTTCAGTACAATTTTATTTCTTCTATATATAATGTCAAGCACTTTTACGTTCGAAGCATATTTATAAATAAAAAAAATTGTAACACACTTTTTTGTGGACCAAGAATGTATATAAATCTTGGATATATTATTCCTAGAGAAATAACGCTGGAGAAAGTTTTAAGTTCATCCTATCTGAGTAAAAACTTTCATATTTGATGCATCCAGAAGGGATCAGAAACTATAAAAGGGTGGTCTATCTGTATTCAGAAGACGTCCTTCGCAATATGAGTTGAATACGGATATTCTGAGTGACCCCGTACATTTTCTTGGAAACCGCAACTTCTAAGTTTTGAAACATATTCAAAATGTAATGTTGCAAGGAGGTATATATGTCTTCGAGGTCCCTCAGGTAATATTTGTGCTTCTACTTGTATATAAAATTGATAAATCTGATCTAGTAAATATATTCGTCGTGGGAAAAAATGCGATCTTGAGACGTATGAATTATTGAGTCGGTACGATATCTATGCATTGAGTAAATCAGCTGGTTTGACATAGGGTTTGACAATTTTGCCTTTTCAGCTGGCAAGCCATGACTAAGTTACTATATGATTATTTGCATTAGTTGGGGGTGATGCCGTTTATGACCATTGCCATCATAGAACGCTTAAACAGACTTGGCAGTTGGAAAATAACTTACTGGCTTTAATTAAACATGTCCTATTCTAAATATAAATAGGGTGGAAAATATTCATCTGAAAAAAACATATCGACTTTTTGAGTTTATTTTTATCTTTATATCTTCCAAAAAAGTATTTGACTGTTTTTTCTTCTGAGGATGACACGATCTCCGAGTAGTTAAGAATTGTTTTCATTGCAAGATAAATCGAAACAACAAAATGAATCTTAAAACCGAAGGATTGGGTGGGTGACTTGGGTTGTGAATGAAAGGTGGATAGCTGCCGTAGAAGTATCTTACTGTTTAGAATTCTGATCGTCACAAGATTTCCATATTATTCATTGATTTTACCACTCAACACGCGAAATGACAAAACAAACTTTAAACCCCAATATCTTCCAAAAAAGTATTTGACTGTTTTTTCTTCTGAGGATGACACGATCTCCGAGTAGTTAAGAATTGTTTTCATTGCAAGATAAATCGAAACAACAAAATGAATCTTAAAACAGAAGGATTGGGTGGGTGACTTGGGTTGTGAATGAAAGGTGGATAGCTGCCGTAGAAGTATCTTACTGTTTAGAATTCTGATCGTCACAAGATTTCCATATTATTCATTGATTTTACCACTCAACACGCGAAATGACAAAACAAACTTTAAACCCCAATATCTTCCAAAAAAGTATTTGACTGTTTTTTCTTCTGAGGATGACACGATCTCCGAGTAGTTAAGAATTGTTTTCATTGCAAGATAAATCGAAACAACAAAATGAATCTTAAAACCGAAGGATTGGGTGGGTGACTTGGGTTGTGAATGAAAGGTGGATAGCTGCCGTAGAAGTCTTACTGTTTAGAATTCTGATCGTCACAAGATTTCCATATTCTTCATTGATTTTACCACTCAACACGCGAAATGACAAAACAAACTTTAAACCCCAATATCTTCCAAAAAAGTATTTGACTGTTTTTTCTTCTGAGGATGACACGATCTCCGAGTAGTTAAGAATTGTTTTCATTGCAAGATAAATCGAAACAACAAAATGAATCTTAAAACCGAAGGATTGGGTGGGTGACTTGGGTTGTGAATGAAAGGTGGATAGCTGCCGTAGAAGTATCTTACTGTTTAGAATTCTGATCGTCACAAGATTTCCATATTATTCATTGATTTTACCACTCAACACGCGAAATGACAAAACAAACTTTAAACCCCAATATCTTCCAAAAAAGTATTTGACTGTTTTTTCTTCTGAGGATGACACGATCTCCGAGTAGTTAAGAATTGTTTTCATTGCAAGATAAATCGAAACAACAAAATGAATCTTAAAACCGAAGGATTGGGTGGGTGACTTGGGTTGTGAATGAAAGGTGGATAGCTGCCGTAGAAGTATCTTACTGTTTAGAATTCTGATCGTCACAAGATTTCCATATTATTCATTGATTTTACCACTCAACACGCGAAATGACAAAACAAACTTTAAACCCCAATATCTTCCAAAAAAGTATTTGACTGTTTTTTCTTCTGAGGATGACACGATCTCCGAGTAGTTAAGAATTGTTTTCATTGCAAGATAAATCGAAACAACAAAATGAATCTTAAAACCGAAGGATTGGGTGGGTGACTTGGGTTGTGAATGAAAGGTGGATAGCTGCCGTAGAAGTCTTACTGTTTAGAATTCTGATCGTCACAAGATTTCCATATTCTTCATTGATTTTACCACTCAACACGCGAAATGACAAAACAAACTTTAAACCCCAATATCTTCCAAAAAAGTATTTGACTGTTTTTTCTTCTGAGGATGACACGATCTCCGAGTAGTTAAGAATTGTTTTCATTGCAAGATAAATCGAAACAACAAAATGAATCTTAAAACCGAAGGATTGGGTGGGTGACTTGGGTTGTGAATGAAAGGTGGATAGCTGCCGTAGAAGTATCTTACTGTTTAGAATTCTGATCGTCACAAGATTTCCATATTCTTCATTGATTTTACCACTCAACACGCGAAATGACAAAACAAACTTTAAACCCCAATATCTTCCAAAAAAGTATTTGACTGTTTTTTCTTCTGAGGATGACACGATCTCCGAGTAGTTAAGAATTGTTTTCATTGCAAGATAAATCGAAACAACAAAATGAATCTTAAAACCGAAGGATTGGGTGGGTGACTTGGGTTGTGAATAGCTGCCGTAGAAGTATCTTACTGTTTAGAATTCTGATCGTCACAAGATTTCCATATTCTTCATTGATTTTACCACTCAACACGCGAAATGACAAAACAAACTTTAAACCCCACTGGTAGGGTATATAGGGTTTACCTTCTGATAATCACAATACTTCCGAAGAAACTTTCCTAATATGTTTTCAAATTAAATGAATCTTATAACCGGAGTTAGATTCCTGTTCGTAGGCAATTCATTATTTTATGAATGCACAGTAAAATCGAGCCTCAAATCGGCATTGTAATAAAGTTCGTTATGTTGAACGTTGTAGCAATTTGTACAAAATTTATTCAATGATTCAGTTCTATAATTTTTCAGGACGTTTCCCAGCCATTCGTAGTTATAATTTTTCTACTCCAAGTTGATTTAAGAAAGCTGTGTGTGATATTTGATGTCTATAAAACTTCATGATAGTTAAAATACCTTGTCATGTCTTAATTTATTTAGTATACATATTACGTTGCGATGATATAAATTATTAATTTCTGCAATAATCTATTTTTCACATTTTCCTTAAATATTATTTTATTATAAAATATTTAAATTGGATGAAATTTCGCTATTTTTGTGAATTACAAATATTTTTAAACAAAAAATGGATGTTAAAATATAAAATAGTGATCTGGAGACCAACATTGATTAAGCACGATTAATTTTTATTAATCAAAAATTAATTAACAGTAGCACTGGGGTTAAAACATGAATTTATTTTGTATTTACATTCTACTGACTCATGAATACATATTTTCCGGCTATAGAAATTGTTTAAATGACGTTTTTTATTTCCTAGATCTTTGATGTTACTCTTCATAGCACAATATTCATTGCGGTTTATTAACACAGAATGTCTCCAAGGAGTAAATGTTTATCAAATTATAAATAAAAAAAAAAATTGGCTTAATATTTGTTGCAAGATGAGATTGTTTTCTTTTCAACGATGGTAATTTAAGTTTTAAAATTATGTTAGGATGTGATACCAAGCGCATTAAATTAATTTCTTTCAAAATGTTTAGTAATCACTTATTTTTTTATTTTCACAGATAATTTTTTTTAAGTTCTTGAGCTTTTGTTTCAGTCTTCTCATTAAAGGCAATATTATAAAAATAACTAGCAAAGTTAAGAAGCTTGTTGAAAGTATTTCTTGTATGCAAAACTAAAAAGGAAAAATAAACCTAAACATCAGAAAAGAAATTATTTTATGTGAATAAGATTTTTTGATAATGTAAATTATTTTGAAGTGGAAAATATCAAGGGAAAATCCTTACTCAAAATTACATATCAATGTTAAATATGATGTTGATTATTACTGTTCTTATTTATTATACAGCATACGTAAAATATAAAAAGAAAGCTGAATAGATACTAATGATAATAATAGCTTATTAATTAGCTATTTTAACCCTTTTCATCTCATAGCGCATACAAAATAATTACTAAATTTCTGCGGCACACCAAGTAATATGTTGTACTTTTTCCGATTTTACGTAAAAAAAATCTGTAATTTTCATTGTTGCAGCAATTACTCTAGTTTATATTCAGTGTTAATCAGATCCAGAATTATATTCAGTTTTCTGCAACATATCTCCAAGCAATTGTAACTGTTCTACAGCATTTATTTTGTCCGAATTTTGAAAACTGCAGTAAAATCAAAAACAGACATAAATCACAATTATCGGTTAATTATGTATTACATATTTATAATAAAACATCAAAATTAATTAACTTATATTATTTAAAACCAAGGCATACTTTCAGAATTCGCAATTTTGTCGATAACTTTTGAAGTTAAATATTTTGTCTTTGACATAGATGGGTTATTTATAAAGTGTTTGTGGTAATTTGGGGCGGTGTATGGAAGTTGTTACGTAGCTATAGAAGAAAACAAGGTGTGACAAGGAGCGTGCTTTGCATTACAGAACATCATAACTTAAGATTGAAGAAAAAACCGGCCAAAATTTTGATAAAATTATGGAAAAATTGCTCTGCAAAGACTTTGTTCTCAGACGTACGTCGCAGGTTTAAGCACTTTCTGCTTCCGGTGCAATTACCAACACTTTTTTTCCCAAATGGCATTTTATTAGATATATTTTAACACTGTACATTAATTTAATTATACTACCCGTAGTAAAAAAAGAATTACCCAACACATTATTTATGCTGGTATTACTTAAAATTATTTGTTAATATACATACTAAAAGTTCAAACTGAACCGGTGAAATGAAATAACCTTCTTGCAATGTTCAAAGCTTTTTACCATAAGTAAGATGCACCACTTGAAAGTTGTTGACATATGATATAAGTTTTTAACATTATAAATTCACTATTTATTGAAATTCATTATAACTAAATAAACAACACACTATGTATATACTAATAAAACAAAAGTTTGACATAGCTACGTATACACCTACAATCCAATTTCTCAGCTTTTCTATCTATTGCTAATATAAAAACTGAACTATCTGGAATTATGTACTATAATTTTCGTATAAGTACTCAAATTATTCTATAATAGTTATGGATTTTAGCATACTGCAAGATGTATTTTTCCCTATTTGTATATTTAAATCTTTGAGGTAGGATATTGGTCAAAAATTAATCCGTTTCATCCTCTTCAGAAACGATCTCGGTTTGATTATAGATAAGGTTATAAAGTAGTCTTGCAAACTAAATAACCATTTGAACGATAAATCTGTTAACCTAGCATGGAATCTCTATTTCGTAAAAGTTTTGATTTTATATAACTCTAATATTCAATGACTCTTTGTATAGGAGGTCCTACTTTAAGAATTAAAGACATAATACTTTTGGTTTTTATAGGTTCATAAGCTGTTTTGTTTGAAAAAAATTGGTGAAATATGCCTTCTGTTTTATAATGAAAAATACTTCGCAATTTTACAAGAATTCCATTTTTATCTAATTCGCTATTTTGTAAGAGCTCTGTCATCGTATAAATCTTCATTTTTTATATCAGCTATTTTATAATATAATTGGCTAATTCCATAACTCATAAAATTATGTCCTACTTCCAGAGTTTAGGCTTATCCTTAGCTTGTTAAGTCATTCTATGTTGGCAAGCTATTGACTTGGAAATAAAACAATAAAAAAAAACAATCTTCTAAATAGAAAGTGAACTCTGTAATTAATGAAATGAATTCGGGATGTAAGATTATGGTTATAGAAATTTTCTAAATGTTTATATGAAATTTTATTAATAGTTATATAATAATTATTACCAGTAATTAAAACAGCGTATTTAAAAAAAAAAAATCCGTCCTGTGAACATGGATATTTAATTCCTTCCATGACTATGACATTTATCTTGATCAATAATTCTGAGTAAACACTTAAAAAAGAAAGAAATGGAGCCAAACTGTTAAAATTCTTTTATATACAAAACAAGTACAGTTGAAAAAGGTCTCTACATTTATAACACCAGTCATCATTAGTCATGTGGACGTATAATAATTTATCGCTTTTTATAAATTGTCCGTTTGATCTGGAGTTCGCATAAATCCCTTCTTTCAGAAAGTGACAGGAGAAGGCACTCAGAATACATTGAATATTAAACTGTTTTCTAATCTTCGTACACATAATTTTCTTTATTCTTATGTTGGTCAAAATGCGTGTAATATTGTACATTCCGAAGCTGGAAAAAATATCTTCTAATTTCAACAGGGATTTAATTCAATGGATTAATTTCGTTCAATTGGATAAACTTCTTTAAAAGCAAAGCCATTTCATTTTATTTGTAGTTTACATTCTTTGTTACTTTTAAGTTTGTTCATAATTTTGAAGCTTATGGTTTATTTACGGACGGTATTTTGGGTAACCGAATCTTGTATGTTGAAATTAATAGTTAATTGTTTAAAGTAAACAACCTTTGCACACAAAATATTATTCTTTATTAAATTCGAATAAAGTTATTTCATTATTTTATCATATCGTTTATGAGACAGATATTTCAGTATTTCCAAAATTATTACAGCAAACCGAAATAATTTAGTTATAATTTAACTACTTTAACTGGTCTTAGTTGTCGTCTTTTATACTTATGTCGATAAAGCTAGTTTGAATTTCATCCGAGTTCAAATGTACATTTATTTAAATACTAATTTTAATATTTTTCCGAAACATAAGGAAAGTTATATGAAGCGTAATATTTATTTATTCATTGGTTAATAATTATATTTAATAAGACCTAGCACTTAATAATCATATAAATGTATAGAATAACAGTTACCGAAAAAGTTATATTATTTAAGAATTAAAAAGTATTAAGGTTCGGTTGTATATTTCTATATTCATAACTTCCCTAAATTTCCCTGAGCTTGTTATTTCGAATGCTCATAAATTTTGTCATCATAAATGTGCCCATTTTCAGCATATAGTTTTATGGTGTTATTCTGTTAACAATTTTAATAGTCCTTATAACTTCTATATATCTATTCAGAAGCCTTTTTCAAAGAAATTGAGCTATTGAAATTGTGCTATTCATTCGAAGTGTTTATCGTTAGATATATATTTCTTTGTTATTTTTCCTGCACCATTCCTAAACGGTATGACTTAAGGAGAATGAATGAACAGAGATGAAATTCAATGAGATGGAGCATTCCCAGCGTGTGTTAATACTGCAATATAAAACAAACCTGAAATTAATGCATATGCCTGAGAAGATTAAATTAAACAATATCTCAATCATACGAAATCATGCATAAATCTTATGGATTTAAGTATATCATGCAAGTGAATATGCATTCAAATATATATCATGTAAAATTGTAAAGTATATGACATATGTATCATAAGTAAATCATATTTAGAAATTACTCCAAAAAGTACTTATTCCTTGAACTTCAACAATGTTTTATGTAAGTAAGCTTCATGGTAATTGTCTCATCGAGGAACATCCTCATTAGCAAAATTGACTAGATCTCGATTGAAGAGATATCTCGAAGTTCATGTATTCATCTATTTTTGCCTTGGGGATTGATCCCGGACCGTTGCAAATAGCCCGTTGTGTTGGTACAGTACGACGTTAAGTAAAATACCTACCTACCTCATCTACTTTTGCATAAATTCTGTAATGCAATTTTCGGAAAATATTTTATTCGAGTAGATGTTTGCCATTATAAATCTACTTTTGGTTGATGGTATAATAATACCAAGCAACTTTCTATTACTAAGATAAAATTGTTTATTTCCTATGACCAGCTTATGGATCGTATGACACTTCAAGCATTAATTGGCGAGAACATGGCAGTCTCTTCATCAGTAACCACCTTGGGAGGAGCATTTAACACGATGGCAGTGATATGTGAGGTACCATGCTTCCCGGATTTGGGGGAAGCTGACCCACAATTACATGCAATGTTGAAAACTCCAGTAAACTTCAAGAAGCCAACCCGACTTCAGAGCAAAAGCGTTCGCATGTCTTTTCCATGGTGGAGTGAAAGCGTAATGCAATTTAGAAAGGAAAGTATCGATTTAAGGTCATTGAGATTCCCATTGAACAATTTACCATGTTTTTACATGAAATTATTATGTATTTTTCATTGTCCTTTAAAATAAAAAGATAATTATCTGTATTGTATAATCTATTCATACAGGTTGACTAAATTCAGGGGTAAATTGGAAAACTAATGTATGTTTAACACGTTTGCTATAACAATCGAAAATACTTACAGCTAATGTTTTAAACAAACATTTTGAAAATGGTTTTAACAATCTTATTACCACTATTATTGTAAGTAGTTTATGACACTAAATTACATTTTTAATTAATTGAAACAATTCGTCTCTTATTCATGAATAATACTTACCGTGTTTTTTATTTTTCCTTGTTGGACAGATTTTCATCCGATGTAAAACTCTAATTGACTGAAATATCCTGAAGAACAATGTCTTCAAAATTTTCATTGTATCATCTTGTTTTAGATTCATGATGTCGACAGTAAAAATGAGCACCTTGAATCGTTTGAAATTGAGTGATTTTTTTCATTGTACATTTGGATTGAACTTTCACATCCTATATTTTTTGGCCACTTTACTTTTTGTTTGTAAGCTCCATTGTCACAAAACCTCAATTATTGTGCGAAACAAAGGAATAAAATGTATGTACCTTCATTTTCCGTATGTACAATTTTGATGAGAAGAAATCCAAGTTTATTTTGAGCATATTACAGTTACTTCAGTATTCTGTTTTCAACTCTGCGTTTACTCCTTCTGTTCCCTTAACGTTTATTCTCTATTTATCTCGCCATAACAAAGTTAATAATTTCTAATCCACTGCACTCCAATAACAGAATTTTCCCTGATGAAAACTGGCGTCTCAGTTTGCAGCTGCGATTTACGTTTAACATGTAGAGATCATGTTCAAATCAATTCTTTAAGAAATACAGCTGTCAATAAATCACAGATATATTTGGAAACGGCTTCTGTTGTTTCCTCCACAACCTAACAATTCTCACAAGCTCTTTAGCGCTCTCCACAGCAGACTCTTCAATGAACAGATCACTCAGAGGGATTGAAAATTCTACTGAACACCTCGAAAAATCGGTTACATCCACCAATGTTGGTCGATTGAGTCCATTTAGGCCAATCACACTTTCATAGGACGGGAATATCTTTAAACCAGGTGAGCATTCGGAAATACCTTATTTATCATTGGGGCTTAGGAGAAGCCATCTCTTCTCTGTAGGGGCATCGTCCATTTTCCAATAAACGGAAAATACATTTCGACGAAACGTGGCACAACGTTAAATGTGCCTCGAAATCAATAGGAGATACTGAGTTTTTTTCATCTTCTCACAGTGGCGTCGTTTCTGTCGTCGTTTCAGGAATATGCAAGCTCTCCTGCGAAATAAATAAGATTTTTAAAAGAGAAGAAGAATATTTTTTCCTTATTTATAAGCATATAACCATCATATAAATTATCGTGTTTCTCACTCTGTGATGTAGAATCTTAAAGGTGTTCACAGTGATTGTTTATGAGTTGGTAAGTCGAGTTGACATTTAGCTATCGGGAGAGTATGCATTGCCATTGCGTTTAAATCTTACCTGGTCTGTTAGCGTGTAGTAGACACAACTTTCTTTAGCAAAAATATGTTCTTTTTTAAATGTAGAGATAATTACAAGAAAACGAAACGTTTTCGTAATTTTACTAATGCGTTGATTGCAATTGCACTTGCACGAAAGAAAAGGCAGTTGGAACTAGAGGAAAGGAAATAAGAGATTAAGTTAGAGAAAAGGTGTAAATCGATCGAATTCGAATTACAAAAATTGCGTATTACGGCAGGAAATCTAACTCGCGAATCGAACCCTCTAGAATCAACCATGAGGAGAACATCTCCGGGAATAAAAATATTTAGGCCTAATTTTAATCCAGACAAAACGGATATTAGTCTGTATCTCACTACTTTTGAAAGGCAGGCTAGAGGAGCGTCGATAGACGAAGAGGAGTGGATGACACAACTAATAGCATTGCTATCTATAGAAGTAGGGCACATCATTGTCAGAGAGACCCAAGACGAATCTAAGACATATGCAGGTGATAAGAAAGTCCTTTTGAATAGGCACAAGATGTGCACCGAGGCATTTAGAGTAAAATTCGTTCAGCACACGCGGAAATAGATCAGTCATTGGCGAGATTTCGCCTATGATTTGTAAAACTATATGGAAGGATGGGTTGGAGGTCAAGAAATAGACACGTTTGAAAAGACAAAAGCGCTTATAATAGCCGACCAAATGAAACGCAAAGCCGTACCGAAAACGAGGGAGCATTTCATTGACACATGGTGAGAAATTATTTCGCCACTTGAGTTGGCAGACAAATTAAATGGTCAAACAAAACTTTCGGAAATCTATGTCAGGTGGAAAGAAGGAGTTGCAGGGTGTTAAGTTTAACAAACCCCGTAGAAAGACGGAAGAAAAGGGAAATTTTGGGAGAAGGGTCGAAATACCTCCTTCTTATCCGGAAAAACTTAATCATTTTGATCGGGCAAAAGAATTTGACAAAAGAAGACCACTGCGCTGTTACGAGTGTAATAGCTTAGATTATCTCAGACCTTTCTGTCCTAGACTGAAAGAGAGAAGATCAAGGGAGATAAATCAATTAAGGTTAGTTGAGGGTTTAAAAGGGGAGTTTGAACATTATACAAGCTTAGGATCGGTAAACGGTAGTGAGTGTAAAATTATTAGGGACTCTGAGGCTAGCATAGATATAACTAGCGTTAATTATTCCCCAAAACAAACGTGGACGGGAGAGCTAGTCTGAGTGCTTACCCCACTTGATTAGCAATCCAAATGTCTACCTGTAGCGAAAGTCAAATTGGAGGATAATTTTGGAGGGTTATTACAAAGGCGGCAGTGGTAGACAAAAAATTATGTCAGAATAGGCACTTGCTTAGTGTGGTGAAGGCTTACCCTTCCCCACATGTTATAATTATTTTCCTGCCACCCCAGATTTTTTGGAAAAGAAATGAGAGCAATAATTATATTCTCTGTAAAGTTGTTTTTTCAATCCCTTTCCCGGCTTCCTAACAACGAAAATCTTGAAAGCATACATTGGTTTTCTCAGGCTTTTTCCCTTCTTGGAATTCTGCTTTGAGTGCTTCCTTGATTAGGGCACAGCGACCCCTCATCATTCTCACGGTCTCATCTATACCTTGTCCACCCTGATTGGACAATTGGTGACCTTTCAAGGTCAAATCCACCCCACTTAACCTTCAACGTGACACTTCTTAATGACCGGAAGATGTTGGCGTGATTTGGCTCTCTTCTTCCTGAAGTTTTTTAACATTCCGTTGGGATAAAGGAATAACCCCGGCTGTCTTTCTCCCACGTACTGTATGTAAAATTATTGGCGTTAATTTCCCCCTCGCATTGAGGTGACCTTCGTTTTTGGCGATCCCGGAAAGAAGACGTAGGGACTGATTTTCTCTGCTAAGGAACCCCCCTTTTTTTCAGTTAGAGAGAGGAGACTCCTTTGCTATGCGGCTGGGTTTTCACCCAAAAACTGATGACCTTCTCGTCTTTTTTTTGAGATTGAGCGATCCTACTCCTCGGATTGCAGCGGTTTTTTTCACACCAAAAACTGACGATCTTCTCGTCTCCTTTTTTGAGATTGAGACAGGGATGCGACTCCTTTGCTTTGCGGCGGCGTTTCCACTCCAAAACTGATAACCTCTCGTCTTCGTTTTGTTTGGAGATAGAATGATCGGACTCATCGTATGCTGCGGCTTTCGCCCCAAAACTGCGATTTCTAATCGTTCAATGTTAAATGAACGCGTCTTCATCTGTATGGCTGTTCTTCCGAGCCACGGACAACTCCAGATCCTCCCCTGTTAGATTTCAGTGAATTCCTTGGATTTTGAATAATCAATTCCTCGAACAATTCCTCAAAGTCGTTCTCGTAGTCGATCCGATCCCCTGATGAGTAGCCATGGACACTCTCTGAGGGAAATAAGGATGTCTCTTCCATAACACCGGCATCGAACTCGACCACAGTGACCAGCGATCCCTTAGAAGCTGAATAAAGAATTTGTTGACTCTCCAGTATTTGCGTCGCGACTTTTCTTCGTGGTTGATTTCACCATGCCCAGGTTTTCCCACAGCATCAACTTCGAGGAAGTGAAAGAACATCATCTGGTGAGTCCATTTTCACAAACTCTTTTATTTTAAACGACCGACGTCTTGCCTACTTTGCATTAGCCTTTCACGAGCCATTTTTTTAAAACCATTTACGGCCAACATTGTATGTCCAGATAACCTATCTAGGAATTAGATCACGAACCTGTTTATTCATTCAAATAACCACTTTTCCTACACGATCTACATCATAATGTCTATAACATCTAATGCAGTCATGAATGCTGTTTTTACATATATTTCTATGCATGGTCGTCCGTCATTGATTCTAACAGACCTTGGAACACAGTTCACATCCGAAATTTTTGAAGTATTTAATTCTACTCTTGGCATAAAATTACTTCATACTTCATCTGGCAGACCACAGGCCAACGCCATCAGTGAACGTGTAAACACTGCTATAAAATCCACAATTGGTTCTTTAATTGAACAGGGTTATTCTTTTCATGATGCCGTCAAAATTCACCAAAACCTCTACAATGGGTCTATTCACAGCTCTACGAGTTGTACGCCTAATTTAGTTCATTTCGGTAGGGAACTTTCTCTAATCACAGATACTTTCGTCAGGAACTTTCATATTTACAACCTTAATCAAGCTCACAACTTATTGGAAATCTTGCGCACGGTTGATAAAGTTTACACGCAAGTTTATAACACGTCTGTACAGACAAAAAGTCAATATTATGACCAACAACATATGAGAACCAAAGTTCGTCCATTCAAAAAGGGTGAACATGTTTATCTCAAATCGAAAGAAAAGTACAGACCTCACTATGATGGTCCTTTTGAAGTAATGGAAATTCATTCACCTGTATTGGTATCTATAACTAGAACTCCTCAAATACCTAACAAAACTTTCAAGGTGCATATTGATCGCCTTATCAAGGCTCCTACACGTCATAACTATCTTGATCTCCCTGGTGCAAACAATCAAACTACAACAAAAAATTGTTATATTGTACCTACTAATACAACAAACTCATATAACTTACGTCCTAGACGACACTAACTCTACCAGTTACATTCTTCACTTTTTCTGTCTTCTGGTATTTCTCGTTTTAATTATTTAGTGTACAGTTATTGGCAAAATATACTTCACTCCAATGGGATAACCATATGATACGAACACAAGTGTGAATTGGTATATCTTTCACAGATAATTTTTCTCGGACTCGTGCATGTATAGTTTGCAGGATGAGACATACTGATTTTTTTATACATCTTTATTTTGACTTAAAGTATTGAGAGGACATTAGACAATTTACTACTGCATCGTGTGTGACAAACCACGGAGTCAACACGATAGTCACAACAGAGTGACAAATAATTTTGTATATTCACAAACCGTATTTTTCCTCATTTTTGTATCAACAGAGTGCTTATGATTCGATCTGTTATACTGTACTTATATATATTCCAGAAATTTTAGTGTTGGTCGAATAAATAGAACTTCTGTTCTCTTTGTCATTGGCCAATATGTACTGTCAATCATTCTTGCTGTTTTGCTAAATAGGACAGTGGACAATATATAATTGCTCCTAGCAATACGAAAGCTTGAATATATGCTAAACGTTTGATTTAATAATTTTCATGTGTATGTATTTGTGTCATCATCAAAAGTCATGCTATAATGTAAAGCAGTATAAATTTCGATGATATGTATATTTGTAATATTGTTTTATTATTTTGTGAGAATTTTTTAAATCATGGAAAATCATCCATGGCTATCTCACACCCAGAACCCATTTAATTAATCATCTGTGGATTCAGCATTTGGAACAATATTTAGTCTTGTGTTGCTCGTTCCATTTGTAAATTAAATTTACTTAATGTGAATTTTGTAGTTTATGAACTATTGTGTTCTATTTGATTGATTAACAACGTTTTCGGTTGTTTTGAACTTTTTGGTAAAATTGTGCTTTGAGCTCACATTATGTTTACACCTGTATATATACGAGAAGATAAAGGGTAAACAACCCTTATCATAAGTAAAGTTGAGTACTAAAAGGGAAAATCTTTCTGTTCAATTTTAGCTGAATTCCCATTTGTGTTTCAAAAGAAAAATATTTCTTTGTGTTTAGAAATATTTGTGTTTATTTTGGGTCATGACAAATTGCAATTTGTAGTGAATAGTAATGAAACACTACATGTTGTGGAAATTACCATATATTTTTTAATGATATTTGAGTTATGATATCTATTATGTTGTTTGTTGAGAATTTCAGGACCCAATTGTGAAGTTGTTCCATTGCCAAGAAGCAATGCAATGAAAATCCGTTTGATGGATAAGTTTCGTGGTATTTATGTTTTCACAATTAATTATATTGTAATCAGAAATGTCGACATTTTTGCTTTTAGTTATCATGGGAGACCATTCCTTTTTCATCATACACCAAGTGGCCACTCACAAATTAAACCTCACTAATGTCTGTGTCACAAATTTGACACTTTCAAAAGTCAAAATTTTTTTGTGTCATCTCTTTTAGGTACATTTTTTGGTGCGTCAGATCCAAATATGCGCATGGATTTGTGGTATGATACTTAAAGCTGGTCTTAGTTCATCCTACCTGATGTTCTTAATTTGTGTGTTTGAATAAAGGTGACTCATTCTCACTGCAGTGAAATAACCTAACTAGAAATATATTTCTTAAAATTTTTTGGTGTTGACATAAATTGGTCTTCTCTCCCATAAATAATACTATTTTTAATTTTTTGTGTTTTGTGACACTGCACTCACCATTACACGTTGGAATGTTATTTCTACCACCCACCTATTAACAAGTTAAAATGTCATATCAGATGCTTGTTTTTACTTTTGGTGAATATCTTGTATTGTCAATGTTATTACCACTTTTCCTCCCATAGTTGCCTTTATTGTTATGAAGAAGAAAATGTCCTGGAGCGTCTGTTGATTATTGTTTGTTACTCATGGCACTATGCAGCCAACTATTGAGTATTCTTGCGTAATCATCATACCCCGTGTATCTTCGCAAGTGCCAACGTGGTCGAGTAAGGTGATACAAATAATTTCAAATTTTTTCTTATTTGCACCGGTATTTAAGCTTATATTCCATATGTCGTCAGATTGACATAGTAAATTTCTAAAAAAACCCTATCTCTGGGGAGAATGTGGTGAAGGCTTACCCTTCCCCACATGTTATAATTATTTTCCTGCCACCCCAGATTTTTTGGAAAAGAAATGAGAGCAATAATTATATTCTCTGTAAAGTTGTTTTTTCAATCCCTTTCCCGGCTTCCTAACAACGAAAATCTTGAAAGCATACATTGGTTTTCTCAGGCTTTTTCCCTTCTTGGAATTCTGCTTTGAGTGCTTCCTTGATTAGGGCACAGCGACCCCTCATCATTCTCACGGTCTCATCTATACCTTGTCCACCCTGATTGGACAATTGGTGACCTTTCAAGGTCAAATCCACCCCACTTAACCTTCAACGTGACACTTCTTAATGACCGGAAGATGTTGGCGTGATTTGGCTCTCTTCTTCCTGAAGTTTTTTAACATTCCGTTGGGATAAAGGAATAACCCCGGCTGTCTTTCTCCCGCGTACTGTATGTAAAATTATTGGCGTTAATTTCCCCCTCGCATTGAGGTGACCTTCGTTTTTGGCGATCCCGGAAAGAAGACGTAGGGACTGATTTTCTCTGCTAAGGAACCCCCCTTTTTTTCAGTTAGAGAGAGGAGACTCCTTTGCTATGCGGCTGGGTTTTCACCCAAAAACTGATGACCTTCTCGTCTTTTTTTTGAGATTGAGCGATCCTACTCCTCGGATTGCAGCGGTTTTTTTCACACCAAAAACTGACGATCTTCTCGTCTCCTTTTTTGAGATTGAGACAGGGATGCGACTCCTTTGCTTTGCGGCGGCGTTTCCACTCCAAAACTGATAACCTCTCGTCTTCGTTTTGTTTGGAGATAGAATGATCGGACTCATCGTATGCTGCGGCTTTCGCCCCAAAACTGCGATTTCTAATCGTTCAATGTTAAATGAACGCGTCTTCATCTGTATGGCTGTTCTTCCGAGCCACGGACAACTCCAGATCCTCCCCTGTTAGATTTCAGTGAATTCCTTGGATTTTGAATAATCAATTCCTCGAACAATTCCTCAAAGTCGTTCTCGTAGTCGATCCGATCCCCTGATGAGTAGCCATGGACACTCTCTGAGGGAAATAAGGATGTCTCTTCCATAACACCGGCATCGAACTCGACCACAGTGACCAGCGATCCCTTAGAAGCTGAATAAAGAATTTGTTGACTATCCAGTATTTGCGTCGCGACTTTTCTTCGTGGTTGATTTCACCATGCCCAGGTTTTCCCACAGCATCAACTTCGAGGAAGTGAAAGAACATCATCTGGTGAGTCCATTTTCACAAACTCTTTTATTTTAAACGACCGACGTCTTGCCTACTTTGCATTAGCCTTTCACGAGCCATTTTTTTTAAAACCATTTACGGCCAACATTGTATGTCCAGATAACCTATCTAGGAATTAGATCACGAACCTGTTTATTCATTCAAATAACCACTTTTCCTACACGATCTACACCATACTTAGTAACTGCACTGCAGAACTAGTCAACCGATACCTGCGAAAGAAAATGCTGGCTGAGATTAATGCTGTCACACAATCTCAAGGTCAAAGGCGCGATAGAGAGAGGGTTGTAGAGGATTCCTCCTAAACGAAAACAACGTATTAACAATAAACACTCCTCAAGACGAGTGCATTGTTAAGGAGGGATCAAATGGCGAAAGCGATGTAATGGAAGAAAACTACACCCCTCGGAATGATAGCATAGGCGGAGAAAATCAGGCACTGATTGATTACGCGCCCGACCAGCTTAGAGACAAGCAGCGAAAATTTTTAAACTTGAGTGTGTTTTGGAAAGTTTTACTGGCAAATGACAAAAATATGTGAAAATAATATATAGTTTAGAACGGATTACTGTATAAAATCCAAAAGGATAAGATCGTCGATGAGAGAAAGTTAATTGTTCTCCCAGCAGAATACAGAATGAGGATATGGAACTTGTACACGATGAATTAGCGGCGTATGCCGGTATGTTTAAAACGAAAGATAGGTTGGCAAGGCGGTTTTATTGGCATAGGTGCTATAAAGATATAGAAAATTACGTAAAGACGTGTGACTCCTGCCAGAGAGTAGGAAAATCCTGTGATAAAAAGAAAGCGCCGATGAAACTAGTGCCCGTTATTAAGGAAGTACTTAGTAAACTTAACATCGACACGTTTGGCCCCTTAGTGACAAATGAGTCAGGAAAGGATATACATTATCACCGCTATATGTTTAGCTTCGAAATACCCGGAGGCAGTGGCGACAAGAGACATCTCCTCTTTGAGCGTAGCAGCCGCACTTTTGCAGATATTCTCTAGGATCGGGTTCCCTAACGAGGTTCAATGTGACCAGGGGACTTCTTTTACCAGAAATCTTACAACCGAATGTTTTGAGAAGTTTGGGATTGAATTTACTCATAGTTATGTAGCGCACACCCAGTCCAAACCAGTAGAACGGTTTCACCGGACTATAAAAATACTTTTGAGGGTATTGTGTATCGACGCCGGGGAATCGTGGGAGCTTCACTTGCCTGGAGCTCCGTTGGCGTTATGAACAGTAATCCATGAATCTATAGGATTCTCTCCGTCGAAACTGTTTTTTTGGAAAATATTTAGGGACTCCTGAGGTTCTGCTGTACTACCACTGGGCACAAAATTCTGAGGAAAGCAATCCTGTAACGGAACACGCGTTTCAAATTTTGAGCCGATTACGGAAAACCCAAGAGTTAGCGGTAGATAATATGGGTGACGCGCAACAAAAACAATTGTTGCGGTATGATAGGAATGCGGTCCGCCGAGACTTTAAGGTAGAAGACCAAGTTTTGGTTTGGGCCACATCGCGGCCAAATAAACTGGCGGCGTATTGGAAAGGGCCCGGCATAAAAGACGCCCGAATCTCAGACAGAAACTATATGATCAAGATAGGCGAAGGGAAAGAGAAATTGCAGATTTATCATGTCAATAGGATATAACCATATTATAGAAGGCCAGAAATTATAAATTTGATAGAGTAGGAGGGAGAGACGGAGAATGTAGAAGATTCTGATTGGAACGTTCCGGTTTTAAACGAAGGCACAGATACTCTGGATATGGAAGAAATAATTGAATATTACGAGTTGGGAAACAAACTAGCAGACTCTCAAATTGATAAATTGCGCGGTTTGCTAAAGAGACATGCCAAAGTGTTCTCGGATAACTCAGGGTTTACCGACATGGCAGAACATGAAATTGTGCTTACTTCTGATAAACCACTGAGAGCGAAACAGTACCAAACGTCACAGCGGCAAACAAAAATTCTGAAAAATGGCAATTGAGAAAATGTTAGCTCGTAAAATTATATAGATAGGGGAATCAGATTATGCATCACCAATGATTCTTGTTGAGGTTGAGGGTAAGGATCATCGAACTAGAACTGATATATATATATATATATATATATATATATTCCACAGATCTTACAAAGGGGTACTGGCATATCCCCCTCACAAAAGAGGCGCATCTTGAAGCCGGATTCGTAACCTCATTTGGGTCCTACAGTCCTTTAGTTCTTCCTTTCGGGTTGAAAAACGCGCCATTCTTTCTCAGCAAACCTATGGGTGAAATTTGCAAGGTTGCGATGAATTCGCAGTATCTTTTTTGACGTTATTGCTATATTTTCCACATATTGGGATCAACACATAGGGAATATAAACGAAGTATTATCTAGGTTATCCAGGGCGGGACTAAGGTTAAACCCTCTAAATGTAAATTTGGACAAGACAGAGTCCCATACCTTGGTCATGTCATGGGAAGTGGTATCCGAACTCACTCTGAAGCTAAAATTAGCTGCCTTAAAGAGTTTTCGTGCCCCACTACGAATTGTGATATAAGGAGTTTCCTGGGAATTACTATAGTCATTACATTAAAGGGTATTCTGAAAAATCCGCGCCCTTAACGAACTTGTTACAGGGGAAAGTAAAGAAGGGGGCATCAAATGGGACAAGGAAAGTGAAGAATCTTTCCAAACCCTGAAAGATGGACTCATCGCGAAGCCTGTGCTGCATGCGCCGGATTTTACTAGAGAATTTATAATTCAGTGCGATGCTTCGGATGTTGCTATAGGTGTGGTTCAATCCAAAAGGGTTGAGGGTAGAGAGCATCCCGTTTTATACTTGAGCAAGAAATTCAGTTCGTCAGAAAAAATATAGCGCGATAGAACGTGAGTCCGTTGCTATCATCTTTGCTCTAAAAAAAAACTCAGGTTTTATCTGGAAGGGAATCCTTTCTTGATACAGACTGACCATAAACCTTTAAAATGGTTAGATTCTAATACCGATACAAACCAACGTCTCTTATGATGGTCACTATACTTACAGCCATTTAGCTACATAATTGAGCATAGACCGGGAACTCATCATAAAAATACCGATTTTCTAAATAGAATTGCAGCATGAGAACCAAAATTGGAATTACAATCCTTAAGAAAATTGTATATATAGTATTTTTTTTGTATATATTTTTGTATAATGATACTCTGCTGGGCGTAACTCGACGGAAGTAAGGTTTAAATTGTTGTGCATTGTTTTTTTTTGTATGCTCTCCTCTTGCCTCTTGTCTATATTCATACGAGGAGTTACCGCTCTAAGTTTGGGTTCGAAAAACAAACTCAGGGGAACTCTCCGTTATGCGAACTCTAACGGTGGGGTAGTCTAACGTCTGCCTAATACTGAATAAGGTGACAAACATCCTGCCACGTTGAGTGTGAATAAAACTTGAACAATATTAAGAGGCTAAATAAAGAAACATATTTCATACAATACTTCTAAAAATAGTTTTCTCTCAGCACCGCTATATGATAACATAATGAATGTAACGTGGTACCCTTCAACGAGGCTAGGAAAGACAACTCATACCCATAGACAGGTGTCATCTAGTCTAGACGAAGCGTCGGGGAGACGAAAAGGATCGCGATTTTGTTCTGATCTGGCATCGATGAGAGTTATTTGGAAAGGCTGGAAGCTCTCGAGGGGAGATGATCGTTTGAAAATTGGAGAGAACAACGTTTTGTTCTGGTTCCCATCCTGAGAAAAACTTTGCGGTAGAACATCTACCAGAATTCGATATTGAACAATTTTCTCGGATATCCCACCTTGGGATGAGATTTAATGAGCTTTGACCAACGTCATTGTAGCCGATGTGTGATCAATTAAACTTTGTGTATAACTGTAAATAAGAACTCATTAGTCAAGAGTTTTGTTTAAATTATTTAGTGCCAAACGCTACAGGACCTTTGATTTCAATATATTTTTTCTTAATTACAAAAATACAATGACATATAAAAGCCTTCAAGTTAAAACAAATACCTTTTAAACGTTAAAATGAAACTGAAAAAGGACATAAAAGACTTCATCATTAATAATAAGCATAATTTTTATATGTATTTAAAGACTATTCCAACTTTAAATTATTATTTCAGGTGATTTTAAAGACAGCCTCAATCTATAAAACCATCCTTATCATTCAAAATATATCACACGCGTCTATTGTCTTTTATTGCGTTCAATTGTTTCAATGTATTTGTAATTGTCACAGTGGTCATTGGTGACACCAATGGCAGTCTGCAATGAGCCTTCATATGAAATAGGCGCTGCAAGTGACCGAGTCTCTGATGTAAGTTCTCAGAAGTGTAGGGTGGACTCAGCAATCAATTTTGATCAGTTTGCTACCTTAGTGCAAAATAGTTTCACGCACTCTAGTTAATTACTCCTACATCCTAATTACTCGTGTCCTCCAATGCTTTAACCTAACCGTTTTGATATAAATTCAGCAATCAGGTTAAATGACATGAAGCTGCGATCACATGCACCGACTATTTCATTACAAGGTAGATGCCGTTGACAGTGACGGCTCTGAACCTATTCATAAGACTCAGTTCTATAGCCATCATTTTTTAACCATAATCCCGTTTGATTCAGAAGACAACCAAATGGATCATTGACTAACTTTGCTCTTATGTGAAGCTCCTCCGATGAGTGGGAACTCCCCTGCTTCTAGAGATGATCTCATTGCCTCGTCCCTCGTAGACGGAGGCCACGGGTACAGTCGTCTCTGGAAATCCAGTTCCGCATACTCTGTGGGAGGTTGCATACGGTTCACGACGGGACATTGAGCATCTTTGTGAGCCAACTCGGCGTACGTTATTTCCTCTTCTCTCTGCGGAAATTGAATCAGAACACATGAACACATTCCAGTGTGATCGAAAAAACCGTATAGTCTGGCTCCAACGAGAATGCATCAGAGTCTTGGACGAGTCTATTCTTTGAAATAATTGATAGGTTGGAATGTAACGAAGGCGCTTGCACACTTGGTCCTGATTCTGATTTCGTTCAGTGTCGTATAAGATAGCAGTGACGATGTATTGGCGTGGGAAAAATTAACCTCCATGACAACCATTCGGGCCTTTGCTTCACATTACTATAATGTCCTTCCCCACCTATTCAAAAATCGACTGATCTGAGGTGGGTAGCCTTCTCGATGGAGCTTACTATACGCATATTTGGATATTGCATCTAAACTTATTTTGAAAAGGAAACACAATATTTTCTAGGAATTACAGTGGGTCAGTGACTTTGCTCACTGCGATTTGCAGGAAGCCTAATAGTTGATGTTGGTGCATATTTCAACTTTGCTTCTATACCAGCAAAATCTTTCCATATGTGTATATCTATTTACTTGAAGTTGTTTTGACAACTCTGGCTCTTGTGTCACAAAACTCAACACAATCCACCAATATTTGTTGTAAGACGAATCGATCAATTAAGAGGGTGAGACAGTAGCTATCAACAATTCAGCTATAAACGTTAATTCAATATAAACAGGTCAACATTTAAAAACATCACGTTTCTGCATAGTTTACTTGTATGTAAATGCGCTTGTTTGATCGTTCCATGTCTCTTCTAGTTCCCTCAGATTTTCGGCTTGAGTGAAGGAACACATGCACTACTTCTTTTATTACTTGATCTGCGAGGAGAGACTAATTTGTCACATCCTCAACATTCACTATAACGGATTGACCTTATTACGGACATTGGAAATTCCTGCTCGAATCCTGTTTGAGCTTGTCAGACCCATTATTAGAATTTGGAAATTATTCCCACACGTCTAATGACGCTAATTGGTGTGGGAAGTGGAACAGTCCCTCATTTGAAAGAGTTGGTTAGCTGGTTAGTATTTCTAGCTCTGTGTCTTCTCGGGACATATTGTGACACTCACACGATTGATAATAAAATAATATTTGAAAACGATTTTGAATTTATAAATTGTACAATTATTATGCCGAACGATTCAATACTGTAAAACTTTCATTCAAATAAAATTAATCGTTTACATATTTATAGGATCGGAATCAGTAGGATCAGTGAAGTATACAATCAGATGATGAACAAAAGAAGTATAATATAAAAAAAAAATGTGATTTGTAAAACAACCAATGGAGTTTAGAAAGTTAAAAATTAGTAGATGAGGATTCTTCCTAACCATGTTATCAATAGTATGAATTAAAACTCGTTAAACATTGAAGATTAATATTTTGACACTTTTAAAATATGTTAAAAGATATACAATACAGATGGGCATTTTCCAAGATGCCCATGAGTAATATATGTGTGAAAAATTCGTAGTCGCATGATATTCAAATTTTATTTTTATGATGTGCAAAAATGCAATCAATAGTTTAATATAACCTAGTCTGCTACTGATTTCTTAACCCCTATAATTCTGAAACGTTTTTGTAAAATAGGTGATAGTCAATTGAAAATCATCGATATCAAATGGTCAATGATTTTTGTAGATTTAGCACCTCTAAGGGCTATTTCATTACTTATGATGTCAAAGTGGGATAGAATTTTGGTCATTTGAAGAAATAGAAATATATGTTAACATCAGTTGTGGTAGATGTCGGGCAAATGGTTTCTTATATGTGACTTAAGAGAGACCATTTTTATAACTTTAAAATACATTCTTCGACACTCCGTGGCGGCAAATCAGTGTTCAGTTCGGTTCATTGGTGAAGATCTTCCATGGATTTGGGTTCCTGATTCTCCTTCAGATTACCGAATGATACTGTTTGGTACAAGCAGTAAAAAGTTGGTCAGGGTTAACATCAACCAGGATAGGGTTAGTTGTTTGTAGTAAAATGCGATACATACTTTCGTATATTTATAAAAATTACATTTTAGAAGTTATTTAAGGACTTCCTCAAAGTGAATATTGTGGATGTAGTTCACAAAAAAACAGTCGCAAGTTTTTTCGCAATGTTGAACATGTTACCTTCGCGAATCATTTGTGCCGCATTGGGATTTTTGCTTATAGATGAAAAACGGGGAAATATACTGAGTTCTCATTATGCTATGTAAGGAGGTTACGTTGAGTTCACCGAGTGATGTATTGGATCCCAAGAAGTCTGATGATGAGATATTAACTTTATTTAGTTCCTTTTTTTTTCGAACTTTTGAATACTTGTTGCATTTAGCTTTGTCAAAGAGTATGTCAATTATCATTTGCCATTGGAAATTTTTAAAAACTATTTGGATATCTAACGTTTGCGATTAACGTTACTTACGATATTCGTAAAAGTGCGTGACTGTTCAAACAAAAAGGCGTTCTATTTTGTTGGACGAAACTCTACTTCTTGTGTTTGAAAAATTACCGTGGTTAAATATCCCACATTTCTCTATATTAATGTATTGTGACAAACATTTACAGTTAGAATTATTTTCAGTATTTTTCATAAGTTTATGTAAAAACATTTTCCAACTTTTTCAATTACTTCTGTAAAATTTGAGAAGAAAATCCACAAAAATAACATATTTTTCTTACAAACACTCAGAAGCACCAATATTCTTTTAATTAATGTATGATTAGTAATGAATGTTTCAAACATCTCTTTGTTTTGAGTTCATCCTTCTAACATTTTTTTAGCTTGTTTTAGGTCTGTACATTTAATTAGAGGCGTAGGTCTTCAGTTCAATTAATTTCGAACAAAGCTTCTTTTCCTAGAGCTTAAATGAAATAATGAACCCAGTAATTAACTTCTTTACCTGCTAGTTACTTTGATGAGAGCGAAGCACACATTCGGAGGCTATTTCCTTCAGGCGAGGTAATTTCTTAGAAACTATGAACATAAATTTCCAAGCATGCTTTTTATATTATTTTCGCCTTTCTTGTCTCCTTAAAATATGGACTCAATTTTTCTTATATCTTGCATTTTTGCTTCGTCGCTTTTGAAATCTCATTTTTCGAGAATGTATCCCTCTTTCATAAGGTTAAGAGACACTTTTATATTCTAAACTACTCAAACATATCATGTCTTAACAGCATAACAATTATAATACCGGAAAGTTTACATACATTATGTTTATCGGGACGCAATATTAAATTTAGTTTTATTTAGATTTCAAACAAATTTAGTTATTTTAACCATCCTGATGTTTTTCGCGGAGTTGCATCTGGTTATTGCCAACATTAACAATATATTGATGGCAGAGCTATGTCGTTGTTAGAAAATGGACCAGACCTTGAATTCGGCAATGTAAAAAAATAGCCAAAATCGTGATGAGATACGTCGTTGTTAGCAAAATTAATCAGATCTTTATAGACGATATATCTTGTTGAAACTACTTGGAGGATAAGTAAAAACATTTTCTTTAAAAGCCCTATACATCAATATAGTGTGTAAATGTATTTTCTCCTATTTTTTTATAAGGTGGATTGCTTACAACTATTACAATAAAGAAAGCTGTAACGACATTATTAACACACGTGAATATAATGTCATTAAGCTCCACTGTACTTGATTATTTAACGTTAAAGTACTAGGGATGATATTAGATTTGAAGATTTTTCCGGCATTGAAAATTTTAGATTTTTGCAGTTAGGTACGTAATATAGCCACACAGTAAATTCTGTAATAGTTCTCTACAGATTAAGGTGCTATTTAATTGTTATAAACAATTTTTAGGATGTTTTTAAGCTAAATTGTACAAATAAATTATTTCAAACTTCTCTCAAGTTATAAGCAATGCAAGTATTATACTTGGAATCAATTAAGTTTATCATTATGAAGAAACCCCTAAACGTGTATTTACTGTTATAGTTATAACAAGTTCAGGTGTTCATTGATGAACGGACATACGCGTCTACCATTGAAGAAAACATTAAGGTTTAAACACAATACTTGACAAGATGAGTCATGAAACTTACTGGAGCCGCTTTCTGTGACCTCACTGCTGTTATGTAATCATATGGGTAATCCTTCGTTTTGAAGAATTCATATGTTGTCTCGTCTTTCAATTCGCCAGTATCTGCAATATAAACTGAAGGAAAAAATTAAGTTAATTGATTAAATATTCTTGATAAATAGGAAATTTTGTTAATGAACATAAACATAAGTGATTTGCCTATTATTGTGTGTAATGATTCTGCTTGTTAAAATGTATTAATTTGCGTGGTAAATTTATAAATTCAGCGTTTCTACTTTCTTAGAGAGCACAAAATGCGAACACACACACATAGAAGTGTTTGTAGTTTCAAGAGAGGTACTATATCTAAGATATAATCCGCATATTTCAAAATTGGAAAAACATTATCTGCTAAATCACAGCGCGTACGAAAGTGTGTGTTGAGTGATTGTGATGGACGATCATTAAGAAGGATTGTGACTAAAATTAAGAAGATAACAAATTCAAAAGTTACAGCTGAAATTAATGTCGTGTTCTTAAACCCTTTGAGTACCAAAAGAATAAGAAGGAAGCTCCATAAGCAGGGTATTTCTGGCCGAACTGCAATTCAAAAGTCATTCATCAGTTATGTTAATGCCTTAACAGGAAAAAATGATGTTTAAGTCATAAAGCCTGGCCTATGGAGCAATTGAAGACAGCAATTTGGTGGGATGAGTCTTGTTCCACACTGTTTTCCCCCCTTCAGGCCGAGATTACTTCTCGCGAACGCCATCCCACGCCTAAAATACAGACTGTTTGTTGCCAAGAGTGAAACATGGTAGGGTTCTATTATTGTTTGAGCAGCCATAGCGTGGTTTTCTGTGGGCCCCATGATTATTCTTCAAGGGCACATTAAGGACAATGATTATGTGAACATTTTGGCCGCGATCAAGTCCATCCCATGGTACAAACTTTGTTCCCCAATGGTGATGGTGTCTTCAAAGACAACGAAGCCCTTATTCACACTGTTCATATCGTACAGGACTGGTTTTCACAGCACGGGGATGATTTGTTACATCTCCCTTGGCCACCACAATCACAGAACTCAACATTATCGAATCTTTGTGGTCTATATTGGAGAGGAAATTGCGTGATCGCTATCCACCGCAATCATCGCTAACTGAACTAGCCACCTTTTTTGCAAGAAGAATGGTACAAGATTCCATTGGCAAGCATACAGGAACTGTATTTATCCACTTCGAGAAGACTGCAAGCTGTTTAGAATGTCAACGGAATTCCTACACCGTATTAGGCAAGGTTAAATGCTTTTGTTTAGTGTTTAACAAATTAACCTTATTTATCTACCTTAATTATCTTCATTGTTTACCAAATTACATTACCTTAAGGGGGTCCGGGACACAAAAATGATCAAATTTTCGAAATGTTTCTTATTATTTAAGAAATAAATTCTCTGTGTTTTTCTGCTTAAAATGACGTCTAAAGCATGTTTCTATCTTACTTAGGACTAGAGATAGGATAATTTTTGTGGTGCGTTGTTTTGAAAATCTAACACTCTTGACAGTTGTTGTCATGGCAACAACATCTGTCTTCATAACTTTAATGCGTTTTTACCCATGATAATTTTTTTCAAGATTTCCTGTATTCAAATTGCTATAAGTCAAAAACCGATAAAGTTTAAGGGTTGATATTTGGAATATATCTTTTTCAAACATAATACTTTAATTTTGATTCAGCAAATTTAAAACAAATATTTACTTTTAAAAATACGACTTTTAAAATAAAGTACCTTAAAATTTTCAAAAAGTTTCAATCAAATATTTTTTATTTTTTACTATATTAATATTTTTTAAATTACTGAATCGTAATTAAAGTTTATAAATTTGGGAATAATTTACTGCAAGAATTTTGAAAATTGATCAAGAATATTTTGAGTTTTAGTAATTTAAAGTGACCCTTTTTTTCCAAAAATTTTAATTTAAAATTTTCAAAAACCTTTTGGAAAAAATTTATACTGTGATTTCGCTTATTAGTTAAATGAGTAATCAGTACAAAAAAAATTCAAAATTCGAAATTAATTAATAAAAAAGAATTTTCAATTTGCCCCGACCCCCTTAATTATCTTCATTGTTTATCAAATTATTTCCCTTTTTTTAGGTTTGTTCTTTTTTTTTAGTGTTTTCCAAATTATAGGTGATTTAAATATTTTTCTCAGATATTGCAAGAAATTAATCGAAATATGTAAACCGAGAAACATTTCAGATTGCATTCACTAAATTAAAGTAACTACCCTACAATAATGGACCGGACTCCAGCGGATTTGCATAAAATCCGACTGCTTGTTTGGGGGTGTTTTTCGTGGTAAGGCCTGGGATCTTTGCATGTTGTTCCAGGTAAATTGAACACCGACGCCTCCATGGAACATTTTGGACAATCAGATTCTTCCTACGCTCTGGGAATTTTATGGAATGGACGAATGTTACTTCCAGGATGAAAACGCACCATTTCATGTTGCAGCATCTGTCAAGCAGTGGTATCAAGATGTGGATGTAGAACATCTTCATTGGCCTGCTCAGAGTTCGGACCTAAACCCCATAGTACACTTATGGTATGAGTTAGAGCAACGCTTACGGACCAGGGAACCACGTCTGAAATGTACAGCTACCATTACATCTTTCTGTCCAGATCATTATTGGAGGGTAGTGTCTATAACTGCATAATTATAATAAAATACTTTTTGAGGAAAATCTGATGATACCTTGCGAATCAGTAGTATTTGGAATGACATCAGGGCTTTCTACAGTTGAATCAGGTAAATCATCAGAATCCTTCTTCAGAGGTATATCGCACCTATTTCATAGGAAAGAAAATTATGTATTTATACAATTAAGATTGTACTATGAAATTGAACAACTTTTTAAATATTATTAAAATGTCCTTACTTTAAAACATTGCCCTGTGATGGTTGTCCTAAAATAAAAATAATAAAATAATTAAAGATTTTTTTAAATGAATATTCAAATGGCATTTATTTGAGGTGATTTATGCAACAAATAAACGGAGACTTTCAGGCAAATGAGGATCCTTCTTTCATTGTATTACAAAAACATTCTGTCTTATCAAAAGTTAATCTTACACAGATTTTACTTGTCAGCTGCTCAAATATTTACGAAGTTTCAAACAATCTTTTTAAATGAAGAAATGGTATGTTACAGTAAAACTATCTGACTTAAATTAGCAAGGAGAAAATAAAATGCTTTAAATTATTAAATAAGTATTCTTTTGTCAAAGATGAGGGTAAAAAAAGCGTAAAAATGCTACTTCAATATATATGCGTACCGGAAAAAGTAATTTGGGAACATTACTTTATGCGTTATCTTTTATTTCCAAAAACACAATAACTCCCATCGCAAAAGTTTTGAATTGTTCACAATGCATTAATTTGAATCAGATAGCGTTCTGCATTTTATTTCAAATATTCGACTGATCATTTTAGTAGCGTGTTATGAAAAAAATATTCAAATAGGTTTTTAAAGTGATTAATGTGGAACATTCCAGCCAGATCTAACATTCTTTCCTTTTCAAGTTTGGCAGTTTTAAATTCTTTTGAAACAAAACTTTTTCCTGTATATTTTTATTTCAAGAATTACTTTCGAAAGAGTTGGCATATTGAAACTGTCAATAAAGGAAATTTAAGTTTTAAAGTAAACTTTCTGAAAAATTATCACGCGCCGACCATTATAAAAGTACAATGACAAAAAGCTATTATTATTCAAGAAAGAATTAGTTTCCTAATCAAATAATAAATAGCTGAAATTGTAGTCTTATATTTTTTAGCATTGTTTAAAGGAGTTAAAAGTAAAAAGTGTTTGTTTTTCTATTGTACTCTGATCAAACATATTCGTTTAATGTTTTTATTTATTGTTTGTTTGTTTTACTTTCAATATCTGAACAGTTTTAAAAAAAAAGAAGTTTAATATTTGTCCTATACAAATACTCCTTTGTGTATTTATTTATAATTTATTTGTTTTACTTTCAATCTATGAACAACTTTTAGAAAAGTTGAATATTTGCCCTATGCAAATACACATTTATTTCAGCTTCCTTTTTATACCACCTCAAGATTATTTATATATTAAACAGGTTATGCATTTGTCTAAAGCAATAAGAATTATCAAACAATTAAGTCTGTTGTCTTGAAATGCGCACAGTTTATTTTGTCAGAAATTTTTAAATCATACAACCATTTTCAGGAAGCTACAACGTTTCTTAGAACAAAAGCAAAATTTAATATAGAATATTACGCAAAAAAGAAGGGTTGATTTCTAATCAAACTCGAATGAACGCAAAACATCAGGTGCTGCTAAATGTTGTTCGTTGATGCAACGAAACAGCTGAGGAAATAGGTGCCACTTAATTTACCTCAAGCATTCTAACAAATAGTACACGTTCTCAGTCGTAGTCGGGTAGTAAAGGTAGTCAGGAACAGCTACTATTTGGGCAACACCAGGAAAAAGAATATAGAAGGTAGTCTTAAATTCCGTTGTATAGCTTTATTTTGATCATCACGCTTACCATAAATATATGCATCCATCATATGGTACCCAAAAACTGAGAACACACTTAATTCATTTTTGCAATTCTCTGGTACAATGCTTAACTACAAAAACTAATCATGACCCCATATTACTAGAAAAACAGTTTCTAACATATTTTACTTACTACGAAAACAGGTCATGACATGATTTATAACAATAATAATATACTTTACCTATATCTGTCCTCAAATAAACATGGGAGAAAAGTTTTATCAATTTATAATTTCTGCAGCGCAATAGCGAATATTAAAAATTGTTCCTAATTTATCTCTTGACGCTTGTTTTGGAAAGCATAAATTAACTCTCTGATGGTCATTATATTCCGATTTGTGCAGTGTAGTATATCTTTTCGCTCATTACACGACAGTTACCACATGTATAATAGGTTGAAAGAATACTAAGAAAGATTTGCTTATCATGCTATGTCTGCAGCCTCAGCGCACTTGCATGGTTAGTTTTAACTACCATTTTGACTTTCGTTTTGAGGAAAAATACGCCTGCTGTTTGCTTTTTTTTTTTTTTTTTGCTCTTTGCTTTTTGTTTTATTTTGCGTATTTGAATGTTACAATTGTTTACCTGTTAGAGATAGTTGCAGCTTTTGCGCACTGTTCTGTCAGTATGTTTGTATTGTTGGTGTTACGATTACCTCTTAATTTCATGACGAATGTTAGCTGGCTTTTGTCCTATGACCTTTGACCTAATATATCTTTCTATTTTGTTCGTTATGGTGTTTTGGGGTGTGTATCAACAATTTTCAGCCCATTCCTGGTGATATTAAAAAACACCTTTTCTTGTCGTCTGTGTCAGGTTCCTCCCTGCTTAAGCCCTGATCCACCAACTTTTTTTATTTTTTTACTACTTACTTTTTGTTATTATTATAAATTTCCTGTGATCTTGAAATTATATTGATTTTCATGCCATGTCTGCAGCTTCAGCGCGCTTGGATGGTTAGTTTTAACTTCCATTTCTACATTCGTTTTCATTATGAAAACCCCTGCTGTTTTGCTCTTTGCTTTCACTAAGACCACACATTGACACCCCGATTTAACTTGACTTTCCCGCATATAACGTAATTTTTTTTTCGGCCCAAATAATTTCCAAAAAATTAGATGTGAAGAAATTCCGTATTTAACGTTATCATTTCGAAATATTTTCCGCATTAAACGTTTTTCCAGCGAGGAGAACTCAGATAATTTTTCTTAAAATAGTCAGACACTACCATTCCAGTACGGCATTGCCCGTGACAGTTTTTTTCGTGTAATTACTGATACTTACATTATAGAACATTAAGAAAAAAAACAATAATTTAGGAACAAGTCCCACCTTTACCCGACATGACACGGGCATGTCACCAATTCACGTAAAATTCGGACTTCCTGAGGTATCGATCTGGTATAAAAATTTTCCTCACATTTCAAATCCATTATAAAAGGAAAATTTTATTCTATCTTTGACGACGTAACTGTAAATATGTTTAGTTGTGAAGAGTTATTTTTATTTTAGATGACTTTACGTTACGTTTAAACAGATGTGTTTTAATTTCGACTTTTATGATGAGCTTCAAAGTGACAATACATGCACGAGTTTAAGTAACAACTAATACATTTTGCGTTTACTCACTTTTTTCCGGATCCCTTCCTTGCCTCCGCATGACAATTATGATGGCTATAGCAACAACTACTAGAACGGCCACAACACCGATGAGTACAGCTAGCAGCGGACTCACGTTAGATGTCTCTTCCTTTGGAGCTATAAAAGTCATACCCAGGTTACTTACTTAGACGTACCACAAAAAATGAAAATTATACTTATGACAAACGAGCTTTAATGCCTAAAAATATCATCAGATGTGAAGGAAAATAGATTATCACCTCACTTGGGTAATAAAGCCATTTAAATATAGTACTACATCTCCGAAGTTGAAAGACATCCACTTACGCAACACCTATCCTGTATTTCTTATGTTCTGCTAGTATAGCACTGCATACTTACTTAGACGTACCACAAAAAATGAAAATTATACTTATAACAAACGAGCTTTAATGCCTAGAAATATCATCAGATGTGAAGGAAAATAGATTCTCACCTCACTTGGGTAATAAAGCCATTTACATATAGTACTACATCTCCGAAGTTGAAAGACATCCACTTACGCAACACCAATGCTGTATTTCTTATGTTCTGCTAGTATAGCACTGCATAATTTTTTTTATTTATACTTAGTTGAAAAGAATAAGTGAGGTTGTCGCAGATAGGTGATAGCTTAGAGCTTAAAACCAGATTTATCGTCGAAAGCGATTATGATATTTTGACATAAGGACTTTCGGATACTAGTTGGAGTGGTTCGATGATATACAAGACGTTGCCTATGATGGGCCGAGAATGATGAGCTCAGCCAAAACAATCTACTATTCTGAGGAACCTAAATAGATCGAGATTCCTCAGATTGAAACTCGCACAATCTAGCATCTACCATGATCTCGAATTCCAAGGGGGTTGCTGAATAATCTCCGCCCTGGACCAAACGTAGGGCTGATGACGATGGTCTGGGATAATTCCAGAGGAAATGATCCAAGGACAACGTCTCGTGAAGTTGAGGCATGGCAGGAAGAAGATGCAATACCTGGCTCCTCCCCAATTTCCAAACTTCCACACCACGCCAACTTAGGAATTTTTGAAGCTACCACAGATTCAATATGCACCAAACCCTTACATACACGACGGTCTTAGATTAGATCGCGTTTCGAACTACAACCCTCTGGTAAATTATCTGCTACTCTTCCGTTCATCGTCAATAGAGTTGTGTTGCTCCAGTACGACGTTAATTAAAATGCATATCTATCAATTCAGGCTAAAGTGACCCTTATCTTTGTCCTTGATGTCTCAGTTTTTATTAACTTTTTGGTAGAGGTCATCTCACCACACGAACATCTTCTAATTGATTTCAACATTCGTGTGCATCAATATACAGAAAAACATCTACCCAGTTTTAATCAATGGTATCTGCATTGCAAAAGGGCTGACCCATATCCTCATGAATGAAATAAACCTCATACAAAAAGCTACGGAAGTGAAATTTGAACTGGCCTTCGAATTCGTAGTTCCAGAATCCACATAATGTATGAAGGAAATTAATAACGGTAGCTTTACCACACTCCATTCTTAATTGGTGAAGTGTCTTGTATATTTTAATTTTTGATGAGATGTTTTCACTGTAATCAAAGTCCAGAAAAATGCTTGCTAACATTTTAAACTATATCTATGCACATGTTTACACTTTCTCTTTAAGGCGATATTATTATTTTCGAATCTTATTTTTGAAAAAGTCATGTTTAAAATTTTTAATGCATTCCTCTAAATGGTCCCTTGTAGAATAATTTAATATTTCACGCAAGTATCAAAATGTAATATAAATTGCATATTATTCTGTTTTTTACAAATAAATCACCGTAATAGTGATGATTTCATTTATGAAAAAGCATTTCTATTCATCGTGACTTCTTATTTTATCCTTATAACCACACAGCTACTTTAAAATCTATATCATGCTAATTTGGTTAAGATGTTCGTACTAGTTGGTACACGGAGCAAATTTTAAGAACTGTGCATCCTGACTGAACTTATTTGCCCCCTCCTCCTTTGGATCCTTCTTTAGTTTATTTACACATACATGCGTGACTCTGCTGAGCCAAACACAAGTTATATATATATATATATATATATATATATATATATATATATATATATATATATATATATATATACATCCTAAGAAAGTTGACAATAATTAAACCTACACTGTTTGTAAGAAGGTTTGATACATTTTATGGAACTCAAATGGATATTTTCATAGGATTTTAAGCAAAATTATATTTTTAATTGACGTTTAAGGAATAATTTTTTAATATTTATTATACAACGGATGGACAAATGATTTGGGTTTTCTTTCATCTGGTAATCCATAATGCATGTAATTAAAATAAAAAAATAATTACTAAAATGCTTTTCACTGCAAAGTGTTTGCTGTTTGACAATCTTATTAATTACTACGCACTGTTTTTTTTTTAATAAATATTATTAACATGTAAATTTTTATTTCAGTATCATGATCATTTATCATAGAAAAACAGTAAATAAAAGCATTGAGTTGCATTTTGTTAATTTCCCATCAATAAATCTTGTATTCTAGTTTAAAACGTTTTGCTTACAAAAACGGACTGTGTACATATATTTACAAATACTATAATTTTAGTCTATGTAATTTATTAGTGTAACTTTAAAGACTTCATCAAAGTACCTTTAAGAAATTCACACAGACGGCTAGCAATGCGTGGTGAAAATTATTTTAGTCACATAAGAGTACCATCACATCACATGCAATTTTACAAAGTGTAATTTAGCTCGGTTGCTAATAAATTTACAAGTAACCACGATATAATATTACAAGAAAGTATATTGTATACAAGATTTAAATTCATATTATGGCTGAATAGCAAAACTTCAAGTGACATGTATTGGTAGGTCAAGAGTAATACATATAAAAAATATTCCAGTACATCGAAATATCAATAGAATATGGATTTTAAGTTTCAACTTTTTAAAATTGTGCAAGTGTGCTGCAAGCATTCTGACAGTCACTCTTCTTTGTTACCAGAATGAAAGTAATGAATTATTTGAAATCATTCTAAACACAGTTTCAAAAGCAGTCTAGTTAAATCGCTATCAAAATACCTTTCAAAAGCATCATCGTATTTCACAACTACAGACTGATGGTTTTTGAATCAGCATTATGCTAAGTGTGAATCATTGAAATGAACAACTATTCTGAGAAACCGATAATTACGTTTGGTATGAGTTTTAACATCCTTAATGCCGATACTTTTTTTTAGAATGATTTATAAATCTTGTTTCGAAATGCACATTTCGAAGACTGCGATGTTTGATTAATTATGAATGTTCTAAGTCTTACTTAGCGTTCCATAATATAAATATGCATATTTTTGAATTTCCATGGCGAAGAAATTAACAATGTCGCTTTTGTTCTTAAGCATTGTAGTAACGTATGTCTTGTGATTGCAGCATTTTTAATTGTGAATAAGTATATTTAAAGATTTATTTCCAGACCTCAAATAAAACGCTTTTTCATGCATTTTATTCATATCACATTCCTGTTTAATACTGTTCATTTTACCTTACGCTGTGTATCTTTTACAGTACCGTCTTCAAGTTATTTTTGTTAAGAGGAAATTACAAATAATTTATTCATATTTCTTATTAAAAGGGGGATTAAAAAAATTTTACAGTAGATTAGTTTATAATTCACAAGAAATATAGGAATTTATTAGCAATTACAAACTCATAACTTGTTTTTGAAATTTTGTTTTTCAATTTATGCTCTGAAAGATAAATTTTAGTATATTATTTTCGGGAATATGATTTTAACAATTTATCTGAACCTATAACAAATATGTGCTTGAACAAGAAAATTACGTTTTAATTTGAATATTTCCTATTATTAAATAATATTGACTGAAATGTTTTGAATATTTTAGAGTGAATGATGAACCAAATAGCACGTTTATTTTAAAATGAGGCATAACATAATGTACCGGAATATTATTATACTATTATGTCCATAGATATTGAGCAACATTTACAGCATGATTGGCATGATTTTCACAGTATAAGATAAGAATACCATTTGATTCCATACCCAACCGTATATCGGTATGTATAGCTACCAAAAAGTGATTTTAGAACTTGCTAATTTCTGATTATTTGTTCTAATGTTATTCTATAATAATAATAAAGAGGCTAGTAATAAAAAAATAATAAAGATCCTAATAATAAAAAATAGTAAATAGGCTAACAATAAAAAAATAATAAAGTGTCCTATATATTTGATTGAATCATTTCTTTATCTCTTTAATGTACTGTATATCATTCATACTAAGTTACATCCAAATGAAACACTGGCTTCGAGCTGTATCAATTTTTTGAAACTTGTTGTATTTAAATGGTATCATTTTCTCGCCATGGACATTATTTTTCTTTAATGAATTGTCTATACGTTTAACTAATTTGAATATGTTCAAGGTATCTGTTCAAATATATATTTTAAAAGATAAAATGGGGATAGTTTTAGGGAAATAAAAACACTATTTTTCTTGAGAAATTTAGAATTCAGAATAGACAAAGCCCATATACGTGCTCAAGGGGTGTTTGTTTTTTAAGAATTCATCTTAATAATATTTTACAAGATGCACAGTTTTTACTAAAATTGGCAATGCTTTTTATCCTCAAACATAAACACTGTAAAAATATTTTACTGATTAAAGTAACTTTGTTTTGATATGCCTCAATTGCTCGTAAATGGGTCATTTTAGCTAATTTTAGTATTATCTTATCTCAAACACCGAAACTCCGCTTATCAACTACAAATTACCAAGCTTTATTTAGTCTTAAAAGGGCAAAAGGCGAGCAGCCCTTGGGACTTCTCAAAGTAGTTCCACTTACCATTGGAAGCTTCTTCCTCTGTCCTTCTCTCTGCAGGCATTAGGGTGTTAGTCATGAGAGCGACCGAATTACTTCTTCCCTTGGCATTCGATGCATACAATACCAGAATGAAAGAGGTGGCAGATGGCAAATTGCCAACTTGGAACACTGGCGATTCCTGAGAGGACACATTGGCCTGGAGGTGTTCCACGGCCGAATTGTACACTTCCAGGTGGAAAACTTGTCTCATGCCTCCGTCGTACCCAGGTTCGCATTCCACAACAAGCAAAGAAACGGACTGATTAGATACGGTGCAGCTTTTCACCGACTCTGGAGGTCCTGAAAGTATAATTAGTAACAGTCAGGCCTAGTGAATGCTTGACAAACGTGTTCAAAATCGTGTATTTTTTTGTGTATACTCCCTTCTGACATAATAAAATACGTTTTGTAATCTGAGTGGATACGCCATTAAATGATAAAGTTCTTTCTCAGAAATCTAAGCAAAAATAGTTCACTTCTAATATGAAACATTTGTACAAATGAGGTAATGATCGCCACAATTATTATCATAATATAATATAGATCATTCCCCAAGTTGGAGAGGAGTTTTCAGCTGTACCATTGTTGTACTGGAAGCTCCTTTCACGATCTTCAACATTGAGAACTACGTATCGATATAGAAATTGTCTAACATCAATTTGAAGGACAGGAGTATGTAAGAGACTCGATGTAACAGAAAGAAATACACTGATCATAAAACACAATTTTCTTAATAAAAGTAACTCTTCTGTTGAAATAAAAATAATTTTTCTATGTTTAATTATTAACCCCAAAATTTTAAGTTCTCTTCTATACAATTTTAAGGTGTCAATTTGAAAGAAAATATGTATACATTTAGGTTCCTGGTATCGTTACGAAATAACATGTGCAATTAAGACCCCAGAAGTTATCTTTGAAATTTACTAATTTATTCATCAACTTAAAAAATAAAAATAAATACACAAATGATGTTATGATACTGTAATAAATAAACTGAGTAGCTTTTATGGTTTAGTCACTTCAAGGATGTTAACTACCTGTGGCAAAAATATTATTTGCCTTTACATCAAATTTTTTTAATTACAGCAAGTTCTGTATATGTATGGCGTTGCATCTTTATTATTAAATATATGTCTTGTTTAATTTCTCGAATAAAGTTTAGCAACTTAATATTTGCAACAATTTCAAAAGCTACTTTAAGGTTATTTACCATGCGAAATGTAAGATACATTAAGCTTATATTAAAATATTGGTTGATAACACACTTCTTAAAAACTCCTGGATATAATGATATAACTGCAGTCAGGTACTTTATGTTGATATACAAACAGATTGGTCTTTTCCTTTTATATCAGGAACTGTTATATCAATATTTCAATAGAAACTACCATGTATGAAGCAGACATTTATAAAATATTTCGTTACCTGCAGGTATGATACGGATTATGCAAGGTTCTTTTTGATATCCAATGCTGTTATGAGCCCAACAAAGTAGTGCACCATATCCCAGCATCGTCCTAGGCGTATAGATTACAGTGCTGATGGTATTGTCAGCTGACTGAGATGGTATTTCAATGTTTTCAACGGTGTTATTCAACGACCATCGAAAGTTAACTTGCGGTGGATCAGCTTCTACTTCACAACTTACATTCACTGCTTCGTATCGTGCGACACCATGTACGGCGACATTAGGGTAGCGGCAAACAGGTGCATCTGTAGGAAAATTGAGATTATAATAAAAATTTTAAGTGTCCTAAAATATATTAATTTTTCCCTATATTTTTAAATTCATTCTAACAGTAACAAAATGAATAGCTAATCTTTATTATTTCTGTGTGAAAGTTTTCTTTACCAATAATTGTATTGAAGGATATGCATTGGGAAATATTTGACAGTAGAAGACCAATATGTATGGTCTAAACCAGGGGTGGCCAACCTGTGGCGCATGCGCCAAACTTGGCGCATTTGATGATTACAAGTGGCGCATTGAATTCTTGCGCCTGCATATTCTTTGATTACAAGTGAACAAGCATTTTCATCTATGCAATTCATTAAAAAGAAAACGAGGTAGCGAATGAATGATTCAAATTTGAAAAATTATCTGTTGCTCTCAGTAACAACTTTACACCAAACATTGAAAGACTAGCGAAATACAAACAGGCTCAAAAGTCTTATTGATGGTAAGTAATGTTTATGTGCTGTAATAGACATTGTTTTACGTACAATAGTTAAAGCACTTAAAAATGTGAATTATGTCTATAAACATATTTTTATTAAAAAAGTTATTAAGGATATGGCACGACCATGAACGTAAGGTAGAAAAGGTGCTTGAGTTATATGGCGCATCGTAACTCGTATGTGAAAAAAAATGGCGCATGGTATGTAAAAGGTTGGCTACCCCTGGTCTAAACGGTCTCATTCAACAACATGCTTTGAATTAAAAAATAAATATGTGCGTCCCAGCCCTCAGATTGGTATGAATGTAATCAAAATAAAAAATTGTTCCATCTAATTGAACATTATACACATAAACAAGACGAGAGCATAAATGATTGTAATGTTATTTAAAAAGTGGATGAAACACAACTACTATGTAATGCAATGTAAGGTAGTTAAGACACGTACTATGATCAGACGACTTTCGAAAACCACTTTGTACTACGTATTGCGTAATAAAAGTCTCAAACATTAAATCTGTCATTATGGAACGTAATGAGAAAGTACGAGTTCCAAGAACATACATTCATATTTTTTAATGTTTAATGAAAACACATTTCAAATACGTTTACATAGAGTGCACTTGATATTGAAGCAGAAAAACCATTTAAATACTTTATTAATTCATTTTAAATATGATTAACCTGTAACAATAATGTAAATAACACAGTACAACACATGGATATCATTCAAAAACGTAAATTATGAATAAAAGGAATATGCTATCAACAGACAAACTATAAAACATTTGTTGACACAAATTTCTGTATTGCGGAAATTCGGAAATATTGAAAAACACAAACACCGACACGAACTATGAACTGAAAACTATGCGAGTGATTCCACGCTATTATTACCAGTTCTATATATTTTCCTAGAAACACCTCGGAATCTTTTCAAAAGAATCTATCAGAATATTTGTCCATTTTCCAAAATGCAATTTTTTTACCAAGCGGCGTCGATTGTCACTTTCCGTAGGAGTCAAGAAATAACACCGAAGTCAGAAAATAGGAAGTCTTTCTTCCATCACTCCCCGAGGACTAGCTTATGGTAAATTCCAGAACACAAGTTTTATACTTTTAAAAGAGAGCAAACATAAACTGAATTTGTGAGAGGGAAGCCCAGTGACGGGGATCTATACAAAGATCAGTTATTTAGCCACGTCAATTGTATGAAAGCTTTTCGCTATTTCTTTCAAAAATCTTTTAGGCGTCCATCACTGTACGCCCGTCTTGGAAAATGATTTGAAATTCATACGAAGACTCGTGGCACCACCTAGGTCTAACCTAAGCCCCTCTTGCTTAGAAATCGGTCCTGCTATTCCTTCGGTTTTACTAGTCGTCAAATATAATCGTTGTGTAAGATGAAGATAAAATCGATCTTCTTTTCAGAATTCGCTACACTTTGACTTAGAGGGATTCTGGTTGGATATAAATCTTTATAGGGTCGCAACTTCATATTTTATTCCATATTTTTTTTAATGATGCTCTGTCAAAGGACGCCAAGCTTCATTCTTTGATATGGAATGTTATATTCGTCTGGGGAAGGTGTAGGAAGAAATTGATATATTGGATGCTATTTGATAGGGAAAATACATCTGATGAAGGAAATATTTTGGAAATATTTTCCAATACGAAATGCATTAAAACTTTGTGAATAGTTTGCAATTTAAATGCCAGAGTGCGTCTAACTAAAAATTCAAGAAGTGTTTCAATTCTCCATAGCTTCGAAAGAATATTAGACTTATACGGTATTTGTTTATTTTGGTTTGAAGTAATAAGAAGGTAGCATTTATTCATTCGGTATTTTATGCTTTATGTTTTCCTCCATTTCTTTTACATGTCTTTCATTATAACTTGCCACCTAATTTAAATATGGAAAATAATGTGAATTTGCTGAAAAGAGAAACGCAAAATTTTCTTGTCGATCGAATATTCTACAGAATGTTCATCGTTTTCCAAACACATTAACACCAAAAAGGCCATTGGTGAAATTCTGATATGGGAGTGCGCTAATATTTTTGTTTCTTTTGCATTTTTTGTTGGGTTGTCACAATATCTTGTGATATTTATCAATTTATTTGAAAAACAATAGAGATTCTTTTGTGTAGCTCAATTTAGAAACAATCTACAGCTAAATTTACCTAGAGCATCTACCGAGTACATTTCTCTATTTCTTCGCTCAGCATTTCGCAGCAGCAGTTTCATTACCATGAAAGAAAACAGCCAGCAGATTTTTTTCCACATAATTATGCTTTTGATTTTTTGACACTGAAGATATCAGTCTTACTCGAGACATTTAAAGTTTAATTTCTATGCAATCATTGCATAAATAAGATATGTACAGTAAGAGAATGAAACTCAGAAATTACCAAAGGAATTGCTTTGTTTATATTGCAAAAAAAGGTATAAGTATCCGAAAAAAATATTTGTTAAACTGATGGCAAAATACGAATAAATATTGTAATAGTAAAAAAAATACATCTTTTGTTTCCTTAATTATAATTCAAACAGTTTTAATTCTACAAGTTTGACAAATGATTTACTTCATTTTATGAGGCATGAATAATCACAAGTTTTTCGAAATCTAGAACAATAAGCTTACTTACATTTCAGCATATAGAACGATAAGCTAAAATTTAAAATATTAAGGAAGCCATTTACATACTATCACAATTTTACGCTTATAATATATTGATGTCGAAATGACATCGGCGGCTGAAGGTGTACAACTTTGCTTCCGCCGTTTTCGTATAGATGGCTTTAGTGGTAAGTGGTGGTCGAAATGAATGGATCATATACGTCATGCGATAAACTTAACCTCAATAAAAAAACTTAAACATAACCTCATAGAAACATTAGTCGATTTGTGTCTGTATCATAAAGTTATTATCGATTGAAAATGTCAGTTTACACAAGCCAAATTATTCTAGTCATTTGTTAGAGGTTTTAATTTTCTGCTTCAATGCGAAGAAATCTGCATCTGAGGCTCATCGAATGGTCTCAAATACTTATGGTGAGGCCACTATTAGTAAAAGAACATGTCGTAAGTGGTTTCAACGCTTCAAGAACGGTGATTTTCACGTCGAAGACCGGCAGAGCAGTGGAAGAGAGAAGATTTTTGAAGATACAGAATTGGAATCATTACTTAATGAAGACTCGTGTCAAAGTCAAAAAGATTTGGCATGATCATTGGGAATGACTCAACAAGCAATTTAAAAACGCCCCATAAACATGGGGATGATTCAGAAGCAAGGAAACTGGGTGCTATACGAGTTGAAACCGATATATGTTGAACTTTATTTGTTTGCTTGTGAACAACTACTTGAAAGGCAAATACGGAAGGGATTTCTGCATTACATTGTGACTGGGGAAGAATAATGTGTTCATTAAAATAGCTCAAAGCGCAGAAAAACATGAGGATATCCCGGCCATGCTTCCACGCTGATGGCCAAACCGAATATTCAAGGCTACAAAGTCATGCTCTATATTTGGTGGGACCCGTTCGGTGTAGTATATTATTAGATGTTAAAACCGACTGAAACAATCCCAGGCGATCGTTATTGAACGCAAATATTGCGTTTGAGACGAGCATTGAAAGACAAATGAAACACGGCATTGAAAGACACTGAAAGACGGCCGCAATACAACGAAAGACAATATAAAGTCATTTTGCAGCATGACAATCGACCAAATGTTGCGAAAGTGGTCAAGACATACTTGGAAACGTTGAAATTGGAAGTCTTACCCAACCCACCGAATTCTCAAGACGTTGCTCCCTCTAACTATCACTAGTTTCGATCAAAGACACACGGCCTGGCTGACCAGCACTTCCGGTCTTGTAAAGAAGTAAAAAATTGGATCGATTTGTAGATCGCTTCAAAAGATGACTTGTTTTTTCTACACGGGATTTGTACGCTGCCCGAAAGATGAGAGAAAGTAGAGTTCAACGATGGACAATACTTTGAATCATAAATATATAACCAGTTTATTACAATAAAGCCTCTAATTTCGGTAAAAAAACCGGCGGAAGCAAAGTTGTATACTTGTAGTTTAACGGGTGTGAACAACTTAAAACCAGTTTCGGAGTTTAAATAAAATAATAAAACTAAAATAGTGTTAAAAAAATTGCCAACTTAACATGGGAATATTCAATCGATCCTTTTCTGAAAACCAACCACCGTGATATTCGGATTAAATTAGACAGATTACCACTTACATTTCACTTTCAGCATCACTTCATCGCTTCGTCCTTCTCCTTCAGGGTTAACGGCGATGCACTGATAGCAGCCCCGATGTTCCTTGCGAACCTTCTGCAGAACGAGCGAGTGGTTGGACACAATGACTCCCGCTGAAGTGTTGCCATACAGGGGGAAACCCTCGAATCGCCACTTCACTTCGTTCACCCACGGATTCGCCCGGACATTGCATTCGAAGAACACGTCCGTGCCCTCCTTGATGGCATCTGATTGAATGTTGGCTCCCAGAAACAATTTCAGTTCTGGAACGACTGTAGGGAATGAAGATCATCATTGGATTTTTATTTGTTATCCTCTTATATCTACCAATTTTAAACTTCATTAATCATTCGATAGGCGTGGTAAGTTGGGACTACGGCGGTAAAATCTTCCGGTAGGAGAGGTAAAAATGTGATTTGCTTTGTAAGAACTTGGTTAGGCACGTTAAACATGTGATGTGAATGTGACCATTAGGGTAAAATATTCCGTAATCACGGTCGAAATGTCTCTATCCAAGAAAAAACGTCAGTAGGAGAGATGGAAAAGTAACATAAATATGACTTCTGAGTTAAAAACATCCGTAGGTGCAATAGAGACGTGAATTAAATTTGACTAATGCAATAAAAACTTCAGAAAGTGCTGCAAAGTGTGACTTAACTATTCCCATCATCGTAAAAGGAAAAGGCAAGCGCGTTAAAAATATTATTGAAATATGACTAGAATGGGTAAAACATTTGCTAGGCGCAGTAGAGATGTGACTTGCGCTGTAAAAGATTCGGTAGGTGTGGTTAAAACGTCATATAAATGGCCGTTTCGGCTGAAAAAACAATACCCTATCATCAAGACTAGAACAAATCAAACGGTTTGAACTTTTTAGTTTTGGTATGTTTGAAATACTTTTTGGTTTGATTCAGACGGTGATAGCCGTAGTGATTCACCGAAATGACAACTGGCAATTCATATAACTCTGATTGAAATAACCCCTCGATATAAAGCTTGCCAAATAAGAGATTTAGAAATAAAACTGTTGCATTAAAGTATAATGTTGCATAAAGAGTATGCGTTAAATCATTTGTTGTTTAATTAAAAATATGTAACGCTAAAAATGAAGCATAAAATATATGGTATAAAGTTTACAATACTAAAAAATTATCTAGAATATTTTTGAAAATTGAAATTTTATCAACTTTGATGCACCGAAACCTTTCGAGTAAATCCGTTCAAGATTGCTATTTGAAACAAATGAACTATATGGACCACCACATATTTAGTCGATTGAAATTTCTTTGGCTTTAAAAACCAAATAATTCATTAGTGGACACGTGAAAGTAGCGATGTAACGGATCATAAACCTCCAATTAATTTCAACAAGCTATCTCCTCCATCAAGATCTGACTAATTTTACAAATGACGAGATATCTCGTCATATAAACACTTCAATTTTGTATGATGACAAGATCACGATCTGGCTAGCTTGTTTCTAATGACAGGACATCTCCTCGAGACTAGTACCAGGATGGGTAATCATTCAATTTTAGAGTTATGCAATTTACTTTATCTAAATGTACATTAATTTTATTATATTATATTCCTACACTTGGAGTAAATATAGTAATAGTAAAATTACAATATTTGTTTTCAATATACATGATCAACACGGATTTTTGTGAGATTTTCGTGTTTTATTAGACATTGTTTAAAACTCATTAATGTCTATTCAGTAAATCTACATTACATAGATCTTCAAGACACCGTCTCTACTTACAGAAAACAGTAAGAGTCCATCCATCCTCAATAGCACTATTGGAAAGAGCCGGATTTTGCGCTCTACAAGACAATATCTTCCCGTTATCATCAGCTTTGGGCAAGAAGGTTAAGGAACTGGACGTCAGATTATCCGATACCGTTTCCTTCCCAGACTGAATACGCTTATTGTCCAGCCACCAGGTCAGCTGCGCCCGGGGGCGGGCACCCGAACTTTCACACGACAGTTGAATCTTGCGCCCAGCTGAGAATGGCCTCTGGATACTCGTTATTCGGACATCCAAAGGTTTCACTAAAAGAAGGAAAAGAAAAATCTTACCAGAAATAAAAGGCATCGTTATCTTAGTTTTATAGGGGTCCCTGGAGGAGATTTGGTCAGTTTCTGGATTTATTGGACTCAAAAAAAGTGAAATTGTTGTTCAGGGTCAAGGAATTGGATCTATTGCGGTACGTGTAATCATATTTTCTCATAAAACTTTTTCTCTGGATCAATTTAAAACTTAGAAAGCTAAGAAAATACACGAAAATTGATGTTTTCTGTATTGAGGGAATGTTGTACGGAAATTAAGGGAATTGCATTCTGAAGTTTACTTCCAAATAAATCTTCATGATGTACTAGATAACATTTTCAGTTTGCTTATAAAAGGACACATGGGAGTAATTATTTTGGGAATAAATTTTAATAGAAACTGTGCTGCATCTATGAACTGATATGAATTGGATTTTTGGAAGTGCTACTTTATACTTCTACAATTTCTCAAATTTAAAAGTTTTTCAATGGCAAAATTACATTTAATGTCAGCTGTAATGTAAATTTAATTACATAGTATAGTAATTAAAATGACTTTTGTTTCCGAATAAGTTGTATTATGATATAAATTTGTCGTTAAGGTGAAATAACATAATTTTTGGATGTGATGAATTAATATAGATTATTCTTTAAAAAGTAACAATTGATTCATAACATCAAATGAATATATACTGTTATAAAAAATGAAAACACACTTGTAGAAACCAATTTATTATTATTCAAACATCCATCGAAAATTTAAATTTACAATGTATTATTAAAATGATATATTACATATACTATATAATACCTATTACATTAAACACCTTCATATGTACCAAAAGGTATATTTTTTAGGTGATAAAAACATTTGAAATCTTACATAAGAAACTGAAAAAACAATACACTATGTTATTAGTCAGAGAAAATAAAGGCACACTGTAACAAAACAGAAAATGGAGATTCGAAAAGGAAACATGAAAAATGTTTTATTATTTAGTTCATTGATTAGTTTAACAGTCGTTTTGTATGATATTACCTGCGGTTGAAGACAGAAAAGTATAATTCTTGTAGAAATAGTTTGTTGTCCCTTTGTATATGTAATGTAAATAAAAATAAACCAGTTGCTATAATACACATTTGAACTTTTCTTTTAATTCTAAAATGTTTATGAAGATTTTAGATCGCGTATGCCATTTTTGTAATTTGAATTACATTTTTGTAATTATTTTCTAATACACAAACCTTTTTCGTATTATACACAGACAAATACCTTAAACAAATGGTTCGTTTTCCTGTGGTTTATAGTACTTGAGCTATTCCTTACTACAAATCACTTATTAAACTTAGAAAAACCTGGGATCTTACATCATTTAATATTGACTACTTTTATCACATATTTTTTTTTAAATAATAGTTATGTGTTTCTCATTTATGTTCAATTTCTTTATTACATCTAGTTACATTATTACATCTAGTTACATTATTACATGACAAGAACACTTTATACAATTAATAGTTATTTTCTTTTAACTGCTTAAAATAATTTATTGTCACTTATTATGTAAAAAATCAAGAAAATAAAAAAAATTGCAAAGGATTTAATTTAAACTGATAGAAATTGTATTAATTATAATTTTAGATGAATAATCCATAACAATAACAACATTATCGATGGTCTACAACTTACAGTAGCACTTAGATAAAACACATTTGCACCTACAACAGAGAATTATCTTAAATACTCTAGAAATTTGGTTTTATAAATCGTCAGAATGCATTTACATATCTGCTTATTTCGAATTCATCTCTGGTCTCAAACAGAACTATGCGTGCAAATTTATTGGATTAAAATCAAAGATATTTTAATCAGATCAAAATCTTTTCAATAGGAATATCAAAAGCTTTAGCTATGTACGAGGTACAAGGTAATTTGAATATGGAGTAAAGTAGATCATTTATAGAATTTCACTCCCGCAAAAACACAAAAGAAACAATAAAAATATACCCTATCCTTAAACACTAATACTTGAAATTTGAAATATGTGAACATATTGATTAGTCAAATAGAAAAATGCATTTTATATGCCGTGTTAAATCCAAACAATTCCCATTTACATTGTATTTGTTTTCTGTCGTTATTGCTGAACACAAGGGTTGTGCATTCACATCCTTCGTTAAAAATACAAAAACAATTGAATCCTGCAGAATGAATAATGGAAAACCAACGTTAGCTATTATTGTATTTCTCCTTATTCTTTGACCTAAAATTTATACATATGCAAATTTACTTGAAGATTAGATAAGCATACAATGGAACGTTTGGTTCTAGGAAATGGAATCTCGGAAAATAAATCGAAAAGCATATCCACATACAAAAGTACGGATGGTTTAATTTATTTACTGCTTCGATTGCGTTTCCTCTACCACTAATTAAAGCTTAAAAGTTTTATTCAAAATGTTAAATTCTATTTGAAGGTACAGCGTATAGATTAAAATTCATAAATGCAATATATAATCATGGACGCTTTCATTTAATAAATAAAAGGAGGGTAATTATCAGTTAAGGTATGCAACGTTTAGTACTCGTTTATTTCTTATTTATTTTAAAGAACTAATAAGTACGTATAATGTTTCCTCTTTTAAAATTCGTTCTACGTATTTCATCATTTGATCCTAAATTCTTTTAATTATTTATTTAATTAATTCTAGTTTTTCTACTGATATATTATCAGTTACACAAATAAATATACGTATGATTTAAAGCAAGAAAAATACGAACACAGGTACAGTTAGATAGGTAATTGTTAAAACAATACATTAATTTTTAACCAGATTAATAATCTCATTGAATTCATTAGAAAAGATAGCAACCTCCAAGAAATAATTATATATTATTTTTTAAAGGATTAATGAGGAGGCGATCAATGGTCTTTCTTTTTTAAAGGTTTATAGAGTAGGAGAACGATGCCTTACTCATTTGTCAAGGTTTAATGAGTATGAGACTGTTACCTCACCCATTTTTAAAGAATTAATGGATATGATATTGATGCCTTATTAAGTTTTAAATATTTAACAAGAGGTAGACTGATTCTTAAAGATTTAAAAACAAAATAATTTACAGTTCCTGGTTATACACATTGCAAATTTAAAATCAGTACAATAAATTGAAAAAGGACGAATGAATTTTGTCATGTAGAATGTTATAAGACAATTTTCTTAAAAGAATGTCAACTATTGCGCTTGAAAGCGATGCATTTACTCATATTTTAAGATTCAATGAGTATGAGACTGATACCTCACCCCTTTTAAAGAATTAATGGATATGAGATTGATGTCTTATTAAGTTTTAAAGATTTAACAAAGAGCCGACCGATTCTTAAAGGTTTAAGAAAAAAATAATTTATTATTATTGGTTATATCCAATATAAAGTTAAAAACAATACACAAGAAACTGAAAAAGGACGGATGAATTTTGTCATGTAGAATGTTATCAAACAACTTTGTTAAATAAACGTCGCCTATTGCCGTGAAACTAATACAACCAGAATGATTTTGTTGTTGAGAATTACGTCCACTTCAAAATTCATAATCCTCAAAATAAATCCACCTCAAAAAGTATTTTGTATTCTTTCTGTATATTTATGATATTGCAGTCGTAATTTGGTTTCCAAATTACAGATCAATATGCCAGCCCGTAGGCATTAAATCTCAGAATTATGGTATTAGTAATATATAATGTCTATCTAAAATTATGTTTTATTATTCATTCCATTTTTTTAAAAACTGAAATTGTTGTAATTCAAGCTCTGATCAAGAAGCTATGTGACGTTCGCTATCGCAACATTGCAATACTATATAAAAAACGTATTACTAATGTAAAGTCTTTGATATACGTAATTTTAAGTCTGAGAAATGTGAACATCAGTAATAAATGTCATTACGATTATATTAATCAAAATCACAGACTCTATTGTATACCAAAATTTCTACTAACTCCCTTAATGACCACCATATAGGAAATACGCATTTTACAATATCCCTTTATTCAATTGTCCTCGTTCATACCAATAAACCTGTCACTTGAAATGCATAAGCTCCAACTCGTGCTTTATTAGCTGAAATTTCACAAGTCTGCTAGCAAAGAGGAATCGTCTAGAAAAGTGACCTTTAATCCTCATGAAGAACTCAGATAATAGATGGGAATTTCACCATGATCCTTGTGATGGTTTCTGAATTATTATAGAATGCTCGCAAGATGTTAAAGGTCTCCATGATTATCATAAAACCTTAAAACATTCCAACTAGTATTCAGAGAAGCATTATTTCGTCTAGCTCTCTTTCTCTCTGAAGTATAGTTATTAGTACATGCATCAGAGCTATACTTTAGAATATAAAACTATTTAAACACAAGGATAATATTTTTATCAATGATAATTTCTCTATGTATGTAGTAGTATATCTATATCATCGTTATTTCTGTAAAATATGAAGTGGTTTCGTAAGAAAATAATCAAGGATTTCATAAGCATTTTATCATTGGGTTAGGTTTTAGACATGTTCTTTTTTAGAATCGTTAATACAGCCTTTTATAATCTATTATATATTCTTCACAAAACATATTAATATATGTATTACACTGTTACTTAATCTTACATTCTGAAGTTATTTCAACCTTTTCATGCTTCATTATAAATAGTATACGCATTTACTACTGTTTGCACTATATACCAATTTATTTCTGATTTAATTATTAGCTTTGTTCGGAAACTGAAAAATGTGCTTCTTTAAGATCAGTGAAATATAGCTGTTAGAAAAAATAAACTTAAAAATGTGAAATTTTTACGATTTTTAAATATGAATAAAATAAGGTATTTAATAAGGATACACATAAATCAAATATGCATTTGAGAAATTTCATTTTTAACTACATGTTGTGTTGTCCTTCACGCATAGAATGTTTTACTGGCAGAATCTAGCTATCGATTTCGTTCTCCAACCTAAAACTTAGCTCATACATCAATAAAACTGAGTATCACAATAGCAACCATAGATGGCAATTATAAATCTTTATCATAAATCACATTGTTTTTAATGCAGTTTGACATTGTTAGTCTCTTCTTTTTTCTACTGGATTCAATTAAACGTAAACCTTGTGTCTAATGTAATAATGGAAAACATATATTTTTTTCAAGAAATTTAAAAGTTGAGGTCACAAATATACAACTGATGTTAAGATATAGCGCAATTAGTAGAGTATATCAGTATTTTTTGTAAATCAATTAAATTATGGTAATTTAAGACAACTGATTTGGAGATAACGTGTTTTAAATATGAAAATATCAGGTCATTAAAACCATAAGCCCTAAGATGCGGTACAGTATAACCTTAGTTATATCCGAGCGTCTACTAACCGAGTGTCCTTGTAAGCTGAGCCGAATTTGATGCGGATTTATTTTATTATTTTCAGCTTTAAATAAAGCTTCGAGCACAAGTGTACGAACTTTGTCCAAGAAGCGAGATAGTTCTACGAAAGTATAAGATCATCCATGACTTTGTCAAGAGAGTTTAAGAGATAAATTGCTCAAGTATATTTATTTTGAAACGCGTCACAAAAATACATACTGTAACTCAAATGTGAGTATGGATTATTCTTAATCCATCTTTATGAATATTTCATTAGCCAGTAGAAGTAACATATACTACAGAACATTTTTGATGTAATTCGTAAAGACTTTTCTGGTAGTACACCCGTATTGTTCGAGTTTATGGTTATTCGCCGTGGCCTTGGTCCGCATAACGTCGTCTAATCAAAATTCTAGTGTATTTGGAAATAGGATCAATGATGCACTGGTGAGCACGTATTTATTGGATATCGTATTCTAGTTTCTCATGAATAATAAATAATGTTCACTCCAAGAGCTTGTTATACAATGTATATTTTGAAATATTTCGAAAACAGCTACCATTATATAAATTGTTAAACGTTCTGTACATTTTATCTTCTAAATTTTCCTGAGTGCGTGTTAATTCAAGGGACCCAAAAATACTATCAGTAAAATATGGTAATTTATAAGTCCGTTGAAGGTTAATCAAATCTGTGAATAACTTCATTATTTTAAATTCAGCTGCACTTTTTATTCTAAGCTTGAAAGAAAAAAGAAGCCGAAGAAAAAATGAAAGAAGCAATCAGTACAGACGATAAAAAAGTTGAAGAATGCAGAGATCAATAAAATCAAATAGAACATTATCAAGTAACTAAAGTGTTACTAACAAGCATCTTTTCTACCCAAATAAACTGATTCGTACTTTCGCCATTTTGTTTAAATCGTATTTTACTAACAACTGATTATTCTAAATTGAGTAGTAAGTATTCCTCTGATGTCAACCATATAAAAAAAATCAGGTATTTAAAATAGATTTTTCTCTCATTTGGCATATTTCGTTGAAGTGCGATTTTGAAAACAAAATATCCAATAAAAAATAGTGCAGCCAAAAATGAAGTTTTTTTCGACTCCAAAAATTGTTCGTTATCACATGTTCCCATTTAATGCATTAATTAAAATAAATTACACACACATATCTATTATCCCTTACAACTAAATCGCTTTCTGAAGTAACTAGAACCAACATTCAGCGTAACAAAAATAATTGGCAGATGTTTGGTCACCAGAAAAGAGAGCATCTGGTAAAAAATTACTCACTCCATAAAAATTAATTTAATTTCGACTCAAATAATTAGTTCTTATCGGTGTACGCTTCGTGTTAGTGTATTAATTAAAAAAATTACACCTATCTATTATTTCCTCGTTTTTATGCTTGATGTAACATAAGGGGATAAGTAACTTCTAAGCATGTAAATCACATCGCTACCTAATCTCAAAGAGAGAAAATATCGTCCCAAAAGGGCAATTCTATTAATGATAGCCATTTATCAGACATCAAACGAGTTTTAAAATGGTTTATGAGTCATTTTAAATGCCCTTATTCTTTTCAAGTTTTAATTATTCAAAAGATCAATACCTTTTTAATTCAATGTTTCTAAGAATATTAAAGTACAAGGAATAAATATAATGTGCAGTGTTTGTAAAGATTATATATTTTTTATTTGTCAAATAATTCACTTCGAAATACATTTATTAGGAAGTTAAACTTAAATCAACATTTGAATAAATTTTCCCAATATTTGAATAAACCATTATTTATACTGTTTTATAAGGGAACTATGATGTGAAAATACATATTATATACTATTTATAAAACAAATGAAGTATAAATAAAAGTGTATGAATATTTTCGGATTATAATATACTTTTACAGCAAATATATCATATACTCTTTTCACTTATACACGTATTTTATGTACAGTATAGTTTACTGTACCATGTAACTGTATTCATAATACAGTTATGCGGCACAAATTATCTAGCATAGACAATTGTAAAATAAACACAGCATTTGATAACAAGCATGTAATTAGTATAGCTTGAATAATATTGTCTAATTAGAGAGATACATGTAGTGTACATATATTCTTGAGTATAATTCGTTATGTTTTTGAGGTTTTAAAAGGAGCAAGTAATGTATATGGTGGCACACACAGCGGCGCGCACAATATGCGGCACTCCCAGGGCAGACAGTGGCAAGTAATGTAGACACACGCATTGCTTTAGAGGGAATGAAAACCAAACATCAAAGGAAGTGGTGCATCTAAACATGGCACGATGTGACCCAGAATTTAACTAATTTCCAATTGAAAATGCTAGCACCGATAAATTAGTACATATACGGTAATTTTAAAGTTTTTTAAACTAATCGATTTTTGAAGAGAGTAACAGTTTGATAATTTTAATTTCGTATTGTAACTAAACAATTGTATCATATCTCTATCTTTAGCTTCTTTTAGTTGTTTTACGTACCATTAATTGCGCACACATTTTGAAATCACTTAAAAATAACAAAAAAAAATTATAATTTATAGTTCAAAAGAATTTAATCTAGTAAGAATTGTTCTCTAATGATAGACAACAAGTATAAGGATTTTTGAAATATTTCTTCCGACCAATTTTCTATAAAATTAATCATCTAATTGATGCTTTGGAAAAATCCCTTTCTGATTTAAGATACACACGTATTTAGTATAAGATTGGGATCAATTGAAAACATTTTTTCATTCAAACAAAAAAACTTTATCGCTAATTCATCTCCCATTTGTTAAAATTAAGAGCATTTTTGTTGCGTTTTATGGATAAATTGCAACAATTTTGAAGCTAATGTGACGTCTTGTATCTTAATATCCATTAAATTTGGTGATTTTAGATGGAAAATTTTCCTTAATACTTACGAGTGTTAGAATAATTTTCAAAATATTTGAAGCATATGTCGGTATGGAAATTAAAATTGTTTACTACCAAAGTAAAAAAAAGAAAAAAAAAATGATAACTTAGAAAGGATTTTATAGTAGATACATCTAACAAAATGCAAAATTAATTCTTAATAGTTGTTGAACAGTTGTAACTATTTTGTTACAAGTAGTAGAACAGAAATAGTTTGCTATGAAGTACTTGCGATTAATAATAATTTGCTATGAAGTACTTGCAATTTATAGTAATTTTCTATGAAGTACTTGCGATTTATAGTAGTTTGCATTCAATATATTTGAATTGCCATCAATATATTAATGATTTAAATGCTTATATATGCAACATTAGCACATATGACTTTTACGAGAAAACCACGCAATAAAATCGGTATTAGTTTATTTTCGTTAATGAAGATAATTATAATTATTTATTTATTTAAATATTTTAGTATACATTTGTTTTAAGTTACTATCTTATAAATTTTAAGAACATCTAAATGGTGCAGATTTATATTTATTTTCCATACTTCGAAAATCTCTTCTTCATAAACACAAACACGAATTCATAATAACCTAGCACCAAATTTTTATATCTCAAATATAGTAGTTTTTCCAAAGTAAAATGACTGTATATAAATTATGGTTATGTTATAAACAGTCAATAAATATAAGAGCCTCTGAGTTTATTATAATTTCATTCTCTCAAAGTCTCTTTTCGATATATTCTTGCGAAATATGAGAACCAAATAATTCCCCCATGAAGCATAAATGGTCTTAGAAACTCGACCTAATCTTGCCTGTCCAAGTTAAATTCCGTTAAATATAATCCTTACGAACAAAATGTTCAAAAAACTCCCTCCACCTTTATACTCATGAAGAGTATCACAGATTCTCTTCTCCAAAAATATTCTGCATAAAAAGTTACATAAAAGTTCTGACCAAATAAAAAAAGTAATTACTGTAAAACTGAGGAACCTAAGCACTAAAGAAAGTTCCGAAAGAATATTCAAATATCTTTACGACTTTAATGAGATTTTAATTATCGCAGCGACAGCTTTCCCCTAGATAGCTCCTTTTTTTCCAATATTTAAAATCCTCGGGAACAAGAAAAATTCCTGTTTCTGCTAATGAAACTTTCCGTTTCGTTTTTCTTTGAATACAAATTAAATTTAAGCTAGCCTATTGTTATTGTTGTGTTCCTTTCAATTTTTCCAATGAAGCAGATTTAATTTATTGCTTTTCTAGTAATGTTTGTCCATTTGTTGGTGTCCTTTCAAGAAAACAATCCATTAAATAACAATTCCCCAGATTTTTAAAAACATTTCGAACAAATATTCGATATTTATCAGGGTATGCAGTAAAAGTAATTACTAGCAACCTATATTTGAGAGATGCTGCTACAACTGTAATGCAGTTTTAAATTAACCTTTTAATTTTATTCTGCTCAGTTAATGGCGTCTGTTTTATTATTGGATTTCCATTACAATGCAGGATGAGTATCTGGCATTATCTAATCTATAACGGATGAGATTCGCAACTGAAGGTACCTTCGATAACTGGATACATTTTTTCATTCGTAATTGAGAAAAGCATCCGTATATGATCAACAGTAGAACTACGGACTTCATAGTTCCATTTTGGTGAAGGCAGATCTAGGTTCAATCGCTTAAACAAGTATTAGGAAGTCACTTTCCATACCAGACACTTCGGACATACCAGACATTTCGTTTTTGAAATGAAACCTATTTCAAATTCGATTCGTACCAGTTCGCATTATTTTTCATCTTATTTCCTATCTTAGACGAAAAATATAGAAATTATGAAAAATTGCATGTATTCATGCATTACGAAACACAAAAACTCATCCTCTCTCATTCATAGGTATTTTGAATTACTAAATTTTACAGAACAATGAAAATTTAGTAAATGCCTATAGTAAAAATGTTGGGGGCAAAGTGAAACTAATTTGCACTGCATGAAAAACGTAACAGATACTTTGTGTTAACAAAATTTTGCAGAGGGATGAAAAGTGATTGAGAATATGCTTTCAGGAAAACTAATGAAAAAGTGGAACGAATTTTCATCGCCTGAAAATCCTGACATTTAATTGGAGGATAATAAAGGAGGATTGGTGGATAATATGGAGAAATGAAATTCGAAAAAGATGGTTCGTTGATTTCCAAAAATATAAACTGTTTATTGTTATATCCTGATAATAATAAAAAAAAGGATAAAATATGTCAATATCTCATATTTTAAATTTTATTGCTAATCAAACCAGGGTATGACAGATACGTGGTTTTGATACTCTTATAAACTTCCATTCTTTCAATCGTAGTAGAAGATTACTGCAGTTCAAGGTCAGCAATGAAATAAAAACAAAAACGTATTTGCTGAATCTGTAAAAAGAATCTGATGTGCAATAGGTAATATTTAAATACTGAATTTTATAGAAGGGAAGAAACTTAAACAGTGATAACGATTGGGGGAAACAAAATTTATAGCTAAATACAATGATTATTCGTATTATATATATATATATATATATATATATATATATATATATAATATATAGCTACCGTGGGAGTTATTAGACCTAGATATGACATTCGTGTGGTTTTAGAACATCCACAAACTTCTATGACTAAACCACAATCCAAACACAGTACTTTTGAAACCAAGATATTGGAGTGGTAAAAACCCGTTCCAAATGGGATACGACGAATTAAAAACAGAAAAAATTCAATTTGTAAAATGTGTTTGAATACAGAAATTGTAACATCATCCACTTACTATGTAATACACAAGACACAGGAACATAAGTGTCTACTTCAAGAACAAATATCTTGACTACAATATCCAAAAATGCCCTACTTTATATATGTCATTATACTTTATGTTTCTATGATGTAATATATATCTTACTATATTTTGTTTTTAGACAGAGCAAATATAATTATAAATTGTTACACTGTGATGAAAATGTCAGATAACGCACAATAGTAATAAAGAAAAGTGCTAATAAGTTTACATTGACTCTGATATTGAAAATACTTTGCTACTTCGAATAATTTTAGCGATTCACTTCACTATATGTAATTAAGGTAATGAATTAATACATTAGGTTGTAACATACCAATGCTACCTAGTCTGCTTTACTTGTGTTTGTTTGTGAAAGGCCTGATTATGTATTTATTTACATTTTCCCTGTCACTTTTAAATTGACTAAAACAACGAAATATGCACGAATTCCAAGAATAGATAATTAGTAAATGATGGTGAACAGAATATGTCCAGGCAAGAGTTCAATAGTTATGATTTGATCAAATTCTTGAAATTGCACGCTTTTTAATGTTTTATGCGGTACACATTTATATTCCTTCCAGTTATTTCATGTGAATCGAAATTTCTTCTGTTATAAAATTTACTGTTAGTACTAAAATCCTTTATGTTGGGGTTATGTTCTTTTAAAGGAACTAATTACCCCAGAATGTATGCATTAAGAGCACAAACGACATTTTAACGGCATCAGAAACCAAACAAATGCGTTACAAATTAGCCAAACGGCATAAACCAAAGAATTCATCGCTGTAAATTAATCACTTGGAAAAGAAACTACAAGATAATCTTCGGCACACTTTAACGAAATGAGATTTATTACCCACAATTGCTCTGGAAAAACATACGTATCTCTTAAGTAGAAATTGAATAACAGCTCACTGGGTTTCGCAGAATACTGCAGTAAGAACCCCCCTTAGCCAATCTCATCAATTTTCCCAAGAGTATTTTATCACTCTCGCCGTCTTCTTGGATTCTCCCAATCTTCTTTTACTTAAGACCACCTTTTCATCAAGTATAAATAGCATTGATTGGAATTCCTCTTATTTGATGCTTAGCATTTCCACCTGTACCGTTTCTTATAAAAGTACTCCTTGACTTTGGGTTTCATCAGTTTGTTTCGGGATATTTTATTGAGATAAACATCTTAATATATCATACGGTTGGCATTTAGTTTAGAATTACAACTGCCTCAAACGGATAGTGTCGTGTACGTGTTTTGAAGTTCTACAGGTAATTTTTAAAGGGTAAGTATTTAGGTATTTGAACTAACCTTACACTAGTAAAACACAACGGGAAATTGGCAGCGATCCGGAATAAATCATCAGGGGAAAGATACGAGGACAGCAACAACAGGGTTTTGAACCACATTCAGACGACGAGGTCACACGTGATCTGGCACTCTCCAAACGTCCACACCCCGTAAACGTGAGAACATTTGTGTACACAACAGACTTTCCGTGCACCGACCGCTTTGTTTACTTAACGGTATTTGGGTAGATTCGAACTCGCAACTGCTAATCCGTTACTCTTCATATTAGTTTATCACGGTCAAACCTTCAAAAGGTGAATGTGTGCGTTAACAAATGATTTTATGCCAAATAATGTATGTCCGTATGAGTTCCAGAGGGCTTTGTTTGGCACATGTGCAAATAGTTATTTTTTAAGATTCGTTATTCGCTACAAGAATTTCACACGAAATTGAGCCTGGCACATATCCCAAAATGGCTGACATGCATGAAAAATACGAGACTATCAATGCTAACGAAAGTGATTGGTTGGGATACGTTTTAAGGCACAAGGGCCGTAGCCGTATATGACCAAAGAATATGACGTAGACGTATATGACCATATATATGAAGTTGTACCAAACACATTCAAGTAAATAGACATAAACACATGGATGAAGATTTACTGACACTTAAAAGAGAAATATACCCAGACATGAATCGAACCTGGAAGCGGGAGAGATGCTCAAAATGTGTACCATAGACACCGGCCCCAATTAGCCTTCTTATCAGTAGGAACTTCCCAACCAACCTGCGTCATGCTTGCAGACAAGAAATGCTCCGTATTTTTACAAGTAGCAGTAAAAATGCTCAAGTTTTTGAAGACTCAGTACTTGCCTATTATTTAAGCAGTCACTGTACAATATTTGAGGAGTTCTTACGTTTCTATCGGCAGCCTTACTTGCTTCTTGTATGTCAACTATATCTGAATTCGTAATACTCAGGCAGTCACGTGTGAAATTCACGTTGGAAATGACAAAAATTCGAAAAGAAAACCATTTACAAACATTAACTTGTACTATCTGCGTACATGCATTATTTTCCAAAAAAAATAACGTTTATTTTAACGTACTATGTACTCTTAAAGTTTGGACGAGAAATTTGTAAACACTGTATAATTCAACAGTCTACATGTTTCAGAAATTGTAGGTATTGAAATGAATCATCCTTTACGCTCTTATATTTAAATCTGAGGGTGGTTTTATTGACATTTTTCATTGGTATAAGCTGTATTTTGCTTTTATGTCCACTTAATAATGTAATTAAATCGAAATAAATTTCGAAGACTTTTAAATTTACTAGAACCTATATACATAATAAAGGTTGACAAGACAGCTTTTGAATTTGCTAATTTACCGACAGTAAAAACATATATTTTTTCAATTGCTTGCGGAAATGAACTGAAAATGTTCTCCAATTTGGCTTGTACAGTACTGATACTCTTTGTTACTTAAATTGTCTCTTTAACACTAGAACAGCCAGATTTTTGACTTACATTAAAACCGCTGTTGGGGCTCAATTTGATCCTTGTAAGAAATGTAAGTCATATCAGACTAAATTGTTTGTAATTGATAAAGGATCTTGAAATGACAGTATATAAGAGTTCTTATAGTTTTTTTTTTTTTTAGTTTTTAGAGTTAGTTTTTTTTAAATAATTTATTTAGTTTTTAGAGCTTTTTCTTATTTTTTGCTTAAAAAGTAATTATTTTGAAATGACAACAAAAATGATAATATATGACAGTATATAATGTAATGCATAATACTACACAAATTCTTTAGCAGGAGTATGTGATAAGAAAAGAAACAAATGATACAAATGCAAATAATACAAATTAGTACAAACAAGTTCCAAAGTGAGATTACAAAAAACATAAACTATGAATAAACACAATATGTTCCATAGTTCAGTAGACATCAGAGCAGGTGGAACAGTATGAATGCTTGACAGTGACATCAACATATTTATCACAAATTGGTTACTGGCATCCCTCACAACTGGCAGAAGTCGTATTCTGTTCCTTGCATAGTTCAGAGGCAGATTTCTTTCGTTTTTGGGTATGTACTTGAACAATTAAGGGCATCTGTTGCGCAAAGAACCATTGGTAGTTTTAAGATTTAAAGTAAGTACCGTTCGGAAATAAAAACGAAATAAGAAGAAATTTCTTAGCAATTTATTTTTATATGAAAGTTTGTACCTCGATCTCTTTTTCAACATAATTTCCGCCAATATGAAGGCATTTATCGTATCGTTCAACCAGTTTTTGAACACCCTTTTCATAGAAGTCTGCCGCCTGATTTCACAACCAAAGCAACACGGTCGTTTTGACGTCATCATCGTCGTTGTGGCGTAGACCGCCCAAATGCTGCTTCAAATGCAGGAACGTATGGTAGTCACTGGGCGCTAGATCGGGACTGTATGGAGGGTGATCAAATTGTTGCCAGCCAAATGATGCGATGAGATCTTGAGTTCGTTTACACGTGTGGATGGGCATTGTCATGAAGCAAAACAATCCTCCTACTCAGCATGCCACGCCTTTTGTTTTGGATTGCACGGCGCAATATGTTTAAGGTCTCACAATACGTCGCAGAATTTATTGTGTGAACACTAGGCAAAAAATCTACAAGCAACACCCCCTTCCTGTCCCAAAACACAGTACACATGATTTTCTGAACTGAAATTGTTTGTTTGAACTTCACTTTCTTGGGTGATGATGGATTGCTGCTTGAGATGGTGGATTGACACCATTCCATGGCTTGCTGCTTCGATTCCGGTGTAACGTAAGTCACCCAGGTTTCGTCGCCTGTGGCAATCTGGCTTAAAAAATCATCACCTTCTTCACTGTACCGCCGAAGGAAAGTTAAAGCACTACCTAAAAGTTTGGTATTGTGCACCTCTGTCAGCATTTACGGTACCCAGCGTGCGCACAATTTTGGATAATTTAAGCATTCGCTCACATTTTTATACACAACACTGCGTGAAATTCGAGGAAATTCATCTGATAATGACGTAATCGTAAAGCGTCTGTTCTGTTTCACTCTTTCGTCAACTTTCTGCACCAAATCCTCAGTAATGACAGAAGGTCGCCCACTTCGTTCCTCATCATGAACATTCGTGTGGTTATCTTTAAAAGCTCTAACCCATTTCCGTACCATTCCATCGCTCATAATGTTTTCTCCGTACACTTCCCTAATCTGACGATGAATTTCAGCCGTTTTCACTTCTTTAGAACTAAGAAAACGAATTACCGAACGTATTTCACAATCAATCAACGGAGCCATTTGAATTACTCATAAACAAACGTTAACACGGTCGAATGTTTTCGTAATGGGGCCTGTGGCTTGCCAACAGATGCAGGTAAACAGCGCGCATGCGCGGAATGCCGACCGCAGCACTACCGCGCCGGAATATCGAAACGGTACTTACTTTAAAAACATGCCTGGTATATATATATATATATATATATATATATATATATATATATATATATATATATATCTTTCTCTCTCTCTCTCTCTCTCTCTATATATATATATATATATATATATATATATAGAGAGAGAGAGAGAGAGAGAGAGAGAAAGAGTAAGTAATCTATATAGAGTGTAATCCTTGATAGTAGCTGTAGCTGTAGATGTACTGGTTTCCCTCCAAAAGTTCTTTAGTACACAAAGATAAGGCATCAAGAATTCGAAAATCATCAAGAAACCGACATTCACTTGAATATCGGTTATTTTTCTCATGAGGGTCAAAATGACTCCTGTTGGCTGTTCTAGGTATTTTTAGAGTATTTAATTTAATAATTAACATAGAAATATGAAAAATTATCACAGTACACTTGGAAGCATTTCATGGAAAGTCAAAGAATTATATGAATTCAATTGTTGATTATATGAATTCAATTGTTAATTATATGAACACCATTGTTAATTATATGAATACCATTGTTATTTATATGGATTTAATTGTTAACTATATGAATTCAATTGTTAATTATATGAATTCAACTGTTAATTATATTAATTCAATTGTTAATTATATGAATTATACTGTTAATTATATGAATTCAATCATTGTTTATACTTAAACAATAATTTGAAAGTTTAATTTTCTTAGTAAGTCTCATTTTCCTTGTAATTATTTAAGTGAATTTCATTTAATCTACATTAAGGACAATTTTGAAAATATTAAAAAAAAAACTATTAGAACCGACTTCTGATTATTCAATTTTCATTGGAATTGTTCTTTCAAAATTTCAAACATCTTGGTGCTTCATACCAACTGTAATAAACAGATTTCATATATTTGTGAGCAACTATGTATTCCTATTGCTTTCATTGCTAAACATCCATAATGATACTTTTAAATCTCTGACTGTATATTTAGTTTCTAGTTTTTATCTTCCAAATCAGAGAAAGACTATCCTCTTCCTTTTATTGAAATTAATGTGTTTTTGTCAAAAACAAGTTTCTTGAAGATGACTAATATGTTTTTAACAAAAGCGAATTAACAAGTAGCGCGTCTCAAAAAGAATACAAAGTTTGGTAAGACTAAGATGCAGCTACCCATTCTGAATTAAAAGAGTGACTAAAATGGTCTTGTAAACAAACATGTTCAAAAGTAACCACTTAGAAAACTCAGGCAATCCAGATGTGAACGTATATCTTTACCTGAGTACAACCTTATGCCTCTCTAAGAAACTAAAAACGTAAATGAAGTCATTGAAGAAAATTCTCACGTGAACTTCAGTTAAATCAGGAAAAAGAAAATAACTAGAACCACAAGACTTAAAGAGACGCATTTGAAATCTCATTAGAATATCCCTGAGGAAAAACTACCAGGAAATAACTCAACTCTTATTTTTCTGTGCCATATGCCCGTCTAAGAACAATTTCTTCTTGTTGCAAACGTTATACGGTTTTTCATTTGGATGCCATTTTCTCGAAGAGATATAATATGATGGCAGCTAGGAGGGGATACAATTCAGTAAAAATGCAGCAGTGCTTTTAATTTTTTCTTGGAACGTAAAAGTTCTATTTTCTCCAAGAATAATAGGATAAGATTTAGGAGAATTCTTTTATACAGGTACGATGGAAATTTCAAAATTCCTTTAGCGCTGTTTCTTCAACCTAACAGATATAGGTACGTTGTTTCGGTAATCAACATAAATTCGTACTTAATACATAAAATATAAATCATATTATATTCGCCCTTTAACATCATTAAGAATGCAATAGTATTTTAGTAAATAACTGTATCAGGAAAAATTAGTAAATAACTGTATTAGGAAAAATTAGTAAATTAGGATGGTTCATAGCATTAGAATGTGGTAATTTGGTAATTTTTGTTAACGTCGTACTAGAGCAATACAATGTTGACAACGCTCCGGGATCAGGATCAGTAACTTTAGGGAAAGATCCGAGGGCAACACCTTGTAATTTTGCATTAGAATGTGGATGCAGCAGTTCAGTAATAATGCAGCAGTGAAGATATATATATATATATATATATATATATATATATATATATATAGTAACATAAAACACACAAAATAACCAAACAGCCGGGGTGCATTACCCAGAAACCAAAGCTCGAAACTACCCAGGCAAGGGCGCTGCAGCTGCAGACATAGCTTGGTAAGCAATATAATTACAAGAACACAAGAATTTCCAAAAACCTATGAGCAATTGTTTTAACCTAATGCTGCTATATGTAGAAAACACCATTTTATGTTGTTTGGGTTAGGCTCCTCCCTGATGACGCCCTGATCCACCAGCATTTCTTCATTTTTTATCATTTTTTTAAGATTTGTTGAATGTATATATATATATATATATATATATATATATATATATATATATATATATATATATATATATATATATATATATATATATATATATATATATATATATATATATATATATATATATATATATATATATATATAAAGTAATAAAAAAGACTTACAAAAAGACTGAGGCGACAGAAGAAATCAACCTACAGTTTTTAGATTCCTCATGCTTTTTAATGATGGGAGTTCACAACTTTTCCGCACTACCGCAAAAACATGTAAGAAATTTCGATTTTTTCGATACGCCCTAGTGATTATGAATGCCCCTTAAGTTTTCCTGTAAAAATGAAGAATTTACATAGAAGTAATTAACTTCCTCAGAATAAAGGGGAATTTGGGTAAAAGTGGTTTTCTTAGACGCACTTCACTCTTAATATTTTCCTAAATTATGTAAAAAAGAGTATCTTAATTTACAAATGTTAAAACGAAATACCACTAATAAGAAATAAAAACAAAATACACAATTTCGCTAAATGTTATTCTCGTTTCATTAATATCAAAACCAAATATTTGCTCACACCATCATTTCCAGACTAGTCCTATCATTTCTAATTATGCAACCCTTTTCAAACCACATTCCACAATATAAAAAACGTCTTCTTAATTCTCATTCCTGCGCTTTCTGGAAACTATTTTATTTGCAAGACAAGTCGAGTTTAATCTCAAAGCAAAACAAAACCTCCCTATGAGTCAAGTCACCTATTTTAATCTTATTAGAATTCCTCTCTGGAAGAAACTGTCAGAAAACAAGCCAACACTTCTTTTTTAAGGTCCCTGTCTTTGGCTATTGGACGGCCACTTTTCGAACTTACTTCATTTTCTTTTTTGCTTTTCTTATTTTTCATTCTTTATTCATTTTTTCATTCTTTTCCTTTTCCTTCCCAGGAATCGCCTCAAGGATACATCGCGGATTGTCATTTCGCACCATTCTTCTTCTTTTGACAATCTGAATTCAAGTAGACAATGTAGAAATGGATTCCTAGGTGTCAGGGAGAATTCTTTTCTGTTTTTGTTTTTTCTGTATCAGTAACACTTCACTGGGAAATACTTTCTTTCTTCGGGTTCGAGTGCTTCTTTTGAATTGCTTTTGGAGAGATTATACTTTAGAACAAATTCTCGAGCTCGTTATCTTCGTTTGTCTCCGAGAAGCCTGAAGAGGATTGGTGAAAACAATGGAATGAAATTTCTGTATTGTTTTACTTCTAGTATCTGAAATATTCTAGATGCCATAAGAGGTATTTCAGTCTCAAGTAAAGGTCTAAGTGTTCTTGGTTTGATTCGTGCGGTGACTTGTTCAATGAGTTTAGACAGAAGTTTAAAACAATGAAAACTCGTTTTGAGTAAAAAAATACAATAAAAGTTGGAACAAAGAGTAATAGGACAGGTGCATATAAACAGACTATTAAAAATATTCAGCGTACGGTTTTTTAAATGACATTTAACACAAATAATAAATAAAACAAAAGAAAATTTCACTTTTCAGATTTTTAATGTTTTATTGCATGCATTCTGAAATATGAAACTGTCAGTTTGTCATTCTAAAGTTACATGGGTTAATTATACAGGATCTATGTAAAAATATATATCATTCGATAAACACTGAGTTTAACTTCAAGTAACATTCTTTTTTACATCTGACAACTTTGATGTTGCTGTTTTAAAAGCAACAATTAAAAAAATTAAATAACCTTACAGGTTTTTTTTTGATGCAAAAAGAAACTCGTAATTTTTTCTGTACCAGAGTTTAATAAATTGCATATAAAATGCTTGAAACTTAGAATAGTTATAAGCATAATAACCAATTTTAGATAGATAGATTAATATGAGTATGACAAACACATGCATGCTTGTAAATCAAACATTTTACAGAATTAAAATGATTAATTTATGATTCTGATCATAAAAGTTTTTAAATATTACTGAAAAATAAAATGAACTCTTTACATACTTTAAAATTAAGTCCTTGTACGATTATGAGAAGTATGGTAAAAAAATGTGGGAATGAAGTTAAAAAATAACAATATGAATATAATATTTAATTTATTTTCTTGTTAAAAAATTTCCAATTCACTAAAAAATGGTCTTGTATTTAGGTATTTTAGATGGTCTTTTATGGATAGGTAACAGTATCAAGACATGAAACTGTGCTTACGATAACAACTAAAAAAATAGAGTTCCAGGAGCAGAAATGGTATTAGACTTTGATGACACACGTCGTGCGTGTCTATTTTTTATCCATACCTATTTTTTCCAAAAAATGTAAACATTTTATCGTGTAATTTTTGTTATGTTAAAAAAGAACTGTATATAAGCTGCTTGTAAACAATCCTTAAAAATAAAACTGTATTTATGTACATATTAACAGAATTACTTGACGTTCATCGGATTGAATCGTTAAGACGTTGATTAAAAGTGATCAGAGTAACAATTTTCTCTATCATAAGAAATGCAAACAGCATTGATGTAGATAATTTTTTTAACTCCTTTTTTGAGCGTTTTCATAACTTTTATGATTTACTTTGAATGGAATGCGCATGCTTGTATTCCCCCCATATAATACATTTCACATACATGGTACTAATGTGTAAAACACAGATCAATACGTGATACTAGAAAGACTACTACAGAAATTGATTATGAGTTTTTGAAGGATTATGAAAGCACCTTAGGTTTCTTATCTATAAAAATCTTAGTATTGGACTCAGTTTTGCTATAAATATTTTTTATTTGAAGCATTATTGCACATGGGATGTTATATTTTGGAATTCCATCATACTTGTGAAAAGCTGATAAATCATATTCATCTGACGTTCATTAAAAATTCCATACCACACATGAAACAATAGTTTCTCTTAAAATATAATTTCTTCAGTTCATTCAAAAGAGTTATTATTCAAGAGAGACATATTTAATTTTTTTAAATAGCGAAAAGTTAAAAGTTTTCAAAAAAAAAGAACATCTGTTTTCGACTCAGAAATTCGGTTTCAAAATGGAAACCACATACCTATTTAGATTAATAGATGTTGTTCCTTGACCATGTAGTACACACAGATTTCAATGCAAGTCAATTAATACAATTTAAACCTAAAAAAATGTTGGAATTATCTTGTTTTGAAAACACCTATTTTAAAATAAGAGTTTGTTTTAACATTAACTGTCTTACATTCAAATGACTTTTTTTTAACATTATATACTTCCTTTTAAAGTAAGATGTTGCCATCTTATTTTAAAAGGTTTAGTTCTATAATTTTGAATTGGAACTAAAATTCTACAATACCATTTTTTTGGAAACTATTGCTTTTCTAGCAATGCTTGTAAAGCTGAGTTCTGTAGCGCAATCGTAAAAAAAAAACTCATTTTTTTCTGTGAAGATTCCAAATCCTTTTTAGCTCCAATGAACACTTCAGATAAGTGGGACGGATGTTTGTATATAATAATACAACTATTTAAACATTCCTTAGACTTTCAAAAGTAGAATTACGAATAATTATTCTACAACAATGTAATTTTCAGTGAAAGCTCTTCCGGTAATGATGTTGTTTTTGTTTGGGTAACTTAAGAACACTACAGTTATTTTAACGTTTTCGTATAATATCTATGTACTCGTTTGTATAAAAATTCATGAACCCCCGAGTTCCATGAAGATAAATTATAACTAAAAGACTGTATATATGTTTACTGAAGCAATACTTTAAATATTTACGATGCGTAGGATAGTTTGATGGCAAATAAAAATAAACATTTGCAAGTAGAATGGTATATTTCCCTCTTCCTTATCACTTTTTGTTTATCAGAGAAACAAAATTAGGTTTGCATAAATAAGCTACTTTTAATTTCAGCAGTAATGTTAATCCATTATTTGTTAATAATGTAAGAAATCTGTTTATCGCGAGAGATTTTTGTGCGTGAATAGAGGGATGTAAATATTAAATGCTCTTTATTTACTTGTTATCACTATGTATATTTCTAGTTATTACTACTAGTCACAAAACTTTGTAGCTGAAATAAATTATATTTACATCAAAGTGTTAATTAAAAAAATATTGAATCGTTTAGATAGCAATTGCACTGTTACGCAAGGGACAATACTACACAAATATTAGTCATTGAAGCGATTTCATCTTTTATTATTCAGAAAACGTCTTTAAACTTAAAATATATTACCTTAATATGATTAATCTAATTCTTAATTTTGAGATATGTGTGTATTTTTTTTCGTACAAAATAGTTAATATAAAGTCATCTTGCATGGTGACATCTCTGATAATATTCAGATGATCGATACAAGGTGACTTGCTATTAGCTATTCCCAATGAAAATGAAATGTTCCCAAACATGCGGAATCGACTCATTTGAAGGAATTTCACTTAATGTTTTTAGTAATTAAAAAGGCCACTTTTTTGTTGCAGTAAAAATGGAAAAAGTTGCATTTATCATAACCTAAAGTTGCATTTATCATAACCTAAAGTTGCATTTATGAAATTAAAGTTGCATTTATTTTTGATACACTAAAATTTATAGTAAATTATTAGTAAAAAATGAAAAAAATTCAAAATTTATTTGTACATTATTAAATACAGAAAAACGTTGTCGTGTTTATGTCGTTGAATGGCCGATCCTTGGTCAGTAACTTCTTTAACATTGAAAAACTGCGCTCAACAGAGACTGATGTTGCCTGACATTGTTGCGTTGGACTTTTTCTGCAATTGTGAAACAAGTGTACCACTCAAGTAACTTGGAGCAATCGCGGATGAAGCACCTTGAGTGTGATTCCAGCCACAGTCATATAATATGCTGTATCTCATAGCAGAAGCGCAAAATCCTTTCGCTCATTATTCAGAGATTTTTAAACGTCATCTACAAGGAAACAACACATTGATGATCGAAGCTCACCTCGCAAACTCTGCAGTTGATTACGCAAGTTTGCTCTGGATTATCATGAGTACCAACCAATGTGTTAAAGTACTTCTTGCTATTTATTTCACTTTCGTCTCTTAGGACGAATACCTTCTTTACATGAACTTTTTGTTTGATCCGGAATACTTCGATCGCAATATCAGACACACGTGATTGAAGGGTTGATTCAGAGGGCAACAAATGAAATAGTAATTTCATATTAATTAATTTTAAGCTAAATTGTAAAAAGTTGCAATTGTGCAAAAAGTTGCATTTATGTACGGTTATAACTCATTTACAATACATCTCATGTAGGAATTAATTTTGTTTTTAGTACTTTACATAAAGCGTAGAAAGTGTGAAAAAAAGTTTCATTTGTTGCAAAAAGTTGCCCTAGTAATTAATAATAATGAGCGATACTGCCATTTTCTATATGAAATCTGTGTGTAACTGTCTCATACGCGCAAACAAATAACGCGTCTTGAGTAAAAAAAGTCTATTTTAAAGCAGAAATAAATTTTCAAGACATATTTTAACCAAATTTTTGAACTATCAAAATAATGTTATATTATAATGATTACGTTTTTTACATAATAATAGTTATCATGAACTTCTAAAATTGTGTAGTTTGCTTTTTAAATACTCCTAAAGAACACTTTTGACGAAAAGTGATGGAAACAAATCTCTTTATTTTTACTGTAATATATAACACTTCAAATAACGTTAATTCAATTAAAATGCAATGAATTCTAACATTATTATTGTAAATTGAAGTTAAATAAATGTTAATTATTGACGCCTCACTCAAGAAAAAGGAAAATTGAAAGTCCACTGTAAACAGTGATAAAATGACACATAAATTTCCTACACTATTTACTTAGTTTCTTTGATTTCTAAGTTTATATTTAATTTAAAGAGACTCGGTACCCAAAAAATGATCATAATGTTTATATTTTGTTTTTGTTCTATATCATACGTTTTAGATTGAAAAATATTTCTGTAGTTTTATTTACCTGATACAATTTTAAGGTAATGCAATTATTTTCTACTGACTAAAATTCGAGATTTGTTTCACTCACATCGCTCGCTAAGCACTGTTAGCTATCAGAATTTATCAAGGCGACCTCTCATGATCAATTTTTTTTAATCACTTGGTCATATAGTGTATGAAAAATTAACTGACCTATAGACTACGACCAGTACAGCAGTTGTACCATAACCACGCCAAGAAAGAATTTAGACTTAGGCAAGTTCAGCAATTATACATTAAAAGTTATGAGAATAGTGCTAAAAAATAATTTAGACTTTGGCCAGTAGAGCAATTGTACCTTGAGGGTTATACGAATTGCGGCAAAAAAGAGTTAGTCCATTATATCTATAGCCGGGTAGTCAAAAGGTTAATAAGGTTATTTTTCCATATATTCTGGCCTTACGTCAAAGATTGGCAAAGGGTGGAAGTTTGGATCAAGATTTTAAAAGAAAAATTTGCATTCCCATGCATTCATGCTTTATTTTTTAAAGTTTTGGTTTAGTTTTGGAGTGCCCAAAGCATTCAGAACAGCTAAGCACTTAAGGAAAGAACAATGAAAATGTAAATTACAGACTAAATTGGGAACATTGTTGGTTAGTAGAAACGTATTTTTCAAGTCATATCACTCTCTACACTTCAGAATGCTAAAAATCTAATTACATGTGCTAATAGAAATAAGAACTGATCACAAAAGGGTAAAATCTTGATTTACAAAGCCGGGGAATGGTAAATTCTTATTATAATTGTCAATTAGAATTTAGACTTTTGCTCAAGTTAGACATTAATATTTTTGTCTGAAGTGATTTAAATATTACGTTTGAGCATATTAATTCATCGTTGAAAGATTTAAAATTATTTTTGTTAGTTTACTTATGAATAAACATTTCTTCAACAGAACTTTGTATCATCACTTTATTTTTTTCGCATTTTGTGATGTTGCAGCCACCTTTAATTTTGACTATATAAGGGTAAAATGTTTGTTATATATCCTTAACCCTTCTTTGCATGATTTTTTCTTTATTGCTGAAATAAATCAAGGTAATATAATTCATGTTCAAAATTTCAGGAAAAATGGTTAAAAAAAAATCTTAGTGTATATTTATAGTACAAATTTAGCAAAAAACAATATGATGGTATCATGATGTATTTTTTAAATAAAACGCAAAATTTTTCAGAAATTGCTCTAAAAACAACAGAAACACGTGTTACAAACCTTTCTTCCACTCATTTTCTTTTTTTTAGCAATATAAACTCAAATATAATAAAACAAAATTAAAAACGAAATCATACGTTTATTGTAACTACAACCAACAGCGGAATGACAACTTCAAGCTCGTTTTACTGACACTTGCTTATTTTTGACAGCTATGTTTTTTTTTATGCTATGGACATTAAAAAGGTACCCAGACACGATCAACTTAAAGTGAACTTGTTCTTTTATATAATTTTTGGGCATTCAATGTTATGATGGAAATTTCCACCATTATGCAAAGAAGAGTTAAATAGATAATATACAAACACATATGAGTTATGGTAATTCGTGAAAAGAACTATCAATTGTTTTATTACATACCAATTGTTTGTACAAATACCAAATCCTTAAATTGTTTTTTCTAAGTTTCAATTTTTCACGTACAATGGCATGATTATACTACTGTCTTTTCTTACTAATGCTTCAAATCGCCTGAAATTCTTATGAAACGTTTAGAATTGTCAGAGTAATGATACTAAAAATGGGATTTTTTAATAAAATAAATATAAACTTTTTTTTATTAAAATTAAACTTTAAAAATCTAAATTGTCATGTTTTTCGTGGATTTTACACACTCTATGAATTTTTAATTCAATAACTCTATGAGATATTGGGGAAATCTCATCCCATAAAGTCATCAGAACGATTTTTTGCGTATGTTGAAAAATATCAAGCCAAAATATCCAAAATTCAAGGAGTAGCATTTTTAAATGTGTTAAAAAAAATCACAAAATTTTTCATTTTTCCAAAACTAAGTTGTTATTTTTAATAATTTCTGGGGAAATTTCTTCTAAAAAAACCTTTATTTGGACCCAAGAAGATAAACTGCCTTACAATATTTTCAAATATCTGCTGTTTCCCTAATCAGTAGATGCCTCTTTTAGGAAACTTATAACAGTAATAATTTTTTAATGCGCACACTCTTTCCCCTATCAATGAAAGAAATTACAATTGCTCATTAGTTCGTGTAAGGATTTGAAAAAGTCTGTATCTACTGTAAAAACGGATAGCTGTTCAAAATTGACAAATTAATTAGTATTTAAAATCATTAAATTAAAAAAGTGTTTGCTTTAGAAGTGCTTAAAATTATATTTTACACATTAAATGTTTCTTTTTGATATATTTCAGCGACGTAAACAATACTACAACGCTATCCATACTTGATCTGAATTTATAAGTGCTAGATTATAATATTAGGGAAATAGATAAATCAAATAAAAAGAACATAGATACATTTTTTAATTCTGTTTTCAATCGTCAAAATACTTACGATTGATGTCAATGGTGACAGTTGCTGATATAGGTACGGTCAAATTCGTATTGGTGGCTTGGCACGAATAAGTCATCATCAAATCACTTCTGTGTAGCTTTGGTAGAGCAAGTTCGTTTCTGACATAGCCTTGGCTGGTCTGAGAGAATGTGTCATCCACTAAGACAGAATCCCTCCACCAAGTCACTATGGGGTGCGGAATACCTAAATAAAAGCATGAAAGTTAGTTAAATTGTAAAATGGTTCTAGGTAATAAAGTTTTTAGACGTAACGAATAAAATTGTTTAAAAAAATATGCATATTCACATACGAAGAAATAGGTATTAGAATTCCCATACTGTGCACACGAATCATAAATGTTATAAATCGGTAAATTGTGAAATGGTTCTCAATAATAAAGTCCTTAAACGTAACAAATAAAAGTGTTTAAACCAATACGCATAATCACATACGAAGAAATAAATATTAGAATTCCCATAGAGTGCACCGATTCATGTTTTATAGTAGTGAACATATTTATACCATATATATTTTTTCATTGGAGCTATCTTTTCAGTACAATTATGTTCACCATTGGAGAATATGCTGGTTAAATGTCAAGACTGAACCCATATTTAAAGTTGAATCAATCGTTTTCTAAATTTGTGTAAATCTTAACCCTCAAATATTCACATGATTTCCGAGCAGCGAAGTATTCCTTTTACCACACAACCAATAATTACTAAATAACAACATATGAGCCGTTATTTTTAAAAGTAGTAAGTCCACTTTGAAAAAAAAATGAGTTTGTTTGCTTTAAAATTTTAATAATTATTATTACATAGCAAAATTTGACAGGTTTCTAGTGTTACAAACATCATCCGAATTGAGTAACGTTTGCCAATATTTTTAATTATTTTAAACGCAAACCCTTAAAAATCTCGATGTATAAAAAAATGAATGGACTTGCGCTGCTTTCAAAAACAACGGCTCATTTATTGGTTGAACGAATCATGGGAAAGGTTTTATTAGTCAAGAAGGTCAAATCTGGTTAAAACTTAAGCAGGGAAGACAAATATATACGTGTGAACCCATTATAGAGTTAATGGAGTCAAATTACACTTCAAGTTTCTGAAAGAAAAACTGAAAATGAAAATCACCGCACTGATGTTTTAATTTATTTTCAATTTTTGCTCCATTAGTTTCTTCGTTATTTTCAACATTTTACTTAGAAGTATGGATGTTGAACATACGATGATAAACATGTTTAATATATCAGAGTTCAGTGGATGATGATTTGTGACACTCATTTTTTAAAACCTCCTTTACAGTTAAATGATTTGTAAAAGTTCCGAAATTAACGAACTTTGTGGTGTTTTACAGAAGAGTAAAATGAAATCGAATGATTTTTGGACGTAAGACCCATTGACCCTACGTCTTTGGAAATGTAAGTTAAATATAGGTATAATTTATAGATTAAAAAATAAAGTAAAAATATAACCCTAATACCAGGTAAACATGATTACAACACTTCTCAAACTAATATCAAATACAATATATCTGGTTTAACCTGATGCAATTTCATCTACATACAATAGCATACCTTTAAATAAAGAAGAAACAAATATTGCTCTTTATTCCAGGTACCCATAATTACAATACTTCTATGAACTGATTTAAAATACATCTGAATTCATTTTACATCATTTAAACTACGTCCAATAGCGTAGCAATTTCTCTCTGTTCAGACCTTTGTCTCTAATTAAAATGAACATGCTATACCCATCAGACACAATGTCCACGCTCAGAAATTCCGGGTACTGTTCCAAAGGTCTTGAACTATCCCCGACACTCTTCCAGGGAAGATGCAAAGGAATCTTTCAAGTTACGAATTTTGCTCTATATAGCTAATGCGAAACAAAATTAGCACAGAAGTTTTCTGTACTACCCGAAAAGTGGCTGTCCTATACGCCGTGTCCACCATATGTTCCAGCCGGATTAATTTTCGGCGGAGGATGTGCCTCGACGACTCCGGATAATGTCCTTTCCACACTAGAAGAGATCTTAGGCCCCAAATTAAACTTTCCTGGCTCAGAGATGATTGATTCTTAATTAGGAGAGCCAAAAGAGGTTGAGGTATCGATTTCCGGTGGAAAAGTCGAGCGAGTAGACACGCGACCCCCAACTATTGCTCGATTCTTCAGAAATAATATTGCCTTGCGCATGAGTGGGAATTGCCTGGGTATTCTATAGCCGAAATAAATGTGTGTAACTTCGTTATAGGGCGTTTATGTCTTTGGTGTATGAAATGCAATTAGTGATCACTGAAGTGGAATGGATATATTATAATTACTTTTAGCACAGTTACATGGATTTATTTAAAGTTAGATTGGTTGACAAAATGTAACCGCTGTCGACATTCAAGTAAAATGTTTCAAATTTTTATGGAATCATTGTGATTGTTTGGCTGTTTAGAGGGTTTATAGCGGAATAGCCATATTTGGCAAAACTGCGCCAAACACAATACAAACTTCAAGCAAAGAATATCATCAAAAAGGGGATTAGAGAAGAGAATAACGGGCTGAAAGCAGAAAATTATCGCTTGGGTATCCTGAGGGCTCAACAACCTAGCTGATTAAGGAAATTAAGCCCCATGGGAAATGAAAGGATCTCTGGAGTACATGTGGTCCGTGAAGCCCGTACACATCTGAAGCAGATATGCCCCTGAGGGCAGGAATGATAATGAATTTAAAACATATGAAGGAATTATCAATAAATAAGTAGGATAGTGTTGAATTATGAAATGTTGTGTAGATTTATAAAGTGCATAAAATGATTACTAATGAACTAATTCAGGGTTCGTAGGAGAAATTAATCGCTATTTCGATACCATTAATTTCCCACTAAACTGCATTACTAATATGCAGAGTATGATAGTAAAGGTAATCCTATTGAACTAATAACCAACTATCGAACAACACCGAATACTGGCAACCAATTGGTTTATTGGACTCAGGATCAAAAGGTTCAAGCTTCGAATCTGGGTTACTGCATGGTTGTTTGTTTTAATTTGTATAAATGTGCGGCCTCTTTATAATACGGTTGTGCATATATTTCGAGGGATGTATATGATATGGTGTACTAAGGGTAACTCAAAGTGATTCTCTAATATGTTATTGTACTGCTATAACGAACAAAATTTATATGGGTGGAAAAATAAAATAAACATAATACAAAATGCATGCTGTAACAAATGTTTTACTTCTCGCTCAATAGGCGGCAGCGCAGTCAACATGACCTTGAAATTGTTTACCTTTGATAATCAAGGACACATCAGCTGAAACTAGCTACTGTGTCTACGCAGAGTAGCGTTCGAAAGGTCGGATAGTTGAGATGAGATTGCAAACATGTAAATATGTGTGTGGTGTCTACGATAAGTAAATAATTTTAATAAAGTATTTGTGAGCGTCAAAAGAGTTTTCACTTGTTTGCCAACTTCCAGAAGGTATTATCCGCACACGATCACATGTTGAAATAAGTTTTCCTCTTTTAGTTACCAAACCTATCACAAGTCTTTCAATATTATGTCAAAAAGTTGTGACTCAAAATCATATTCATATTATATGTCATATAACAGTTAAAAGTTGCCATGACTGCATACAAATTTAATGTAGTAACTTATGTTTTATATTGTAATAATTAAGGCATGCTTAATATCAAAATAATGAAAATTCTATGTACAATTTAGTTTATTGAAATATCCATAGTCTTCATTGTGAACTCTTAAACTGATTTATCTGTCTTCACATGAGATATTATTCGTAACTAGCAGCTATATAATATAGGTTACAACACATGTTGAGTTTATTTCATTAAAATATAATTATGTTTAAATACAGCTATTAATCGAGTAATTATTGTCAGTTGATGTGTGTGTAAATTATGTCAGAAAATAGGCATTGCTTAAATTATATTGTGTTTTTAATTGATTCGATATACTGGAATGTACTATTACTATACAAAATAATGAACAAATTAATTACTTGAGGACTTGATATAGAACAATATATTTTAGAACAATATAACAATATATTAATATATTTAGAACAATATATAATTAACAATATATTTATATTTATAGTTTTCATGAATGAACTTTCGCATTATTTTTAAAACTGAAATAAAACAAAGGCTTTAAAATATAACCGTAGTTCGGGGTCTATTTTCGATTACCCAACAAGTATCACAATTTTAGGAAAGGAAATTTTAATACATTTTTATAATAATGAATTTACAAGTGTATGAGTTTATATTTTAGAATTAAAACCACATTTATATGCAAAAATTGAATATGTCAGAATGATCGAACATATCTATGTTAATACATTTCCAAAGCGTTACTTACGTATATATCAAGTACTCAATTTTCTTGTATACTCAAGAATACTTTTTTAAATTTTATTTAGCACAACTTCTTAAAAAGTTTATTTTTTCGATTGTGTTATGAAGTTACACTTAAATTTTATTACAAATCATCAGTAATTTCTTACAACAAAAATATATAAATTTTGTAAACACTCCAAGAAGAATATTTCAGACATTAAATAAAAACTGGATAATTTTAACTATATTTCATTAGTTTATGGTACACTTTGAAATGTTTAGTAACCATATGCAAAAGTCTTAACATTTTTTATCCAGCACATTTTTACGCATGGAGGTAAATTAAAAATACATGTATGAATTATAAAAATTGTATTTTTAATACTATAATGCAGAGTAGGTAGTTAAAGTGTCGTCGGACTGAAGTACAACAACGAGTTACTGGCACAGGTCCGGCATCAATTCCGAAGGAAAACATAGGAGTAAAAAATCAGCATAACGCATATTGTAGAGACGTTTAAGATACATTAAACTATCAAAATTTGAAAGCACTTATTAATAATAAGGTTGACATTTTCTAATACTAAGATTCTTCAACTACCTTTAATACGTAAGACTGCAACGAGATTACTTGGCCATCTTACATTATGAACGTTAATATTAAAAAGCAAAACGATAAGCTCATTCAACATTTTTCGACTATTTTACCAATCCTTTTGCCATAAAATAAAAGATCAATACAGTAAGCATTAACGTAGAGCATTACATTCTAACTGCAAAAACGAAACTTCATAAATTAGAATTCAGCGACGTACCTCAATATGCACAGTTAAACTGAGTCCCATTAGGCGGTTTTCCGCAGTCATTAAATCGTAATAATTGCCAATTAGCTAAGGTAAATATTGAGATGTGGGAAGCCCTCATCCACGTTTATCTGGAGGTCGTTAATTATTTTACCCACGAGGACGAAATTCTGTGTTTGTTTAGATGAAAAAGTGAAACGAGTTCGAACTTCAAAAAGAAAAGGACTTCCACAATTTGATTTCCTACTTTAAAAATGACCAATGTTGTATAATCTTCAATAATTAGAGAAAAGCTCCCGAAAAATTGCGTTTCGTGCAGAAATACGGCAAACAGTTTTTTCTTTCCGTTATTAAAATTAAACATTCATATCTCTTTTTAAGAATATAATTGGATTTTTTCAAACTAAATTCGTTGTTCTTGAAACAATTCCAGATTAATTAAATAACCATGTGGCAGTTGGTATTTAGTTGAATTTGTATCAAACGGGAGTAACATTATTGGTGATGGTTCCGGGTCAAACTTGGAGGAAATGATGAGAGGACAACACCACGGAATTTTGAATCCTCAGATAATGAGGTCACCACCTGAGCTGACGCCCAATTTTCTAAATTTTCACCAATGATGGTAAATTGCCATCTGGAAATGTAAAATATATTTTTATTCACACATATTCCAACTGGCTTGCTTGGTCTCAAGGTTGGTAATTAAATTTACGTGTCACTGTAGAAACACAATAGACTTAAAATACAAGTAGAGTGAGCATTGCTATTGAGAGAAGCTTCAGAAAGTTTCGACTAGTAATCACGTGACTGTTCTGTGGAAACTTCACTTGGCCTGTTTGATATCTAATTGCCTCATTTCTGTAGGAAATATCTAATGACAGGGTAGTTGAGTGATTCCTCATTTTTATAGAGTGGCAGCAAAAGTGTTGAAATCGTCGGTCCACTAGTATCAGCAGATCAATCAATGGACCAATCAGATGATAAATCAATGAACCAATAAGATGATAAATCAATGGACCAATCAGATGATAAATCAATGGACCAATCAGATGATAAATCAATGGGCCAATCAGATGATAAATCAATGAACCAATCAGATGATAACTCAATGGACCAATCAGATGATAAATCAATGGACCAATCAGATGATAAATCAATGGACCAATCAGATGATCAATCAAAGGATGGGCATCTTTTTTCGTCGTATGGAACAATTAGATGATGAATGTTAGGTTCCGCCCAATAGACGAAATCAGAAGAAAAGTGACGTTACAACTTGTTTCGGGGAGTTTTTCATGGTGCAATGGTCACATTTGGCCAAGCTAAATCAAACTACGTCAGGTATAAAAGTCACTGTAGACTCCATTTCATTGTTGTTTAGATATATGTAGAAAATGCTTATAATTATCTCATAGTTTTTTTTGTTTGTTTTGATGATGTGGACTTTTTTCCACTGGAATAAGCTGAGTTATATCATTTTGAAATTAATTTATACCAGCCACTTTTTTGCTGTCATGTTGTGGGTCATTCTACCCTTCTTTATTTAACTTTGGAATTTTGGTATTGTTTACGTAAAACAAACGACATTATGTTAGGATTTTACTTCAGAGTTAGTTCTCTCGTGTAATAGTACAGATTGAGAGAGTGTGACGGGCTGAGCGGTGTATTAGTCAAATTTCTGTTGTGATCTGATAGCCGCAATTATTATGTCAGTACACTAGAATTCGGAACTGAACCTTCAAACTTTCACCTGTAATTTGAATCATAAATATGCGGTGCGAAAATATGCCTAGTTATTTAGATTACTGTCGAAAAGATTTACGCTTGAAACAGCGCCGGCGTCATAGAAAAAGCCTAGTCGGGTAAGTTAGATTTCATTTATAATAGAAGCCCAAACCTCACGGGACACTAGTGATCACTCTTCAAGTACAACAAAATACATCATATAATCAATCGTAAATAAGGTCAATTGTGAGAAATTATATTTACTTTAAGTAAATTACCACATCTATTGGTTGAAAGAATCGCAGAATAGATTATATCGTTCAAAAAGGTCAAATATGGTAATAAATCATGATGAAACACTTGAAGCTGCAGAAATTACATGAATGGTATTTTGAATATTCATCGATTTCTCACTGATCTACCAGTCCTAGTGGATAATTAAATAAATTTTAAAATGTAAGAACTCACGTTAGCAAGCGAATAAATTTTATTTTAGAAGCATACTCAGGAACAGCACTAAAAGCAGACAAAAGTGTTTTGGACGATGAGAAAGCTTAATTGTACCCATCGAACCTTTAACGTCCCAAAATTGGCATAGCTAATAACAGAAATTGATCACTATGACGAGGAAGGTTCGAAAAATTTACTATGATCTTTTACAGTCGAACGTGAAAGTTTATGGAAAATTGAAAGTGAGAAATAAAAACAAGAGGAGAAGAGCACAAACAAGCAATAGCACAGAGTGCAATAAATTAAACAAGAGAACTAGCGTGAATGCTGAGGGTAAATTTAACTTGATAATATTAGAATAAGAAATGGTATCTAGACTATAGATGGTCATGCTGTATCTTCAAGTACTGTCACGAATGATTTGTTGAAACTAATGACTCGCTACGGTGAGAGTGGTGACACATTAGCATTTATTTAACTATATTCGGAAAACATATAAATTAAATTGAATACCGAAACAAGACTGGATTAGTTACCAGCTAGAATTACTCACAGTATAAATAGTGAATTTGATTGCGCGTATCAGATGAATTGGTTAATTACTATGATTATCTTTAAAAGCGTAACTAAATCGGTTCGAATTAAGCCCTGAAGAGTTTAAGTATTTATTCACATAAGACGTATCTACTTCTTTGCAGCATTTCATTAAAGCATGGATAAAAAAATTGTGGCTAAAGAATGGCGCTAGATGTGTTGAAATATGAAAAGCAAAGACAACTTATGATGGCAGATCAACTGAAACGAACAGAGTGCCAAACGAAGTATGAGAACATTTCATTGATGAATTGCAAAGACAAAACCCATTAAACTTGTCAACAAGTTAGTCAACTACGTTAAAATAAAGATATAATATAAAAAGATATACTAATCAGGAAACAAAAACACTAGTCAATAAGAAAAGAACGCTACGTGAAACAATTTAATATAGTGAACCACAGTCAATCTTTTATTCTCAGTATGATAATAATTAAACAATGGTCACAATTGTAATGAAATTCTGCATAAAGGAAATAGCGCAAAATCAAAATGGATGGAATCAGGTGTTTTAAGTGTAAAAGGTTTGGAAATACAGCTGATAATTGCGATCAAAAAGAAGTAAACTGAACTCTGAATCAAAATTCTTATGTTTGCAAATGAAGTTCTTATATATGCGGGACGTTAAAACAAATGCTTTAATGGACACAAACAGTGTTAACTATAATCAATTGGCAATTCTACGAAGACCAATTCTTTCACGTAGATTCGAAGAAGAGATTGGATCCATCAAATTAAGTTGTGATAGTATAAATTTGATGTGGGTATTGTGAAGAGAAAGAGACACCACGGATTTGTCTATGCTGATATGATTATTGATGAACGAACTGATAAATGTGCTCCCAAAATATTAAGCAATAAAGTGGTCAGCGGAATCGACCGATCAATAAATTAGATATTTCTTTAAATGGAAATAGAATAAAGTTAATGGAAACTGGAAAACATGTTGTACATTACACATACAGTACAGTTGTTATCTACATGGAAGGTATAATCAATAATCATTCCATCCTTAAACAAAGAAGGGTTTAAAAAATCAAGAAACATTTATCTAAAGTAGCTTTGGACAATGATTTAACTCTTAATTTTAAGAGTGCTAGTTTTAAAACGTAATACATGTATTTTAAAGCCTTATATGATGTTATAGGAAATTCACTCCGCGAGCGTAGCGTTCAAAGATTGACAAACTCGGTGTACTTCGCGACAAAAATTTTTTTTTTTAAACAGAACTGAGTGAAACTTTTTATAAATTGGAAGAATTGTTGTCACAGAAATCCGTTCTGTAAATCTTTAAACAAGGATCAAAGTTAGAGTTGCACACAGATGCAGGTAGTCAAGGGTTTGGAGCAGTATTATTATAGCAATCCAATAAAGAAAAATCCTATCCAATGCAACATTGAAGTAAAAAGACAACTCAGCAGGAAGAATATTGAAGCTATGAGCTTGCAAAAATTGGAACTTTAGAGAACTTCAAGAATTATATGCTTGGTTCATTCTAGATTTTGCGCTGTATTCCAAAAAGAAAAACTCTACAAGAAGTAACAAACTAACAAAATAATTCCTAAAAAGTCATTCTTAGAAGAATGGGAGCAGTGGTAGTCTGTTTGAAAGGGTAATGTATTATTAAAGGATTACGAGTTCGAATCCAACCAAAGACCCTCGTTAACAAAAGAGCTTGGTGCATGTTAAATTTATCGTGGCCTCAAGTGCCCTCACGTTAGCCTGGCGTGGAAGTTTGGAGAACTGGGTGCAAGATCATCTGTGACCTCATCACCTGACCATGGCTTAAAAGTATTGGTGATTTCCTCGACTCTTTCCCTTCGGGCTTGATTCCCGGAGCACAACCAACAGTCCTTTCTGTAGCTCCTGTGCGACGCCAATTAGAATGCCTAACATCTTAGAAAACTGACTATGCAGTTATCCATAGGTTAGGTAAATAAATAGAGCACGCCAATACGTTGTCGCAACACTATTTTGATTATAACTTGCTTATTTGCACAAATTACTGCCAAAACTGTATCCGTACAAAACAAGGATGACTGTATCAAAACAATAAAGACCTTAATACAGAAAGATGTTAAAAAAATAATTTAATTGAAATCGTTTTTTATACAAATTCGGAAATAGATTAGATATACTGGTTGTACCTCAACCAATGCAGAAGGAAATAGGAAATTAAAATAGACTAAGATGAATATTAAAACACCAGAAGAAATAATAACACATTTTGTTACCGTACGAAAAAATTTTCAAAACAAAATTAGTAAATTAAGTCAAGGACACTATCCAACGATTGATGTGATTACATGACCTAGATTGTGCATTATGGGATGATTGAAGCTGACATAAAAAGTTTTAACGGTTGTTTGATGTGAATATTCAACAATTAGTTTTCATTTCGAACAATTAATATGCTGCTTGATATTAATTTTTGTTGATATATCGTTCTTATTGTTGTTACTTCAATATTAATGGTAACGTAGTTTGGTAGCTTTTGAAGTGACACAAGTTACGCAGTCCTCACTCTTTGCAATCCAAAGTTACACTGGCCCAAAACTCGCCCAGTATTGTAGAATTTTTGCAGGTCGTTTAACATGTAGCGGATCTTCTTCCCTCGCTCAGAGTGCATGCGCACACAATCCGAAGGTCATATAAAATACGGACAGCCTTTATATACATAACACTATTTATCTTATGAATGTTTCTTCTCCTTCTGAAATCATCAAACCAAACAGTTGTATGTTTGTTTTGTAACTCTATACTTTTCATCCCGGCCCTTTAGTGCTGTTCTAGTATATACAGACGTATTAACGTCAAAACTCCGAATACGTTAAAAAGTACACTATTGCTCTATAGATTGTGTCGTATTTTCCTAGAACCAAGATCGTAGCAAAGCGTGGTAAGAACGTGTTACTATAATCTGCTAAAAGCTGGTTGGTTGTTTTGGGGTTTTAAGGCGATAGGAGGTGGCATGTTAGGCTAAACTGCGCCAGACATAAGACAGACAACCCAATGAGGGAGGAAGAAAATTCAAAAAGCAGAAGGGTAGATGAGGGTAAAAATTAAAGGGAGGAAATATCACTTGGGAAACTTTGTTTGTGATATCCTTCCATACCTAAAGAACATGTTGTCCTGAGGATGGTCAAAGAAAAGTCATTACCCTACCATGATCAGTTTTATATTTATACTGCTAAATGTACTAGTGCATTGTAAATTAATTCCTGTATTGAAGGCAATGTTTAACATTACCTCCAGGCCCGTAGGACATCGTTAAATTCGTGTATGGGGAAGAATGACTTCAGTAGAGAATCACGAACCATTTACAGATCCTCCTCTTAGTGTATAAAGCTCTGCCAATTCATCCTTACGAAATATCCATAGCCTCCGTTTTGATCCCTTTCATCGATGACTGCGGCATTATATTGTGTGACACCCTTTCGTTATATTAGCTGACGTCCAGAATCACAGCTGGATTTAATCAGGTGTCTCAGTTGACAAACTGATCAATTAAATTCAATCGTGATCAGTGCGTGTAAATGTCAATGCAGTTTGCTTGATAATACCAAACATTGTATAATAATGTCTAAATTATGCAATATTTTTCCAAAGGGTTGCTAAATGTTGTATAATAATATACTGTGACAACGATATACTCCGACCGGAAAAATAAAATAATTATCTGAATGCCGAATGTATTCTTTGATTGGTTGTATTTTGGCGCCAGCTGTTGTTCTTACATCGTGCGTTTCTGCAGGTGGTATTCTTACAGAAGGGTCTCTGATTGGTCTTTGACTTTTGCAGTAGGGCGATTTTAAAAATTATGAGACGAGAGAGAAGTCATAAGCAACGGGTGAAGTTGTTCCCTGATATCTTGTCCGTTGGTTGTCTTTTCCTTGTGAACGATTCTTAGAATTTTCATGCTACCATTTTTGGGGCAACACCACCACAATATGCATACGATAATACTAATTTTCGAATTTAAGTTAAGATTTTCTTTTGCAAAACTTGAATATATATTGTATTTATCTGCTTCAAAGCGAAATTCCCTGATGTTCAATCAAATGCTATGTATAAATGCATTACAAAATCTAGAACGAATAAAATTAAAAAAAACCGTATGTGAACTTAAGATCATTCAAAATATTGGATAAGGCAGTTCGAGCTTCAATTGAAACAAATTGTTTTAAACTAAAAATGTATTGTGAAAGATATCAATACTTCATTTAGGGCAATATTACTATGGAATATTTACCATCAAAATAAATATAAAAACTTTTTTTTATTACATGCTGTTTTTTTAAAAATAATTATCAATTATAAAGCACATATATAAAAGCTATAAATGCATGTATTTAATAATGAAACACATGGACCACGTCGCCTAAAGAATAAACGATTTTATGCTAAGAATTTCATTATGAAATAATGGAGAGTACGCATAGAAACCCATGGCTCTTTTCAAAGAACTAACGTTGCGCGGGATATCTCTCTTTAGCCGCGCAAGTTTGTAATGCGCCTGCGCAAAGCATAACGCACGGAAAGCGTGAAAATATTATTTCTACTAGACTTTTCTTTTTGACTGTTCTCTTTCGTCTTGCGTTTTTCTTCGTCTTGGCAAATAAATTACTATGATTTAATTCTTTGAGTCTTAATGCATACCACCTAACACTGCAATGATGGCTATCGGACAATTTGAACAAAAAATGGTTGTTATTTTAAATCTTCCAATTTGACAGCTGATAAAATACTCAAATCTACATGGTAACATGATGTCGGAATTCTCTTAATTCTTTGTTTCGCAATTCTCTTTAATTCTTTGTTTCGGAATCCGAGTCTCCTTGAACTTACTCTTACGTTCAACAAAAACACGCCTGGGTTTGCAACTTCGACGCATCAGATATTGATCTTTTGGAATTCCGTCAAGAAAGAGACAAGTGCTTTTGAAATAGAGGACCGTGTTGTGGAAGTCACATCTTTTCCAGAAAGTGCTTGCTCTGTTTCTTCAGACACTTCCATTGTGGTTAAACGTCTTAGTGAAATAAGAAAATTGCACGAACGAATAGATAAACTTTCGAGAGGCAGAAGAATTAGTCATAATCGTAATTTCAATCGACGGGAACGCAGCAAATCTAAAACTAAATCGTTTAAGAATTGCTGGTACCATCATAAATTTGGCCCAAAAGCAATAAAAAAAATACATTTTCCCTTTTAATTCTATAAAAAACGTGAACGGCCAGGCGTAGACGCGTCCTGCACCTTGCCGAAGTATTCGCGTTGCCTTTTTGTGCATGGCAGATGCACCAACGTAAACTTTTTAATTGATACCGGATCCGATGTTTCTATTGTTCCTGCATCTAAATTACAAAGACGAAACAATCCTCAAATGACTATGGTAATTTTAACAAGCGCGAATGAACCAGCGTAACTTAGTGTCTACCAAAAAGTACTTCATGGTAGAGTTGGGTTACACTGGTATTTATACTACCCCTTTGTAAGTTAAGTTTTGGAGTGGTAGCTAAGCTCGCTACAGTACTCCCCCTCCAGAATTTTAGCAGTCGCCGAAATTCGATAGTTGACGTCACTTGTAGAATGATTGCCATTTTTGCTTTTGACTGTAAGAGCTGTATTAAAATTACAGTTGCCGTGCTGCCTTTTACATGTTATTTTATCCATGCGGCTTGAATGGAGGCTAGCACGAATGGAGGATGTGATATAACATTAGCAGTTTCTGCTATCACAGCGCCCCCTAGTGGTAGAAAGGTAATTAGTATCAACCATGGCGAATTCTACTGGACATTGTGTGCCATCCATCGAATTTTTTTGTAAATTTTTAAGCATGTTTAAATCACGAACGTTGGTCACCAATTTAGCAAGCGCGAATGAACCAGTGTAACTTAGTGTCTACCAAAAAGTACTTCATGGTAGTGTTGGGTTACACTGGTATTTATACTATCCCTTTGTAAGTTAAGTTTTGGAGTGGTAGCTAAGCTCGCTACAGTAATGTTTCCAACCCTATAATCAATGCGGATCTACTGTATAACTTCAATTTAATACGTGATCTTACTTAATGAAAACTCATAGATTCTCGAACTAATATTAGTTCAACTTGTGAATTATTCACAAGCGTTTTTCATTCCATTAAAACTGTATCTGGAGATAGTATTTATCACAAACTTATAAGGAAATACCTGAAATTCGCAAATGACCACTTCCTGATCAGGAAGTAAAACCATTGTGTGTGTGTTGTTCATTATATTAAAATTACTGATTCTCCTGTAATAGACTATCCACACCATCTTGCACCTGATCGTTTGCATATTGATAAAGCATGATGCATGGTCCCGCATAGAAGATGACACTATATCTTCTCCATTCAATTTTCAAGAATTTACCTAAGCCTAAGCGAATGGTTCAGAGTTAAGGGCTATTCTAACCAGAAACAACAATTCACTAATTTTGGAAAAGATGTATTTTTCAATCGTTAATTTGGAACTGTTGTGTGACATTTCCTTTGGACAATCTCGACCATTTGTCCCACAATCATCTACAAATCATATTTAAACAAGTTCATAGACTTTCTTATCCAGGAATCTCCGATACTAATAAGTTGATAACTTAGTGATATGTTTGGCCAGCAATGAACAAACAGATTAAAGTGTACCTAAACACTAGAAGTTTATTTTTTTAATTTTAACTTTTAAAATCCAGTTTTTTCACAGCAGGTCATTGGTTTATGGTTAAAACTAGTTCAGTGAGAAAAAAATCATATTCAACTAATTATTAATTAGCTCATTAAGATATAATGATCTAATTAGCATGTTTTTTGAACAGTGATATCTCACATTCTAATTTAATTTTTCTAGAAAGACAATTCTAGTTCGAAATTATTTCCAATATATGATTTCCCTTCATGTTTTGACCCTCAATCAAGTTTCTTGAGAGAAAAGATTTTCTGTTACAACGTTTTTCGCCAAGAATGCATAATAAATCACGATTTTTTCACGAAATTGAGGACTTAAAAATCCATTAAAAATTTATTTCGTAACTAATAACTCTGATTGAGGGTCAAAACATATTATGTAGATTATAATGATGAATGAAAAACATATTATGTAGATTAAACTGTATTGTGTAGATTATAATGTTACAAAAATAATTATAACATATTAAGTTATTGTTGAGTCATAGCTGTTTGAACAAAGCATCCATTGCAAAAATTTGTTTCTTCAGAAATTGAGTTTAAAGTTTTGGAAACATTTCTGTTCATGGTGACAGCACATAACGAAAACCCTGTAACTAGAAAACTATTTCGAATATTTTTAAGATCTTGGCATTGTTTAAAAGCTAAAAAATTGAAGAATATTTTGAAGCAATAAAAAAATGTAGACTTTTAGATGAATTTTCCGGATTTCTAGTGTGTACATACACTTTAAAGAGCATGTACGATGTTGTATTCATTGCCAACGTTCTAAAGTCCATCTCCACACCAAGATTCTACTTGGTACCTCCGCTCTATCATATGCTCGATTTTCCTATATACATCTGGATTTCATTGTACCATTGCCATCACGAAACGGCTATCGTTATCGTTACGAAAACTGATTGCTTCATTCGCTGGCCTGAAGTAATCCCGACTACTGACATGACTGCCGAAACGGTTTGTCGGGCACAAATAAGTGGCTGGATTTCCAGATTCAACTATCGTACACCAATAAAAACGGTTAAGAGCAGAAGTTTCGAATCAAATTTCTTTAGAAAGCTAATTGAAGTGCATGGAACCAACCACACCCATTCCGCAGCATAAAGACCCCAATCTAAAGGGTTAACAGAACGTTTTCAGAATCACCTCAAAAGTGCCCTTAATTACCATGACATACAAAATGAACCGAGGTACTTCCAATTGTTTTGCTAGGTTTGCGATCTGCATTAAAGAATGATATTAATGTTACATTTGCAGAATTTGTGTTTGAAATAACACTATATTTACCATCTGACATTTTGTTAAGTGAACAAGTTTCTGCAACAATTTTTCATCGTACGTTGATCAACTTCGTACCTTGATGCAAACTTTAAATACAATTTCAACATCAAAACATTACAATGATTCAATCTATATTCATCCCTCATTGGAAACATGTTCTCATGTATTTTAACGTGTGGACTGTCACAAACCTCCATTGTTTCAGCTTTATACTAGACACATCCTGTTCTCGATCGTTCGAAAAAGAACTGTCAGATTATTGTGAAAGGCAAAAAAAATTCTGTTGAGTTATACAGAGTAAAGTCTTCATATTCTGAGTCACGAGAGCAACATCAATTTTTCATTGCCTTCAAAATATAGAGTTCAGGGAACTAGTTCAACTTCTCTCAACAAGAAGTGGAGGAATTGTACAATTCATCAAAAGGCTAATTGAATTTAGTATTTAACGTTTCATTTGTACATATTAAACGATTATATTGTATTTTTGTGTTTATTAATTCATTTTCGATTTTTAACTTCTTCTTTTCTTCAAAAAAAGAAGCATACATCCACATGTTTAGTGCATGCTATTAAAACAGAAATGTATATATTTTTCATAAATTTGTGTTACGTTATCAATGTATATAATCCTTTATGATTTATATTGTTCCTTGGTATCCCCCTCATTCGCTAGGAGGAGGATTCTCAATGGAGAGTACACATTGAAGATCTTGGCTCCTTGCCAAGAGCAGACGATGCACGTGATCTCTCCCTAGCGGCGTAAATTTGTAATGCGCATGTGCAGAGCATAACGCACTTAAAAATATTTTTTTACTTAACTTTTCTTTTTGTTTGTTGTTCGCATTGTGTTTTCTTCGCGTTGTTAAAGGAATTATTATGTTGTAATTATTGGAGTGTTACTTGCATTCTACACTGTCATTTCGATTTTAAACAAGCGCAAATAGTCCAGACATATTTCTTGTTAAGTAATCAAGAAATCATCAATTTTAACACTTTGGAACACACTAGTTAGGACTAATGGTGTCTTGATATTCATTGAAATGACGACTATTGTTGTTTTTAACATAAATATGATCTTTATTATCAAGCTTCACTCAAGTGTTTTTGCTGCTTCCGAGACATACAGTAGCCATCTGCTTTCTCAAGAGTTTCTTTATATTTTCGAACAGCTTTTTGAGCACTGTCTGCTTCACGTGGTTTTGTTCTTTCATTAACAATTACTTGGTTTGTAACATGTTTAGACATTCGCTGATTTTAGTCTAATTGAAGTCTTGGTTTCTTTGCGTAAAGTGATATTCCAAATTTACCTCTATGGTTCTTAGAAAATGACACAGCGATTTAAAAAAACAAGCTTTACCTTGGAAATTCCAATCCGAATGAAATACGCAATTTTTTTTACCTCCATAGCGTTTTTCTGTTTCATGTAAACATATTTTGTACTTTAGGTATATGATTTATCGTTTTCTGAATTTTATAGTAAGTAGCTAGTATGAAGCAAAATATTATAATCAATTAGATAAAAGTTAATATTTACGATACGGCGAATATATTTTTTCAATTGTCTCACAGAACGGCTGTTTCGCCTGTATGTTTGACCCCACTTACCTAATTACCTAACATGAGCGATAGAGCCGTGAGTGGCATTTGCGACTGAGGCTTTCCTTCCAAGAGTGGTGTATTAATGTAGTGTTTGCTTTTTCTCTGTTTTGGACTTGTGCTTTTTTTTCTCTAGGAATGTATTGAAATTTTTAAAAATTTTATTTGGAGGAGTTTAGTACCTTTACAAAATAATCAATCAGGTGATGTATTGCATAGTATAAAACCTATCATAAATTATTGGTATGTGATAGGAATTTCCTGCCTTCACATTTGAATTTAGCATTGGGAATACTCTGAAAATGTTAACATCTCATACAACAAATTAATTACATATTAGTTTTATAATTCCATGATTTATGCAAATGATTGCTTTTGTTGGGAGTTAATATAACAGACGAAATTCAGATATTTGGTACGTGAGAGGAATGCAATATAAGCGATGAAATATAGATTTTAATCAAAAATTGAACAGCAGTACTAAATCCCAGATTGGCCAGCAGAATCTAAATCCAAGGTTACATTTCTTGGTGGGACCAAAACATCAAATAAACAGCAATAATTGTTTTTTTTATTTTTATTATTATGGAAAATTTTCCTTTAAAAAAATTATTTTAGGTATATATATATATATATATATAAATTTTAATTCGACATAATTGTTGATAAACTATCTGAATATTAATAATTAACTGTAGGAAACATGTGTATGATATACTTTGAAAGCTATTGAAAAATCTGCAGCAAATTTTTGAAGAAAACAAGAAAAAGCTCTTAATGTTGGAAATCTTAATTATTTTTTTTCATAAAACAAAACAACTTCAAACTTCATTTTTCCTTCATAAAAAATTCCGTTTTTATAAAGGGAAAATGAAGTTGGAAATCTTATAAATTCAATTTCAGAAAAACTGTAGTACTCATGAAGGAAACCATTATACCATCAGTACCTCTGCATTTTCTCTGCGTAAATTCTGCACTTATCAAACTGCCTTCAAAACAACTGCATTCACTTTAAAAAAACCTACAAAATGAATCTTATTTTGAAGGAAAGGTGCTGATTTTTTTTTGCTGGGATCGAACAAAAGGAGGAACCTTTAAGAAGGTCAGTGGCTGACAGCTCGTAAAAGGTGATCAATGCCAGTGGTCACTTAAAAGTGAGATAATATCCACAGTATACAGATCTATACCATGCTGCTGATGCAAACGAAATTTTAGTGGTAAAAATTGTCTATCTGCAGCAGCGTATAGTTAAGTATTCTTGATGTAAAGTCATATTCAGAATCACTATCTTAATCCCACTCTTGAATTATATTGTTCTCATAGAATTATATATATTTAGGAGCATCCCCCGATGTATTTGTAATCTTAAGTGTGTCTGTTGTAAAATTTTCGATATCAAAGTCACATTTCGTCATACTCCTAATCAAAATGTATTAGTTATTTTTAAGAAGTTCAAATAGAAAAGGAAAATAACTCATAATTGTCAAAATGATCTAAAATATCGGTCCTGAGAACTTACTGTAGACTAGGAATGTCAATAACCGTTTGATTAAACCGTTAAGTCGTTTTTTTCGTTTCGGTTAACCGGCTTTTTTTCGGTGTTTTCTTGGCACGGTTATAACCGCGGCTGTTATTTAAAAACTAATAACCGGGAATAAAACCGGCCCCGAAAATTCAAGAAAATTACATTCGTTTCCTGTGTTGTTGGGATGCAAGTGGTTTATAACGGGGATTTTTCAAGATCCACATAGTTTATATCCCTTTTCAACCACTCCCGTGACATAGCTTGTTCTCATTCTCTGACTTTGCATTGTTAAGTCTATGCGGGTTGAGGTATAAACAAAGGGGGATCGATGATCTAAAGTGCATTTATACCAAACAACGTTTAATTACGATGCAAAATTCAACAGAAGATGCCTAACGCATATCTTTACAGACGCCGAGTTTGAATCGGGGTAAGTAATGTTTGGGAAAATGCTTTCGGTTATCTTTTTAATTATATATTTGTATCTGATTTATGGAGAAGTGTATTGCAACTCGCCTCGTGTTTTTAATAAGTGTGCTTCGATGTGAATGGTCTGAATTTTGGTTCTCGTAAACAGAAATGACAAGTATCCATCAATAAAATGAAAAACGAGCAATAAAGTAAGCGAATCTATATATATAATTCTCCTACGTGGCATGTAAAAAAGACGTTATTTCCTCTCGCGTTTTGGCAACACTGTACGATTGTTTGTTTACCACGAAACCTCGCGCCGCAAGTCAATTTATAGCGTAATCGGATATAATTTTATTGCAAAAAAAAAAGGAATATTAGTCGAACTGTTGCAGCTTACAAACGACATGTTGGGTATTCGATTTCCAAAGCAGTGCTCACATTTCGAGTCAAAATGTGCTCAAAGTTTTCATTTGAATTCCAAGGAACTGTCTAGAAGAACCATTCCAGAGGAACTGTAAAATTTTTCTGTAGTACAACAAATTTATATGTAATAAATATTTGTTTTGGAATATCATATTTTGTAAACAATGTCTTAATTGATGCGAGCGAAGCGAGCAAGGTTCGCGCAACGAACCAATGAGGATTGCAAAGGAATCCTCCGTTGTTGGCGAGCGTTATCGAGCAGGGGACAGGCCCTCTAGTAAGATCTAAAATGTGTTCAATATACATTGTTTTGCCCATGTGCTAAATTTAGTTATACTGAAAGGATTAGAGGATAGTGCTAATTCGAAGTTAAAAGAGTTTATTGGGGAAGTAAAGCAAATATTAAAGTTTCCTAGGCACACTAATTTGTTTATGAATAATCGGAGAAGCGAACAACTAAGATATAGAATTTTTTTTCTTTTTGTTCAATCCGTCCAAACATTGTGGAATAGTACTTATGCCATGTAGGAGAGATTTATCCATTTATCTTCATACGTCGCACGGGTGTTGGCAAATCCCAACCTTAAAAGAGCTCCGCGCATGCTCTCTGGGTCAGAAATTGAACTAATATCAGTAGTAGTAAGCATATTAAGGCCGCTTACGGAAGCCACTACAGAAATTTCTGGGAGTGAAAATTTAATTGGTAGACTAGTTATCACTCTTATTTCATGTATTAAATCATCACTGACAAAAATTACTCATGTTCATCATATTTCTAAAATGTTATTAGCAAAGTTGTCGCGAAATTTTAACTCTCGTTCAAAACTTCTTCTATTCAACCCTCTTCTGTGCAAAGTGTCGCTCCCTGACCCCAGATTAAAAAAAAAACATTATAGGTCTTCCACAATTGCTAGTCAAGCAGTTTCCCAAGTCAGCAAAGAGTTAAAGCTCTGCGTGAATCAATCAGGAAAAAATTCGCCTCATTCAGCAATACCTAAGTTTCGATTCAACACACCCAAGCCTTCTTTGGGCAACACATGACAAAAATTTGACAAAATCCATTTTTTCAAAATCGCAAGGTCCAGATGCTTACATTCCCAATGAGCTCAAACTATATTTGCAGCAGCCTCTGTTGTTAAGGGATAGTAGACCGCTTGAATTGTGGGGTCAAATAAATACATGTTCACCTGCAGAAGCATTGCTAGCTTTTAATTATTTGGCAGTTGTTGGAAGTTCAGTGCTATCTGAAAGGTTAGTATCTGCTCTGAATTCTGTGGTTTCGGATGACATAAATCGATTAACTAACCAGCATATACCTGATCGAGTATTTATGAGTATAGTAAATAAAAAGTATTGGGTTGAATAGATAAAACTATATTAACAAGGTAACTAACCTCTTAATTATTTTAATAGTTTGTGTACCTTAATTTTGAAACATATTTGATATTTGAAAGTTTTAGTTTGTTTTAGAATTAATGTGAATTTTCGTAACAGTTGTGATGTGATAAATAAAAACAGTTGACGACATTTAGCATTTTTTGTATACAACTAAATAGAAACACCTTGAAGGTTTTAAATATCAGTTATTTTTTCGGGTCAGTTTATAAAACCGGGTTTTTGTTTTGACACGGTTATACTGGGGCAGTTATACCCGGACGGAAAAAAAAAGTTTTTTTTTTCAAAGAGTTGACATTTCTACTATATACTCTACTTAAGGTAGTCGTGAATATATTATATACAATTCCATGACCTATTTATTTACTGCTTTAAAGCAAGACTGCTAACACTGAAGTATATTCCAGTCACAGAATAGTGTAAATATGAGTAAAGGACGTTTTTGACGACACAAGTAAACGGTACCTATTAAGTAACCACTTTACAAAACATTCATGAATAAACATTTTAAGCAACACTGAAACACATTACATTTGTAATCTAAATTATAGTTTCAGTTATTTATAAGTTTTGTATAGGTAAGTTATGGAAGAAATAGAAAAATCTTCCTAAGGTTGCGTCTAGGATTCGTGGATCGCAGGGTATCTATTATATATATACTAAACATCTCGAATATTTCTATAAAAATATCTATACTGACTAGATTTTCCAACAAACAGCTTAAATGCGTATGGTAATTAATACTTAAACATTTTTACATGTAACCAACATTTTGTACTTATTACGCTTTCCAAAAATTGTTGTTTCAGAATAACTCGTTTAAAATAAGGTGAGATGAGAGGCAAGAAGTATATTGCGTCCTTCTGTCGTCTAACACAACTGATTAAAAATATGTTGAAAGGATGACATTTGTAGTATCGCTTATATAGAAAAACAATCTGTACCATTTTCACAAACTAATCAGTACTGAAGTTACACGTATATTGGAAAAATTTCCCTCAGAAAGATCCAATACATTCTATTGACCTTTAAAGCGTATGTATACACTAGAAATCACGAAAATCGACCAGAATATCAATATACATTTTATGAATTCAAAATATTTTTCAATGTCTTATCTTATATACTATGCTATGATCTTGCAAATATTCGAAACAGTTTTCTAGTTACAAGGGTTTTCATCAGGTACTGTCACCATGAAGACATGTTTCCAAAATTTTAAACTTGATATATGAAAAACTGCGTTTTTGCAATAGGATGCTTTCTTCAAATCGTGATAACTCCACAGTGAATTCACCTATTATAATTATTTTTGCATCATTGCCATCTTTGTAATACAGTGGATATGTTGAACCTCAATCAGAGTATTTAGTCGAAAAATTGATTTTTAATTGATTTCAAATATTGAAATTTCTGAAAAAATATTGAATTCTTTTACTCTTTCTTGATTAAAAATTGTAAAAAAAAAAAAAAAAAAAAAACTATTTCTTTTAGCAACTAGATGGGGAGGTTCTAAACATGAAGAATAATATTAGGACTAATTTTTCCAATAGAAATCGTTTTTCTGAACAAATTAAAATATGAGCTATCACATTAAAAAAAATGCTAATTATATCTTAACTAAATAATTAATTATTTACACAATTTCTTTTCCAGGAGAAATAATTTTAGGAATACACCAATTACCTGTATTATTTCTTTTCGAATTTAGGGGGAATTTTGAAGGGAATTAGAGAAATTAGCGAAAAGATATTTAATTAGTGGATCCTCTTTTAAAATAGAACCACGTATTACATCTTAATTCAGTATAGTTGTTGTAAAAATAATATTATTAATAGGAAGTAATAAATTAATAATTATATGAAACAAGCAATCGTGTGCACATATTGCATATTGTGTTCACAAGTAAACGTATGACGTTTTCAATAAGTAATAACTATTAATGCAGGAACAAACTAATAAATGAATGCAACCAAAATGAAAAAAAAAAAGTTTTAACCCTCTAGGCTGCCAGACCACTCTGTTTAGTGTCGAAAAAAGCGGCATCGTAAACAAGAAAGTTTGAATAAAAAGTTTAGCGATTTGTAGAGAGATTAATTATCCTTCTTGAGCATGGTTATATAGCTCAGGCTGTCCCTCAAAAGAGCAACAGCATAATAATGGCAATACGTTTTCAATAAACGCACATACAATATTGTTTTTTTTTTATGAGCATCCAAACTTTCAATGCAACGGAGGCTTGTATCGATGACTTTCTTTTTCGGACAAGACCCAGACAGACGTTCCTGGAGGCTAGACATTCTTAACAAAGACTCAGGAACGACCCGCCAATTTTGAGGTACTTAACATAACACACAGATGGCAGCCAGCTGAAAAAATTTCCTTTTCATAGTTGTCTGTTTTCCTCAGGGCCTCTCGCATAAAAAGTCTCTAGCCACTCCTCATTTGAGAAAACAGGAGGTCATGGGGAAAGAAAAGCGCTCAATCCCAGATCTCTGGGTAAGACACATATCGAAGCATTTGGCATCCCGATATATAGCGGGCCTGCAGCTTTCTAGACAGAAACCTGTGCGTACAAATATCGGATGTGCCACTTGAAGAGTCAATAATTGAAATAGTTTAAATAAAGTACGTCTAATTTAATAGATAAAAGTTATTTCAGAAAAATAGATCTTACCACCTTCTGCTTCGCAAATCAGAGATACATAAGATCCTTCGTCGTACGGACCAACGGTGTCTCTAAGACGCTGACCATGTTCATCCATGATTATCACTTCACGCACGGGAACTAAAAAGAAAATTAATTGCATCAATTAGCAAATTCCTATTTGCATTATTTGATCATATTAATAACATTTTATTTTTATTTTCAATGGCTGGGGTACATGAATAAGAAAACAAAACAAAACATAAAAGAAAGTAAACAGAAGAACAAATACAAAACATCAAAAAGTTCAAAGGATAGCCGAAGGCTATCACCCCAAGAATCTTCTAGCTTCCCAGTATCGCAATGTATCAGTTTCTCCATGGAGAGCTCCACAGACACGCAGGTGACGTTTGTCCATCGGCTCGTACCTGTCACACAGGGGGCAGGCTCATACTAAATGACTGGTTAAATGTTTGTTATGACTAAAATGCTCATAACATACTCCAAATAAAAGTTTGATTTTCAAAGATTCCTGGCACAGTTACGAAGAGTACATCTTATATACTTTACCACTACCAATCTATTCTGTCTACTTGTTTGTGCATTTGATACCTTATACGCACAGCTTACATAATTTGTTTGTTGGAACTTTATCCCTAGACTGAAAAATGTTTTAGAAGTCCATAATTCCAGACGTTGTGTATTAATGTAGAGGGGAAAATTGGAGATACTTATGGCAGATATGATGTACGGACACTTACTGAAGACCCTTCTCTTGGACAATCACAAATACTCAGTTTTGTATGAAGGGCATACAGTTTAAATGCTTCACTTTAGTTGGGATTTCGAATATCACGTATCTGCGAAAAATTCCTGTGCATGACACTTCAATGTTTTCAAATTTATACGGTGCCTCAAAGGAAAAAAAGATTTTTTTATTGCATTTAGAAAATTTTCGTTTTAATTTAGAATGTTACAGAAGTGTGTTCTCTATTTAAGACTGAGTTCACCAACTGGAAATTTTCAAACTCTCTCGCTTCTATATTTATATGTTAAGTTGCTAGTGTGGAATTTTTTTTATTTTCCTCTTGCCGCGGTTCTTCTTGGCAAACAATGATTATTTTGCAGCGTCCGCTACTGAATTATTAAATTCCCAGAGAGCTTTTTGGCTACAAAAGAGTAGAGGCGCAAAGCTTTTGTTATTATAAAATATTCCGGAGATTTCGGAGCAAAAAGAAAATGTTCGTTAAAGCAACTTTGCCACGGGGTACCATGATGGTGGTGTTTTTTGTTGTGAGTGTTGTTTTTCCTTGGCCTTTTATAATATTCACTCTTCGACAAAATTGATTTTTCACCTGCAGGTCCTTTATTATATTCCTTGATAGGCTATTAATCTTTCCAAACTATTGTAACGTTCAACAAAAATGGCAGTTGTTTCGGTACTTTTATTTATTTTGCTTAAAAATAAAAGCAAATGGTTTTGAAAAACGTAACTGCCTCGCATTTGATTAAGCTGTAGGCAGACAAGTTTTTGTAACTTCAAAACTGAATCGCTTTATTATCGTTCATTGTCCTGCGTTTTGAAGGTTGTTGTTTGTTTGAAATTTTAAAATTATATTCTATGGCCTGTAGCAAAATATGTACTTACAGAAGATTGGATAAAACATTTGGAAAAAATAATAACTTTAAAAAAGATTCGTTTTAATCATATATTGTTCTAGAATGAAGAATTAACTGCTATTCCTCAAGTAGCAATAAAATGTTTTATGGTGATAGAAAATGTCCAATAAATTGCTTTAATAATTGATTCATTATTTTTATATGCATACACGATTATATTCTATGTATTTAAACTCATACAATGAATGTATTGGAATTTTAATCCTAAGTGCAAAAATAAAAAGATAATCTAACTGCTATGAAATATATTACTTAAGTTAATATTTGCTTCAGGGTATAAGCAATAATGGTAAATGTGAAAAGTATTTTGAGTTATTTCGCCGGTTATATCGAAGGTATGTAATACATATATGTATCTTAAATACAACCACACATATTAACAAATTCATCCAGTATTATGTAATAACTAATGTTTCATTACTTTATGATAAGGTATTTATATATTGTTTCAAGGTTAATAGCAAAGTTCTCAGTTAAATTTTCACCAACAAAAATGTTAGATTTCATTAATATGATTGTTTGTGGTCGTGTTTATAAAAGTTACTAGCATAGATAATGTAAGCATCTAAATTATATTCCATTTTATGAATTTTATATAATTTGCTGGAAATTAACACATTATTAAACGTCCTCTATGTTTCAGATTTTAGTTTGAAACATGTTCAGACAGTAAACAGATGGAATTAGATATCATATATATATATATATATATATATATATATATATATATGACATCTAATTCCATCCATTCCATCCAAGCTCTAAGGGATACTTATTGACCCCCTTTAATATTTTATAATACATGAATTTGCATCCATATCTAAAAAACTTTTTATGCTCTATAGAGTTTAAAAAGAAAAATATTTGAAAACATTTTTTGTCCTTCTCAGACAACACAGTTTTTTTATTTTTTATCTTCCAGCCTTAAGGATTTAGGCTAAACCTTTGATCTTAGAACCTAAACAAAACGTTTTTAAATTTCCCGAAAAGAATATCACTAGAAGTATTTTAGAAAACTTTTATAAAACAGTTAAGTTAACGACAACTGTCAAAGCTTTCAAAATACCTCAGAATTCAAAATCAAAAATCGACACTCATCAACTAGGTTCTGAGGGATCGGTTCTCAGATATATACTGATAGTTGGGTCACTAGCAATACTTTTTAAATTAGTTGTTTGAGGACGCTATAAATGAAGAGAGATTCGTCTTTCTACATTTTATCAAAAACAAGAGTCTGTGTTAGATATTCAATTAAAAACTAGTTTAAATTTCCAGACTTGTGCCGCAGTCAATAAACTTTTGTATTCATATAATCAGGTTTTGGATTTGTTTGTAATATAAGTATTTCAATGTGGTGAATCAGAAAGACAGTTGTTTAGAACTTATATTTTAACCACTTGTTTATGTACTTGTTATAAATGTACACATTCTTCGTACAGGGATGAAACACAGACGCGATGGTAAGTTAATCCATTTAAAACAGTAATAATTGCCCCAATAAACCAATAGGTTCCCAATCAAGTAAACTGCCTGGGAAAACAGGTTCTACGAGAATAATTGGTTGATTGTTTTGGGTTTTCTGACGTAAGACCATATTTGGTCAACCCTTTGAAGAAGCAAAGTATTGAATTAAGTATTGACATCGTAAGTTAATTGTTTGGCTCACTATACGTATAGGTTACAGATCAGGAGAGAGGTAGAAGTTATTGACTGTACATGTCACAACTTTAACAATACAATTTTAATTATTCGTCTTTGCAATACAGTCAAGTGAGCTATCACAAAAGCGAAAGTATCAATCTATCAGTAAAGTCGTAAGGTTTTATGCAAATGTTATGATTTCATGCGAACACCGATATGTCCGATCTTTCCGATTTCCAGAGTCATGATCATTGAAGCGCGTTTTGTTGGAACCTTAGAGGTGAAGACAGGTAACCTCGTAGGTGTTGCAGGGAGTACGGTGTCAACTGTTATGTCATTCTATGCAAAATGTGGTAAACCTTTATTTTTGAAATGTAATAATTGGTGAAAGTCAAAGTTTACTGACAAGAATAGCTGAGTGCTAAAGCGGATAGTGGACAGAAAACACAGTGGTGTCCCAGATAACCTCAAAGATGAACATTCATCTCGAGAACCCAGAAGACAAAATTATTGAACGGGAACTGCATATTGCAATCATTCATGGTAGAGTCTATTACAAAAATATTGATGACACCTAGCATTACTTTGAAGGACATATAATGGTTACTACAGCAAATGCAACGGACTAAACAACAGTGGGGATTTATATTCTGGTCTGATGATTCTGAATTTATATCATTTCAGACAGCGGGGTAGTGTTTATGTCTGGTGAACACCCGCAGAAGCTTTGAACGTTGGAGCCTCCTTTCAACCCTTAAGCATGGAAGAGGCATGAAAAGACATCAAAATAGTGCATATCTCAGCCATCTAGACGTTGAACACCATCCTGCGTTCCAGAATTCATTTCGTTGTGAAAGACGTGTTTTCCAAGAAGACAGCTCCCCCCTTCACAAAATGTGCCCCCCCTTCGAAATTTTGTTCAATGAGCATGAGGTTTATATGGAAAATCTCGTCTAGACTCCTCAGTCCCATGATTGCAACATAATTGAATCTTTGTGGAGTATTTGGATGCCCAAAAATGTGTTATTTGTTTTAACCTCCAGCCACGCTTCTTGAATTAGAGATTGTTCTTCACATGGAATTGATGAGCATTATTTTCAATAGTGTGACATGTATTTGTCCATCCATGTGATTCAGGCCAATTGTGGGACAACCCCCTTCTAATTAAGACGCGTCATTTCATATATTTTCATATTAGTTTGTCCGTACTTGTAGATGCTTATTCAATAAATTCTTACAAAGGGGACCAATTGCAAATCACCGTAAAAAATACCCAAAGAAAACAATTGTAGCTGACCCTTTAAAAGTAAATTTATAACTGTTCAGCAAACTTTTAATATATTAGACACTAAGCATAATAAGATGAGGATATGCATATATGATAAATAACATTTCATATACTTATCACTTTTTGATTTTTTCTGTTACTTCCATCTTTAGGTATCGGAAAATCAAATAAATCAGGTCACTCAATTTTTCCCTCTGTTTGATGCATATTGAACACGTGACTGGGTGTCAAGTAAAGTATGGGTTAAACCCAGTAATTAAATACCAAAAAAAAAAAAAGTTCAACATAATTATAAATGACAATACATCATTATCGATTTTCTTGGTTATGATAGTATAATATTGTTTAGCTAACTTGCTTAACGTTTCTCAATATCATGCATAAATGATCAATTTAACCTATCTGAATTCCTCGTAGTTGGTTTTTATTACCTTGACTTACGTGTAGTTAAATTTCGAAGCTACTTGTCAAATTAAACTTGTTATTAGTACGATGTACGTAACATCTGTACGGAAGTTGCTATTTACTCTCTTGGGGTTTCACGTGAATATATTCATTACTAAAACTGCGGACTTCGCTGCGTACTATCAACCAATTTCGACTTTCGTAACCAATATAATATTTCATTAGAATTCATCGAACCAATAGAAGGGATTACTTATCTATTTAAAGGGGTTGGGGAGAGTAAATCAATACACTAACCTAGAACTTAAATCTCGTCACTATCAGAACTTACATTTTATTACACTATTACCTTACTAGTTTATTAATTAAATTATGTAATGCTAAAGCACATATTTAAATTATTTAATCAGTAATCATGCCTAGTTCATATCCTGTTAGAAAAAAAAGTTTTTTTTTGGGGGAAAAAAACGATTTGAACCTTTTCACATTTTACGTTCAGTTGGTTATTTAAATCGTATCTAAATGTTTTCAAATTCAAAATGTACCTTTTATATTATACATCATGTTGCTGTATAGTCAGCCTGTTTTAAATTATCACAATGGCACATTAATATTTAATACAAATGTTTAAACACGGTTACCACTTTTATTCCGATAAAAATTATTGCACTACATTTCACTTTAAAATTTTTTCTTTTCTTTTTAAAACTTTTATGTATGCATAATCTTTATTGTTTTATCTTGAGCTTGGAGCAGCGTGTTCGTACTTTGATCTTGCGTCATTAAACTTCAACATACTTTTCAATCCAGTCCTATGTAACATTATAATTAAAAATAGGTACTGATAATTTATAGTTGTATTTGTAACTTCGGTAATTCACAAACTAATATTAAGGTATGTAATTAAACTGCACTTTTATATTTTTCATTATCCTCATGCATCTAGTCTTGAACGACACTGATTGAAAAAATTATGTGAAAAACACAAAAAAATGAATTTAATTTACAAAACAATTCATTCAAATTTGAAAAGTATCATAGAAAATTGGACAAAGTGCCCCTGTTTTCTTTATAAAATACAGTTACATAAGAAATAAAGTAGCCGATCTATGCGGTAAGAAAATATTACCACAGACCGTTTTCAAATAAACAAGTTTAACAAAACTCTCCGCCTTTCAAAGAGGAAAACACACGTGCTCGTCCCATCTGAAAGGAAAGGCAGCACAATGCACAAGCTCTACGGCAAAAGATCCCATGTCTGGGTCATTTATTACGGTCAGCGCGGATGAAAACCCGGACTCTAATCCTTCCAGACTCGAAGTAGATAAGAGCTCGACCTGTTTATTGGAAACGTATTGCTTTTTAGATATTGCTTCGCCTCGGAAGAGCTCCAAAAACGGCAACCTCCCTTCTTTTTGGTTTCGTTTCGCTTTTTTTTTTTGTCTTTTTTGTATTTCCCTTCATGGCTAGTCCTTGTAGATTTCGTAACCATGGGGAGGAGGGGAGGGAGCGACACACGAACGGGAGAGCAAATAAACAACTTGTTTCTTGGGATTTTAAACTTTGATCAAAACTTCTTAACGCTTCGTTGTTGTATTTTGCTTTCAAAGGACCCCTTATTGCTTGCTGTTCGGCAGCGGGTGAAAAATGGGTAGGCGGAGGCAGTAACAGCAACAGCAGCAAAAGGAACTTGTCAAAACGGTGAAATAATTTTTATTTCGACCTCCGAGCGGTGTTTAGGGCTATTTTTCTAGTACTAACTTATAGGTGTGCAAAGTTACATAGGAAGTTTGTTGTTTTTGAAACTATTCGTGTTTTACAGATTCTTAATCCCAGTAAAAAGGCATTTTATATTTCTTAAACTCGTATTTTACCTTTTTGGTGGTTCCGTCGACCAGACATCTTTCGACATTAGCAAAACTGACCGGATCTTGAAGGTCTAGATACCTCGTGGAAACCACTATGAGGGTTAAGAATTATATACATAATACTTTCCATATTATACAACACTAAACTGCTTTTCTGGACTCAATTTGACTATACTGCACAGTAAAGGTACGAGTCCAATATGGCGACTGAAACTCCTATTTCGCCCTCGTATTTTACCTTTCTAGTGGTTCTATCGACAAGACATCTCTCGGCATCAGCAAAATTGACCAGATCTTGAAGGACGAAATATCTTGTGGAAATCACTACGAGGTTTAAGAATTACATACATAATACTTTCTGTATTATACTAACGTATACTGCTTTTCTGGAATCAATTTGACTAAAATTCAGACAGTAAAGGTACGAATCCAATATGGCGACTGAAACTCCTATTTCGCTCTCGTATTTTACCTTTCTAGTGGTTCTATCGACAAGACATCTCTCGGCATCAGCAAAATTGACCAGATCTTGAAGGACGAGATAGATATCTTGTGGAAAGCACAACGAGGGTTAAGAAGTATATACATTATACTTTCTATATTATACTACATTAAACTGCTTTTCTAGACAAAATTTGACTATACTGCACTGTAAAGGTACGATTCCAATGTGACGACTAAAACTACTATTTCGCCCTCGTATTTTACCTTTCTGGTGTTTTATCGACAAGACATCTCTCGGCATGAACAAAACTGACCAGATCTTGAAGGACGACATGTCTTGTCGAAACCACTACGAGGTTAAAGAATTATATACATAATACTTTCAATATTATACTACACTAAACTACTTTTCTGGACTCAATTTGACTATACTGCACTGTAAAGGTACGATTCCAATGTGACGACTAAAACTACTATTTCGCCCTCGTATTTTACCTTTCTGGTGTTTCTATCGACAAGACATCTCTCGGCATGAGCAAAACTGGCCAGATCTTGAAGGACGACATGTCTTGTCGAAACCACTACGAGTTTAAAGAATTATATACATAATACTTTCAATATTATACTACACTAAACTACTTTTCTGGACTCAATTTGACTATACTGCACTGTAAAGGTACATTTCCAATGCGACGACTGAAACTACTATTTCTCCTCGATTGTAGCATCGCGACAGTGAACGATGAATAAATAGGACTAATTGAAGTTAAATTATTGGACCCTTTTTGAATGACGAGTCAGTAAAGTAAATTATTTTAAAAAGAAGTTTTAAAAATCACTTTGCAGCAAAATGTAGATAATTATAATTCTGTTCATGTAAATCACTCAAAACTATACCAATATATCTGTAAGATTTATTATATTTTTATTGTACACAGAAATGTATAGTACTAGTTGATGTGTGTCATGAAATAAAAATGGTGGAACAGTGTTACTCCAAACAAAAATTACTGTAATGGGAAATAAAAACCTTTTTTGAATGGATAAAAAAATTTATCTGTGTATAATTTAGATTTTAGGTATCAGAAAGTATTTCCTTTTAATTTTAGTCATGGGAAGTAAAAGTCTTTAGAAGAAAATTTGGAAATTAGTTTTCAATAGGCAAATGTGTCTTTACGCGCGTTGAAGAGCGTTAGGACATATATTAAAACTGAAGTTGAGATTACCTACTAGGAGATTATTTCTGTAAAAGAATTTAATTGTATATAAATTGAATTTTAAACACTTAACTTGACGTAGAACCTCACAAATCTCCAATGCTTGACTTATTGCAGTCAAGATCAGATGATCTGTTATTGTATATGGGTGAATTTGAAGTTTTTTTCTTTCTGTGAATTAATACGCATAAGGAAGTTACCTATTTCCCGCTCGTAACACCCTAATCTTATGCCTTAAATTTTCGAAATTGCATTCTTGGATTAGGTTTGAGGTGTTTTTAACGACGGGGGATTAGGAAGGATTTCATCTTCAAAAGATAAATCTGCGCACTAAAAACAATACAATTTTATGGTTTATACAACAAAGTGGAAAAGGAATCTAGCATGGGTTAATTTCACTTTTCTATCCGTTTATGAAAGTTACTTTAGTTAGTGGCATAATATATTTCCAAATTATAGGATTAAAAACCAACAGTTTAAAAATAATCGAAAAGTGAACGCACAATTATAAAAACTTAAATATTATATGCAAATAAAAATATAATTTCTTAAAAACATCTATAACACATAGAAGTATAAAAATATTTCATTCCATATCTATAACCAAAGTAGAGCTATGTATTTACAATGTCTGTTCAATCATATAGCAACAGTTTTAAGCAATAACTATCTGCATTTACAAAGTATGTTTTAATTTATACATTTACTTTAAGTTATATCTTAAATTAACTGATGGATTTATATCCACCTTTTCTGTTCGGGCACAATCCCCAAAATAATTGTTGTAATAATTGTAAACGTCAGGGAACTGAAGACGTCTGACGTACATTTCAGTAATTGTGTCTAGTATTCGAAAAACGATGGCCTTCTACAGAAAGTGCCTTATTTTCTTTCGAGAATTCGTCTCCGATTCTTATTTTTAAGATCAGATGTATATGTGATTTTGGAATGCTTTGTGTTTGAGTTAAGCTAATAGTAATTTGAATCTTTTCGATTCAATTTTACTTGATTAGTCAGTTCTATTTGCAGCTGCATTCGAAATGTCGACTTAAATTATAGAAATGCGATGCCAGCCTACGAAAATTCACGAGCAGAAAGAGGTAACGAAACTATATTTATTATGCAAATAACGAAAGGCACATGGAGGAAAGGATTAAAATTACAGCTCCATTCGACTTGCGGAACGCAAAGAAGTGAATGTTTTGAATATCCACCATTGGCAGCAATGACCCTCTATACGCTTCGGAATTGAATAAAATATGTCTTAGATGTGTGTTTCAGGGTATTCTGTCTATGCTGCTTCTTCACTTTGACTAATTTTATCTGGCATAGCCGAGGACGGTCTGTGGTGTGCGAGTTGTTAAGCAATCATCGACCAAAACCTGTTCAAAGGGCGAAAAATCTGGTGAATAGGCAGAATGTAGAAAAAGTGAAACCTGGCGAACATCGAGGCCATGTTGGATGCTTTATCACACGTTAGGTGGTGTGACGAAGCTGATGTAATTGTTTATGTCTATCAGTTTGTTCATCCTGTGCCCTTGGATTCGATATTTTCCTCATTGTGGCTATATTTCGTTAAACACGCATACTCATTTCTTGTAAAGGCAACTAACTTGCAGTCATCACAAGTCTCAATTTGTCCTCTGTCAAACTCATATACGTGCTTGAATTACTGCCGTAATTGTCAATGAGGCATGATTAAGCTTCCCATACGTAGGAGCAGCAATAAAACACAATTTCAATGCTTAAAACCGACTGGCTATTTTCCATTTCTATACTGCTTACAAGAGGCGTTACTAGCACATATGCATTTCGATGCAGATCTAATCATTTGCATATCTTTTCATTAAATCCGCATTGTATAAATTTCATGGCTGTTGCATGCTTCCTTCATAATGTTGCATTTTCGATGGTAAGAAATGTATTTGCCATTGACAAACAATGTAAATAACTGCACTACTGGATTATTTTTCTTTCGGTAAGTCATTACACTAGGCAACATTTTTTTATAATAAACCACATGCTCTTGGCTTCGAAACATAACAACAGTAACAAAACAATAAAATTTACCATGAATCTGACGTTGAACGCGGGAAGTTTCTAAGTGTATTGAAATGATAGTACAAGTACAAAAAATGATATGAATCATGCTCGAAACTCTTTGTTTCTATAAATGTGGTATTTGCAATTGTAGTTAGTCAGACTAATAATCTATAGGGATTAATTTTAAATGATTATTCAGTCGAAATATGTGGTTTAAGGGGAGTTAGTACCTTTGAGACCTTGCGTTGCTCGCGAAAACATACTTTTTTCGATTCATCATAAATAATTGAGTTTTGTATATTGCAGTATAAAATTGATACAGTTTAAAGATAATTGTATGGCTTTTAAAAAACAGTAGTCATATTTGTAGTTAAAAATATTTTTTTATATAAAACCTAGCAAAAATTATACACAAATTCTTTGTTTTGAAATTTACCCACTTAACTTTCCCACAAGATAACTTTTGAAAGATGCACTGTAAAACCCAAATGTTTGCACCAAATTGAAGCAAATGAATGTCTTAATTCTGTGAACTAAGGAATTTGTGATATTTGAAGTACAATTTTTTATAAAAATTAAAAGTATTAAAATAAGTCAACTTTGAAATTGTTTAGTTATGTATAGATCTATAAATAAAAAACTATAGCTCTCATACACAAATCCATAGTTCAGAGAACTAAGATCTTTTAGAATAACCATACAAAATTTATTAACTCTACGTTTATTAGTTTTTTTTAAACTTGAGGGAAAGTTAAGTGGGTAAATTTCAAAACGAAGACATTATGTATAAGTTTTGCAAGGTTTTATATAAAAAAAAATATTTTTAATTACAAATATGACTGCTGTTTTTTAAAAGCCATACAATTATCTTTAAACTGTATCAATTTTATACTACAATATAAAAAACTCAATTATTTATGATGAATCAAAAAAAAGTATGTTTTCGGGAGCCACGCAAGGTCTAAAAGGTACTAACTCCCCTTAAAATAACTATATTATCACATTTTTGTGTGCTCTAAGCATTAAACACCTAGATATAACTGTGGCAAGTCTTACAAAAGTTATATTTCACCTAAAATTAAGTTCTTGTTTATATTTTTTTAAATATGTCACATCCATATCTTTTTCTGAAATATTGTACTTTAAATATTCTGATTTTACTGCTTTCGTAGGTGCATTATTTGAGTACGAATGTATCTTACTCATCTCAATAAATTAAAATAGACCTCTATAAAAATTAATATCAATATCTCATTTCCATGTCACGAAAAAAAGTTATAGTTTAGATTAAGAGGATAACTTCAATGACTGTTCTATCAATTGTATATGTTTTCTGTAAATAACGGAAATATTTGAAACTTTATGAAATGTATTAAAAATGTTTTTATTTTTATTTTCTACTATTTATCACAGACGGTTTCTTCAATTTGAAATGACAAGTAAACATCATAGAACCGAAAAATTCATTCTGTAGTGAATATATTAATGCAATATACTACTTCTGTGTTAATCGTTTACAAGAATGATCGAATACTTCCTGTTTCATGAGCAATAGAAGTATCTGAAACCATTGTAAAATTCTCAAAAAGTTCTAAGATATTCCATGTTACCACATTTAATAAAATATGCCCCTAATTTGCAAAAAGTCAGACGTGGCTAAACACATGAATCATGCGTTATGAGTTTTGTATTGGAAGTTTCTGATTAATGTTACTTGCGCTTGCATCCGTATTTCATAGCATTTTAGAAAATTCGATTGATTACAGATAAAATTAACACCCACTACTAGGCAACAACTTGGAAAAACTTTAGGGCGCGAAATATACACATATCCAGAAATTCAACATTCATCATAGTAGCTCTCTAGGAATTATAATTACATCTTTGGTGTTTACAATTCACGCGTAAAATTATATGCATTGGAGATGTAGAAACTAATATCTTTAGTATCGATCAAACACGCCTGGGAATCAGGTTTGGAATATACTGATATTAATTCAATCCAACAAAGGACGTACGGAATATTTTCGAGTTATTCTGGTGTAAATTGTGATGCATAGACAGATTGAAATCATTTACTGACAAAATTTAAATCAATACATAAACTGACGATAACTTTTATTTATATGTGTACAAATATATATATATATATTTGTATACATATTTTTGGAAGTATAGTCTAAATCTGTTATATGTGGCGTTCAATACATTCAACAAATGTACTCAAAAATTCAATATATACAACAAAGTCGCGGTAAAACTGGAACTAGTCCAAATATTAGCTGAAACAAGAAATTTGAAACAAAATTAAAAGTTTAATAATTTGCAACACTATTATAAAAAATAATAATAGCAATAGTATTTCTCGTGTGCAAGCATCGCAAGGAAAACAGAGTCTGTTTTCCCAGAAGAACAGTTTAATAGATTTCAAACAATAACAAATACTGCGAGTAAAGATATTATTGGCCATTTCGTTATTCTTACATGATTTAATTTTCCACAAATCTTGTTTTCAGGAATTTAAGATGGTTGTTTCTAAATTATCCAAAACTAAAGGTCAAGAGTATTTTTACATTAATATAACTCATGCATAAGATGGAAAACAAGATTTTTGTGTGTAAGAAATCAGATTTCAATTAAGTATGAGTACAAACATTCTATTGTCACAGATATTAGATTGCATGAGTACGTCCCCCAAGCATTATTCGTACCCTCAATTTGTGTTTCCCATACAATTATATTTTTCATTTAACGAAATTTAATAGAGTGAAGTATGAAAGTTAAATGTTCTAATTTCACCATGCTTAAGTCCAGTAGAGTTCATTGATATACCTCTTTGACCAACGGCTCTACAAAGAGGGAACAGACTACTCATTATGAAGAAGTACCAGTAGGTAATCCGCCACTACTCTAACAGAAACAATCATCAATAGTCGTACTGTACTGCCTAACTGAATCAGTTTAGCTTTCTAGTCTTCAAAAAAGTACTCATTAAGTCAACCACAGTAGTACATATGTAATTTACACTCATATCCGAAATTACCTTTACATAGAGAAAAAAATTATATTCCATGAAATAACCAATCGATGTACTCCATGTTTGCAGGAGATGTGTAGAAGACAAACCTAATTAGTATTATCCAGTCAAAAGTGAGCAGACGGTTTTATCACAATATGCAAATTAAGGCGATATGTTATTCGACGGTGAATCACGCGCTGTGCGCTAAGTGGATTTCTGAAATACAGCGTTTGATTTCAGTGTGTAAGGACTAGAAACGGTTTGTTATGGCTCCGAAGTACAATTTGGAATAATATGGAAAGTGTCGCATTATCGGCCGTTTAGAACCAGGGCAGACAATCGTGGAAGCAGCAATATGTGTGAATATTTCAAGACAGACAGTCTGCGCTATGAAAACAATTTCAGAACTCTGGAACTGTTGTAAGTTGGCATGTACAAAGTAGTAAATGTATAACAACTGCTTTTCAAGATTGATATATGGTAATAACTGCCCGCCGTGTCTACTACTCATCAGTTATGCTAAGAGATCGCATGCCGCCACGGGAACAGTTATATCACGGCAAACTGTTTACAGAAGGTTTAATGAAAATGCCTTTATGCCAGAAAGCCAAGGGTATGTGTTTCACTGTCTTGACAATACAAGAAGAATTGCTGTAATTTGTGGAATGAACATCAGAACTGGAGTCTATACCAATATACTCATTGACTCTTTACTGATGAGCTGGAGCAGCTGATTCTAAACGTTTTTGCATCGAAAGGGTGTCAAGAACGCGAAATCGTCCTTCGAACATTGTGGAATTCGACCGCTTTGGTAGTACAGGGGTGATGGTGTGGGGAGGAATAATGATCATTTTAAGTACACTCATACATGTTTTCAACATAGGATCTGTGACCAGCCAGAGATATCTTTATGAAGTCTTAGAATGTTATGCAAGATTTTTCAGTGGTGCATATGAAACTGATTTTTTTATGGACGATAATGCTCGTTCACATCTAGCAAATTTCGTGGACAGATTCCTTGAAAATGAAATCATTGAACAATTACCGTGACCAGCAAAATCTCCTGATATGAACAAGATAGATAACTTATGGGACTATATATAAGAAAAAGAGTTGCAACACATCCTTCACCTAGATACACAAATGCTCTGAATACCGAATTGTTGGAGGAGTGGAACTTGATTCCTCAAACTGTGGTTAACAACATTATCGCCAGCTTGAAATCTAGTTGTGATATATGTGTACAAGTTAGGGCGATCACATTTCATATTAAATTCATAAGGCTTAATTTTTTCTAAGATAAACTTTTGTTCTGAACTCATATATATATATATATATTTATATAATATGAAAAAGATCTGGATGTATTTATGTTTTAGATTTAAAGAGAAGGATCATGTAACATTATTGCCATTCCTATTCGTCCAAGGATGAAAAACCTCAAGAATATATATAGTTTTCGATTCTCAATATGTTTCTCCTACTTGTTTATTTTCTATAATACTGTAAAATGGAGATTCGCTCGCTTTCTTTCCTTCCTATGTTCTTATACTAAACTCTCAAAGTGTACACAAGCACTCCTTACAAACGGAAACTCAATGCTTATCGAATTTTAGATAGTCTTCGAAGATAACCCACTACAACGCGAGTGAAATAAAAAAAAATCTTCTTTGAACGTTTATTCCATCTTTTTGAGAAAGAAAAAGTAAAAAGATGGCAGCATCTAAAGGAGAATTCATATGCGTTGAATGTTAGTGAGACACGCTTGAACTAAACATTTTATCATTATCGAAAAAGGAAAAAGAAAAACACGTATAAACATCCATTTAGAATTCGAAATCAGCAGCGTGAACTTCGAAACGTGTAGCAGAATGGTTCGTCTACGGGATCGATAAGAGCATTTGTAAAAAGGCACATATCTTCCCCAGCGACAGTCTGGAGCCAAATGATGAACAAAGGTATTATCAATACACTTTTCTATTTGTGGTTGAGCTCTTTCCTTTGAACAGCTTGTTTTTCTCCTTACAAGCAAACATTTGGAAAACTCAAAGAGGAGATAAAGAAAGCAATAGTGAAACTGTACATCGATCCAGACATTTGGTGAAAGTATGTAAAACAATGTAAAATGTATCTTTTATGGTTGTTTATAGGATAGCTCTTGTTATTATTTTACTGGTAAAATCAAAATAAGGATTATATAAGAATCATTACTAAAGTATTTATGCAACTATTTGATCTGATACCAGTACTTAAAGGAGAAAAAATCACTAGAATATATTTAACAACAATGTATTGCCTATGGTTTTAGGTTTTATTACACAAAGGCCATATATGGCCAAGCCCCGACAAAAGTAAGCTAGTAGGATAAAGTAGCTAGGGAGGATAAAAAACAAAGAGCGAAATTATAGTCGATGATTAAACAGAAGAGAACACACATAGAAGGTGTGTTCTCTTCACCCCTCAAGAAACATTGCGTATGAATTTGTTTCAACATTTTCGACAAAACTTTAAAAAACGGTTTTAGTTAGATTAAATCTTCACAAAGGCCCTGATACCAATACCAATATTTTCACCAAACCTATTGTTGAAATTTGTTTACATTATTTCTTAAAATTCAATTACAATAATTCAACTACGCAAATACTAACTACTGTATTGCATTCAAAAGTTCAAAAATATATTTACGCTTAGCGTGAGAAGTCTATTTTCTAAAAATTGTTTTAAAACATTTAACAAATGTGATTGTTCAAAATAATTTTCGGGAAACGAGGTTAGCCCCTCTTCACACTAGCTGTAAGATAAATTCTGCAAATGCCAACGGTTTTAAACTATCCACTGGCTTACTTTGTTCACATGCTAAAATCGTATGAAGTGTTTTCAGCGAAAAAAGGTAACTTGTTTTAACGCATTTTGGTTTGTATAATTGCTGGTGGGTATGCTATAGTGATTTGTTGCTGTGTTTTCCTACCTACTTATTGATTTTGAACAGAGCATATTGATTAATTTGGTCGATGGTAACACTAAGTATTTAAATCTACTTATTAGAATTTTCAATGGTTATAATTGTGTCGATTACTTGTTGTACACAAAAATGAAATTGAACTGAATCAAAAGTATGATAAGCGAAAAAGAAAGGATATTTTAGACTTTAAGTGGTAAATTTGTATTAGTATTAAAAGGACAGTACAAATAAATATTGTTTTACTAATTGTTATTTACTAAAAAATCTAAATAGTATTTTTTTTAAATTTAAATTGAAAAATTAAGGACTTTTATATAATTAAGGATAATTATAACAAACATTCATGATTATTTTAAAGTATTTCTAATTACATTTTTGTTTCCTAACAAAATTTCCATGAAAAATTGCATGAGAAAATAACATACTCGAGTGGAATTTAAAATATTTTTGCTTTCTCACTTCAATTTATCTGTCATTAATAATAATAATCATGAGAAAGAAATATAAACTTACTACATAATATTTATCATCCAAAGCGCTTATTGTACGTATATGTGCATTCATTACAGGAGGTCTAATTTTTACACTTCCATGTTTCTTCCCGCATGAAATTTCTACAAACCGAAATACTGTTAGATATAGCATGAAGCAGCGTTTATAGCATGTTTAGCGCTGTTACATCAGAATGTTGATGGACACAGTAATCTATGCAATTTTATATTTTTGAAACCCCTTTTAATTTTTTGTCGTAAAATATGAACAGAAGCTATATTTCTCAGAACCATCTATACTTTCCAGAACCAGCTATACTTTCCAGAACCAGCTATACTTTCCAGAACCAACTAAGAATACGTTCCAGGATAATTCAGACATATTGACGCTAAGCTGTTGGCTATAGATTTTATTTCAGTCGTCTCTCCCTAGATGAAGACCACCCAATTTGCATGTTGACTCCCTGGTGACTAAATATTTACTCCCTAATGACCACCCAAACAAAGTAGCAATTTTTTCCAGATTAAATAATTATTAAATTTTCAGTATATCACCTTTAAATGTAGGGGCAATGGTAACGAAATGGTACTCAAATTGTCTTCAAAGTCGGGTCTATTTCCTTTAATTTGGATGTCATTCTAATGGAGGCTAAACAGTTCAAAGCCGTTTTTAGACACAGTTGGTCTGACTCCAGGAAAAAGTACTAGAGAGTAGATGCTTCTGTTGTTTCCAACGGAAGCTTAATGATTGGTATACGAAACGTCAATCGTCTCGCAACTAAATTTGAAGCTGATGTCAGAAATATTCATTAACTGAAGATTATTTGCTTACGTTTTTGAACTAAGATTTGTTTAACCAATGGAAGAGGGAACATTAGAGTACATTTTATCTGGATATAACTTTTAGTGAGGATGCTTGACGATATTGTGCACATTTCAGCATTTTGTTTCGGTTTAATTCAATTATTATTTCATGACCGTGGTATTTCAAGCATATAAAAGACAATTTGGTATTGAAGTAAACGGCTCTAAAATTACGAAATAAAGTTAGATTGTATGGATATTTCATATACACAGGGGAGTTCATATACACAGTTTAGGACATTAATAAAAGAAAGTATCATATTTTCTTTATCCACAATCATTTTATTTAAAAAAAATTATTTAAGTATAGTATCAAGTGTAACACCATGTATTTGCAAACTCAATACAGCAATATGGGTTAAACTTGTCTTTTTATTACAGTTTTTTAGTTAAAGATTTCTTTCTTATGATCCTAAGCGGGAATTTCATATATTATGATGAAGTAATTTATCGTTTTATAAATACAATGCTTTGTTATTTAAGTTTCCTGGTGGTTGATTTTCTCTACTAGATTTCTTGTTATTATAAAAACTGATAGGATTTTGGCGGACGAGATATTCGTCATTAGAATAAAAACTTACCAGCTAATTATATTGTCATCATTAAAAAATCAAAATTAAAATAACAAGATAACTCGTCATCACACAGCAAAATTGCTTAAATCCTTCTGGACTATGTACCTTGTCAAAATTACGTAGAGAGTTGAGCTGCGTTATAAATGTATAACAAAGTAACTCTCTAGCCAATAAATAAATACTTTCAAAATAAGATGGTGATGTTTCGTCATACACGTTTACCGTGATTCACAAGTTTCAAGATAAAGGTAATAAAACATGTATACATGAAGATGGTCTTGTTGCAATAGAACGACAGTGCCAACGAGAAGAAAATAAACTGAGAATATACTGCGTCAAATGAGAAATATTTTAATTATTCACCAAGAAAATGCCCTCCCCGCGAAGAAACTGCATATAATTTGAATTTTGATCAAGCAGTTGGAAGTAACTCTCCCCATGAAAAGGTGGTGAAAGCATACTAGCTGAAAAGGAACAATTAAAAGTCGGGAAAAAGACGAAGAGGTGAGTATACCCTGATAAAAAAAAATCCTTCCAGAGTAAGAAAAACAGAAAGAAAAATCGTAGCGGAAAAATTTTCAGAATGGTGAGTGGAGCTATTTTTTTCGGCAGAAGTAATCAAAAAGTTATATCTTCAAAGAGGGAAGAAGGGTAATTATCCTGAGCCTGTAAATGAAATTAACCGATTAAGAGCAGCTGTCACAATAAAGACATCATTGCAGCGAGTGAGAAAAGATCATTCGTTTAAAACTTGCTCTGCTTCCCCATTTTATTATATTCTCGACATTTTTAATTACTTTTTTCTTCTTTCTTTCCAGGAGAAAGAGTTTTCAATAGCATAACGAGGTTTTCCCCTAATTTCAAGATCTTGCTAAGACTTTCTTTGATTACTCCAGTTTCTTTTATAGACGATGATCATGTTTATACTGTTCCGTCTTTCAAAGATTCTACTGGTAGCTGCGGAGGATAAAGAGTCTATTTTAAGAATACCTTCAGGCAGATTGTTTATGTTCTTTAAAATTTTCTATTATCGTAAAAATGTGAAGCACATTACTTGCTACTCGAAGCTTCGAAATTAGTTCGTAGGATTGGGGATTATTTTTATAAAACTGATGATTAGTTAGATATTTTAAAACGCATGCCCGTGTTTATTTAATGAACAACCCCAAATTAACCAGTTTCGTTTCACTGTATAATTATTTCCATAAATGAAAACATCAAGCAGGTATTGATAGTTACACGATTTTAAGTATCAATTATTCTGCACAGTCAAAACTAAATTTATTTTTATCAATGATAAATCTGGTAACATTGCTCATAAATTATATTGATACTTAGTTTAATTTTGCATCCATTCCGAATTACAGCATTGTTTATTATGTGCCGATAAACTTTTAACTCTGTATCGGAAAGCATTGTCCATGGTTCATATGTGAAACTATGAAGTCTTATTTTGTATTGATATGACTCAAAGAAAACAGTTAGAATAATTTTCCTCTTCTTTCTTTTTGTTCACATTGTTAGTTACCGTTTTTACCAATGTAATAATTAAATGGATACAGTGAATTAAAATGTTTTGTTTAATTTAAATTTTATTTATTCAGCTGAAATATTGAAAAACATAGAAATAGCTTAAATAAAAATTTAGACAAAAATAGCCTTGAACGAGGAGTGTGAAATAAATCATTATTTTAACTCTAGGTTAAATACGAAGTTCGTTAATTACGGACTTAAACTACGGAGTTCGTTCAACGTTCAACCCTTTTCACATTTTTAGTCTTATTTAAAAAAAAAACATTTTGTGATTTGTAATATTTTTTTAAAATTAACACAGTATATTTGTTTTAGTAAAACTCAATCCAGACACATTGTACAACTAATTTTAATCTAGTACGACCCCTCATAACTGGTGTCTTTTCAATACCAAGAAAATTTCAGACCAAATAGCCTCCTTTCGGAAATAGTAAAAAAGGCAAATTTTTAACATCTGTCAATTTAATAGTTCTTCTTATTTCATGTTTTTGACCTTGAATACATTGAAATCCCCTTTCATAATGAAAAGGGGTCAATCTCACTCACGTGTTCACGTCTTAGTGCGTTTTATGTATTTGTTATTCCAATGTCAGTGTTCATAAGTTATTTCTAATCGTCTCTGACATAAGAACTAATAACTCACAGAAAATGTATAAATCCTGATACAAATGTAATTTGCTTGAGTGATCATCCAAACAGGGGGAGGGGCAAACTGACAGTGATTAGCTCACGTGTTCCGGTATACATTATGGTGAAGGTGATGATTATGGGAACATAATAAGATCTTGTAGAAAGTGAATTCTTTGGACACATAACTTAAATATTTCGAATAAATACAGATCGAGAAAGAACCGAATGTAAAAAAAAATATAATGCTTGACTGACTGAATAATGTTAGAAATCATTTGCGTGAAATAACGGTCGACTAATGTTGGCAAAAAAATCCTCGATTACTCCTCCCACGTCAAAGAATAAAGGCACAAAAATCGTTATCAGAATTCAGGTAGGGAATTAATCAGAAACGTACGAAATGTGAAATTAGGTAATGTAATTTATGTGAAACTAACGCACATAGAAACGTGTTTTTAGGGAAGATAACGATACTATTTTGTCGTTTTGTGTGTTAAATTATATAAAAGTAGTAGTGTACAACTATGGAGCAAATATAAAAGTAAATCGTGCATAGTAACCTTCTTATGTACCTAGGATCATGTGACCAATACTACTTGTAACATAACCCGTAGATTGTTCCGTGTGCCGGGTGCGAAAGAACATTCATTATTTCATTGGTACAAGGGATTGGAGAAGACACCCATGCAGTAGATTGTGCATAGTAACCTTCTTATGTACCTAGGATCATGTGGCCAATACTAATTGTAACATGACCCGTAGACTATTTAGTGTGCCCGGTGCGAAAGAACATTCATTATTTCATTGGTACAATGGATTGGAGAAGACACCCATGAAGTAGATTGTGCATAGTAACCTTCTTATGTACCTAGGATCATGTGGCCAATACTAGTTGTAACATGACCCGTAGACTATTTCGAGTGCCCGGTGCAAAAGAACATTCATTATTTCATTGGTACAAGGGATTGGAGAAGCCCATGCATTGATTTGTCGTCTTATTGGTCAGCGCGATCTAGTTGTAGACTTTGGCTATTTTACCATTTTCGTTACCACTAACTATAGAAATGCGGATTCACACACCTTCCTTCTCATGATATGTTATTTGGCCAAACAAAGCGATAAATTGCCAAATCGGACTCCCATGATATTTTATTATAAAACAGTCACGTGACTATTAGTCGACATGTTGGCCACAAAGTGTGAAGTTCTCTCAATATCAATGCTCAGTTTACTTATATTGCATGTCTAGGTGTTCAAATCGTTAATCTCGTGACACTCATACTGTGTGTATACAAACTTACCAATCACATGCAACCGCACCAACTGTGTCAGGGTCCTCGACCTCTTAAACTCGGTTCGACATTTGTACACTCCATCGTCCTCAGCGTGGACTGGATTCAGATCGAGAGTGGGTGGGTCCGAGGCCATGACGAAGTTGGCCCGAGCTCCCAGCTCCGTGGATGGGAAGTGCCTAGCCTTTTCTAGGGCCCCTTTTCTAGCGTCCAGCGTGTAGATGGGAGCCTTGGCTTCCCCCTTGTACCACAATATGAGGGTGACCGAGTCCTCTGGTTCCGAGAGGTTGCACGGCAAGGAGATCCAACGGCCGGCAACAGCCCATAGCTCCGGCATAGCTGCAACGAGAGATTAGATTGTTAGTTTGCAGCCTGGACTCCTTGCCGTGCAAGCTCATATTCAACACACCGTGTTTCTTACAAGGACTCTTCATAAATTTAATATCATACAATGTACCAAAAGCTTTCAGGTTACCGCGTAAGCCCCTTTGAATTTTGAGACAATATTTGTGTATGCATTGTATCGGTCAAGAAGTATAATCCGATATATTTTAATTTGAAACACGTATTTCCTTTTGCTGTTTGGTCTACGATGGCTAAGATTTTGTATTAAGGAACGTACCAGTTTTAGATATTAACTTAGAGCGACTTTTCTTTTCAAAGTGCATCTATCGTTTTTATGCCGTCAGCTAACTGCAAATAGAAGAAAGAAATTAAACAAGGTTATACATAAATCTGTTGCTCAAATTGCAAAGTATATATTTGCGTAATAACATTAAGCTGTGCGTTTCTATCTTTTTATATTTATTTATTATAAATAATTATTCTCTAGAAATATCTGGTAATAAAATATGAGGTCTACAAATCCAGTAAATTTATTTGGAGGGTTGTAACTGCTATACGGGCCGGTTAAGCCTATCCAGTTTAACCGCCTATTAATAGGAATAATGGTGTGTATTGTTTACCTTATTTGAGACTATTAACTATGGGAAAGTAGACCTATTTTGACAGAGGTGGATCGGCGGGTCTGATGAAAATATTTGTTCTGAAGTTATTGGCCTGCGAGATTTAGGTAAGTTAATTCGCAACAACTCTTATGTGCACCTTTACTTTTAAGAGTATAGTTGTTTGCTGATACAGCTGCTGATACAGATTTTGCTGAATAGAAGAAAAACAGCTATTTCACAGATAGATAATGCCTTCAGTTGATACAACAATCATGAATTGATGTGAAAAATGCAGCTAGAGCTTTGAACTTATGTTGGTAAATCTATTAAACAGTTTCGTGTCATTTGTAAAAATAATCATATATCTATATGAAATTAATTCGTTTTGTAGTAGAAATAGCACAATTCAAAGGAAAATAACTAAAAGTAATTTAAAATACAAAAATTTTATTTTCCTGAAATTTTTAATACATCAAATTGATTTTGAGTATTTTCTGGCTATTGCCTGATAAATAAACTAGAGTATTTTTTAGTGTGGAATGGCAAAATGACTCATCTTTTTTTTGTAAAAGGGATACATTTTCAAAAATTGGAATTGTGTCCAAACTTGTTAAAATACAAACACACCAAATAACCAGCACACTCAAAAGATTGTAAAAAAGGAGTGTTTAGATAAAAAATTCCATTTAGACAAAACTTCACCTTTATATAACAACACACTTTAAAATTACATGTTATCTTTTGTCAAGTGACAAATTACAAATTGTCTTTGTTAACTATTTAGAATTGAGTAATGATGCCATACAAAATTACAGCTCAACATTTTAAAGTATTATCAAGATACACGTAAATATGTTCTATAAACATCTCATGTTATAAAGAAAATTACGTATTTTGCATATGTATCAATGCACAAATCTTACAATACGTGTTATCAAAACATACATTACAGTACATGTAGTGAAATTCACATCTTCATTCTTACTCGGTTGATTGCTTGACGAAACTCATATTTTTTCATTCGTAACATCTTATCATTGAAATAGCTCCATCTTCATGCCTTACTTTTCACCATTATCAGAAGTTAAAGTTTTCGGTGGTGTAAAGGAAAATCTGATTCACTTACAAGATATATGATTCCATTCAGTGCACTATTGTAATCAGTTAAGTCTAAAGGGCACACACCAGATCGATTCGCGCACCATCTCTTCTTAATTAAATCCAGCTATTCCAGCGTTGCATTTCCTTTAATGTATTAAAGCCAGACTTCGAACTACACGGCCCGAGCATTGGTTTCCGATGAAACAGATTTCCTCATTCAGAGATTAGTACATAGTCAACAGCCGACGATACTTACTATATTTACTTGGAGGTGGAAGTACCAGAATTCTGAATATTTTACCATTCACATTTCCGTGACTTCCAAAGGTGTGTATTGTAATTGGAATATCTGTCTCGCTTAAACCTTATTGTCCAGTTATAAGCGCATAGGCAAGCTTGAACTGAATGCCAAAGAGGGATGAGAGATTAAGATAAAAATGTATAATGAAATTTAATTTACAGTAGGGAACATTCTCTAATATACGTAGCACACAAATTCGTGTATTTTGGTACAAGTTATATGAATTGTGGTGCTGCTGAACTAGTTTTTGCAATATGTGGAAAAAGTAATTTTTTTTATGTAAGGGTTCTGTCGCGTGTTTGCTTTGGTATTTTAACTATTTGAGAAAAAGCTCTTCTCGTAGGAACCATATTAAACCAGTCTGTCTAAAAAACAGTGCAAAAGTATTTACGCTTAAGATAAATCAAGTGTAATATCACTTATAACCAACATATTTATTTATTTTGCTTTTTTCCCGTTCTTTCTCTTCCTTGATTTACTTTTTTCTATTCTTTTTTCTATCTGTATTCTTTTTTTATCTTTCTTTCAAAGCCATCACAGGTGACATTTAGTCATAGGTGGATCTGCATTATCAATACTCTAAAGTTAGAATGTATGTGCTCTTCATGCGATTTATACTCCCAGAGAACGGATATTCATGTAAAAAGTAAAGTAGTGGAGAAAAGCTCATTGTTATCTTTTCTCAAATAGCTACGTTGAAATTTGCAAAAGAGGACTTCATTTCATTTTCTTGTCATTTTTCTTTTTGTTTTAAAAAATGCATAAGCTTTAAATATGTTTTTTGATTGATTTTATGCATACGCAAATAGGAGTCTATCACAGCTGCTAGCATGTAGTTATAAAATGAGTTTACTAAAAGTATAACAAATGTATAATAAAACTAGATCATTCTCCATGGTAACTAAGGAATATTTCCGTTCAAAAATTCATCCGATAGTAAAGTTATTCAATAAACACCTCATTTATGAAGTTATGAGTAGATTCTAATGCAAAAAAAGGTAAAGTTAAATGCAAGATATACTTCACACAAAGTTTTGGGACTTAAAGTATACGATACGATGAGAGCTATCGCCCTTAGATGAGTAAATAATTGTCCGTGATCGTAATGTAAAACTGATTGTTATCGCTTTTGAACCAAACTGTCTGTAAAACAGGAAACATTTTTAAAAGTAGATTGTAGTATTAGTTTTTAAAGGTTAAAACATTTGAAGGACTTAATGCTACAAAAATTGAGTTTGGAAAAAAGAATGTGAAGACATGCCACTTTATATAAAGTTCTTTCAGTTTTTAAAGTTGTACTTTTGGTTTTCTGTTAGTAGTACTTTTAGTAATAATTATTTTAGTTAATTTTGGTAGTGTACTTTTAGTAATAATTATTTTAGTTATTTTTAGTAGAGTACCTTTAGTAATAATTATTTTTGGTAGAGTACTTTTAGTAGTAATTATTTTAGTTATTTTTGAAAGAGTACTTTTAGCAATAATTATTTTAGTTATTTTTGGTAGAGTACTTTTAGTTTTTTTAGTATTATAGTACTTTTAGTTATTAAATTGTTTATAACCCCGTTATTTTTAATGTTTTTAGTACACGTATTATACAGTATCTCTCCATTCTCAGACCAATCAGAATATCAAATGAAAAAAAAAACTTGTACCGAAATCATGGTGGTTGTCTCAACAAGTTATATCGTCATTAGTAAAACTTACCAAATTTCTATTGACGAGATATCTCGTCGAAACTACTTGGAGGTTTAACCATAATTAATCTACATTATTTGTAAGTTTGATTAACTATTTTAGAGGAGATGGGTCACATACATTGCAATGCTCTTGAGATAGTTAAATTATAGCTTATAACTATTGAAGGCATATAAAATTCCTTCGAAATACTTCACGCAAGTTAAATAAAAAATTTACAAAAGGAAGATGTTACAATAATTTTCTCAGATGAAGATGCAATATTATTTATTACAAATCCAGTTCCATTAATCAATGAACCACTCCTCTGCGCAACTAGGTGCATTCCCAGGGAAATCTAAAATCTAAAAGTCACCTTACAACTCGAAGTAGAAATGGGTTTTCCGATCGATTTCCGAAAATATATTTGGAAGCAAATAGCGTGTCTATATTTCACACGTTATTGCTCTCTCAGGAAACGAGACGAGCGTATATTTATTTGTTTTACATCTTCAATCTATGCATCACTCCTAGATGGTGTTTCTATTTTCTACCGGATCTTTTCTATGCGCTCTGTGAAACGATATATCAAGGGAAGCTACTTTATAATTCAGAGGAATCGATTCCGAGGCGTACTGCGGCAGCAGAGTCAAAACTCAAGTCATATTTTATTCGGTGCAATTTTAAATTTCCCCATTGGATGACCCTTGTTGGGTGTAGAAGACAATGCTTCGAAGTTGATGGGAGATCCATCGGAACTAAAATACTGAAATGGGAAATAAAACGAGTTGTAAAACTGCTTTCATCAATATAAATAATTGAAATAAAAGTATTGAATATTTCAGGTGGTTGAAGTTAGTTCGTTATTTACAGATTGAACAAAATGTTAGTAGTAAAAATGAAGGTGGGACTACAAATAATTAGATACATATTGTAATGAAGATTTGCCTTACAAATGCCGCTTACAAAGACGTAAGAATGAATTAAAAACATTTCTTCATTTTTATAATAATAAGATAGGTACATAATAAAAGATGGATCCTTGCTAAGAGGAAAATATTTTTCTGATAAGCTAAATGTAGGTGGCTACGTCGCCAATCAAAATTGTAAGGAATGAATTCCAAACCGACACGTTACAATTGATTGTCAACGATAACTGCATTAAACGCCGAAAATCTCCAAAAACGGTAGTTAAAATATTTTAAGATCAGAGAGAGCATTTGATAATTTTTAAATTAGGTAATGATTATTTTACTTAGCATAGCACAAGAGGAACACAACTGACTATTGGCGACGGTAAGTAACCAAATCCAATGGGAAAGATCCGAGAAAAACACCATGTAATTTTGAATCATGCTCAGATGTTAAGGTCACACCTGAGTTCGAGGAGTTGGCACCCCACTCTCTAAGCTCCCACATTACGCCTATATGAGAAAATTTGAGGCCACAACAGATTTAACTTGCACCAGCCTCTTTTGTACACAACTGTCTTTAGGAGGATTCAAACTCGCATCACTCCTGTTCCTAGTCCATTACTCTTCCAACCAAGCTTCTGCTGCCCCGAAATAGCATTTGGATATTGCAATTCAAAATTGTACTCCTAGTCCGGCTTGTTTACACTTATAATCCCTCTACGAGAAATGCGTGTTCAATTTAAGTAGGTTGATTTTACGATGAAACTACTTTTGAAGCAAAGAAATACGCGTAAGGGAAGAATATTATATTGGCGACAACTTAACATAAACGATATGAGGCGCTTTTGGCGAGCTGTAGGTGGCAAAGGTTTAATTAATGTAACATATCATAGGTGTATTATGCGTCTTTAATACCTTCCTTGCGTGTTTATGACTATTACTTGACGTTGTTTGTCGTGTTTGACGCACCTTGGTCATATATGACCCCTGCTCAAGAAAACCCAACCAACCTGTCCGTATGTAGTATTACAAATGGTCCCATACCACACCAATATATACCATCCTTCCCCATCACAGACACTCCTGCATGCTTAATATTAGGATGATGCAGTAAACATGGAAAGCTCTGAGAGTTTTTCCACCCATAAACAACCCCGATGGTCTTTTGAATGCAGTGGTCCCGTTGACCAATGTTCGATCCACTCACAAGTCATTTTTCATACAAAGTAAGTCAGGTCCAGATCAATCCATTTTGACCAAAACTATTCACTTTAATCTCTCTTCAACTATAAATATTTACAAAGATTTCTGTACAAAAATAGTATATTCTCATTTGCAACGGAATAGCACGTGCTCGTTCAAAACGGATTAGGATCACGAACATCTTGTTCGTTCACGGGACTGCGAAGAGTTATAATGGTGAGGTTCGCAACGTAGAGCACAAATGGTACTAGTGATATCAGAAGTGCGATATCAATATAGACGTCAGCACTACAAGAGTTTGGTAGTGACTAGTAGAAGGTACTACAAAATCCACCATGCAGATTTGCCACTTCATATGACCTGTCCCACAGTTGCTGCACCACATCTCTGTGCTCTGGGCATCATTGCCGTCTCTTCAAAGCATTATGTGATGTCATCAATAGTTTTGCAATTGCCGCTCTGTCATGGATATTCTGAGCATGCAGCTCCGTTTGTTATTTTTGCTTTGTACTGGGTCCTGAAGATGGGTGTTCATTAATAAGTTTATCTGGAGCAACACATTGTCCTACATTTCCTCGCAATTATCTTCTTCAACACCATATATGTGTCCTCGTCAGTGTACTTTGACATTCGCACTCTGTTCGGTTTTGAAAGATGCCACTTACCGAATTTTGTGCAGCCTGACATAACAGATGACACAGTGCTCATTGTAATACGGCTCAACAAGACACGCTCCAATGATCATGACTCTTAGGAACTCTGACAAACTGATATATAGAAACACCTACTTTTTACCTTCATGGCTACTAGGTGGCAACTTTTGTGTTAGGTTTCGTGACTGTATCTCAAAGGCAAATTATATCCATGTTTCTTACAAGTATTCATCTTACACTTTAATGTTTACTGAGCCATAGTAATGTGATTTTATTGATAAATGACCACCTTATATCACTATATTTATATAAATTTTATACAGCTGCTGTATGGACAAAAATGTCGTTTAACCCAGTTTAAGCCAACCTAGTTAAGATTATGCATAAACTTATGCACTCTGGAATTTTTAATAATCATATTAAACATTTGACTGTCACAGTACTTATGTCGTGAACTGATTTTTTGTGGACCGGCCGTTATTATCTACCCCCTAAAACCACAAAGATGATAGGATAAAATATTAGTGTCATATTCTGTTCGCATTTATCGGTGAAATAATTTCTTGCTAAGTATAAATCGACCTATATTTATCTCTTTTACAGTATATATTTCATGAACATCATTTCTCGGTTTAATGTATGCAACAAAACACTGAATTGTAAATTTTTTTTCTCGTTTATGTCCCCTGTTTATGTTACTAAATAAATCAAATAAATACTTTCCGGTGAGGCAAGGAATTGATCCATTTGGAAAGTTTTAGCTAACCATGTCCAATTCATGTTCCACGTAGGGAATGTTTTGATAAAACAACTAACAAACGAGTTTGGGTTTCAAAATCCGTTTATTTATTCTATGTCTGTGTCTCATATTCTTACAGAAAATATACACTGTGAACATTATCAGCTAAAGTTAGATAAAACCCACATCCAATCCGTTAGCATTTGTACATAAGGAGACTTCCAAACGGAAATAAGAAGTATAAATAATTTATGTATTCTGCTTCAGCAAACAACCCTATGAATGAGTGATAAGGTACAAATTGAGAAACTTATATACTTGACATTACTCTGCAATGCACCACTGTTCATCTACATTTCTAAAACGATTCATATAAAGCAAACTACCAGTAGATGTCAGGTGATTACTCATTTCAAAAGTTACGAGACTATTTTAGTCCATTCATTGCTCTTACCTCACAACGGATTCACGAAAAAACAAAAAACGTTTCCCTCTCATTTCAGCCCCATTAATAATCCACGTCAGAACAAGCTCTGTCACACGAACCATCTTCCTCAAATTAGTTTATTTCGAAGAGGAGAGCACATCTAAATGTCTCCTTTTTGCTTTCAGATTAGCAAAAACAAACTTCACGACGTTTCCCGCTCTTATGTGTCGGAAAGTAACGCTCGAGATTAATGTAGCTGAAACAATTCCTGCTTTTATTTTTTGCGACGCACCGCCATTGCATTCGAGGTATGGAAATGACGTAGCTGCGATGTTCTCGTGCAAGACAAAAAATAACGCACGCTTCGAAAAACAACGAAAAGAGCGCAAAATGAAATAAGACGTTCATAATTTGTGGATGAACGGAATGGCTTCAGGAGCTAGGGGAGATAAATTTAATGCATTTTGAGCTCTCGCGCGTTAAGCAAAAAACGTACTCGTGTTTCGGCAGCCAGAGAGAAAGGTAAAATAACAGTGTTTATGGAAAGGGCGATATATAAATGTAAAAATCGTTAATGGAAAACAGATTGACAAATAATTGTTATTAGGTCGGACGTCTTTTTAACTTGGATTTCCGTAACGTATGTCGAATTTAATACCGGAATGCATTAAAGCCATTTTACGTAATCCCGTTTTAAATTACTGTTTCGACTGTTTAGAAAAAGAGGAAAGAGGGAAATAAGAGAAAAATACTTTTTCAGTTATTTCTTTTTGTGAATTATTCAAAGCAATTTGCTTTGAACAGCATGTTTCGCGCCCTTTGAAAAACTCCTTAAGTTATTTAAAAGCGTGATATTTGGATGAAATAGGGAATTTATAAATTCATGAATTGAATTTTCTTCAAACAAGTTAAAAACTGTTTTAAAAGAAAATATACTGGAGTGAAAAACTTGTAGAATAGTAAGGATTTCGGCTATTATTTTGCAGTGACATGACCTGGATGTGGAAGTGACTCAAAGATTCATTCAGAGAATCAATCCGATGAGAAACAGCAAAATTACATCATCAAAAGAAGCGAAGTATAAAAAATGCCCAAAAACTCAAGTGGTGACCTTGAATTCGGTGGACTAATGCATAAGAGTAACGGTGAAAACTTGAAAAAGCGATGAGATAGTAATATTTATAAGCTGCTTGATTACCTCGAATATTGAGGCAAGATTTGCACTGCGCTTGCACACATAGAATGAGGTTGCATATTAATTTATATGGTAACAGAAGCCACTCCTATGTTAGAGCCTCAAGCGCTAACGTTTCAAAATTTCAACACGTACCAGCTTTATACTGAATAACATTGATTACGCAAATTTCCAGACTGTTTAGTAACTTCTGAAAGTTGTAAAAAAATGTTGTTATTTAAATTTTTACTTTAATAGAGCTTTACAAACTACCATCGTCAGATAATTTTTACTCTTCAGAATAATCTGTCACATGTATTCCTTCAACAGTTTTGTTGCATCCAAGGTATAAATGTTTTAATTTTATCGACGTCATGTACTTGTGTTTGTTCCTCTTTTGATTGTTCGGAACGTGACAGTTTTTGGCGGTTTGTCTTGATTGGTATATTATTGTACAGTTATCAACACATTAAATTTACCTTAAATCTATCAGTATATTTATAAGGGAAATGTGTAACTTTTGCATCACTTTTGTCAAAAAAAAAAAAAAACGCAAGGCATAAACTGTGTACATGATATTTTCTCTTAATCTAGTGTTTGCTAGTAGTTTTGAAGTTGTTTAATCTAAAAAAAAAAAATCACATAGCACGCAATACGAAAACTGATAAACACACTGGTATCCACTGATAAACACGAAAACGTATAATTAAACAAAGAGCATAGAGACTTTAAAAGTTTCTTTAGCAATTAATACGCCATTATTTGCTGCGATAAATTTGCAATACTGTTATATATGAAATATTGCACGGAGATCAGTAGTATCAGCAAGATAGCAGCATTAAGTTTTTAAGGAATGCTAATTTTTCATTTACTAAACGCGTTTGAACTTGAAAGATTTGAGCCGTAAATCTAAGCCTTTAATGGACTCTTGGGTGAAATCTGTGATAATGCTACTAGCTGTTTAGGAATGTAAACAGCTCGTGTGGCTAAATGCTCAGTGTAGACTTGAACTAAGCACCAACTTCCGGAGGTCCAGTTGGCTGTTGGTCGTAAATCTTTGTAGAGATAATGTTCGCAGCTGAATAGTCCGTTAAGGTTAAAGGGAGAATGCCGTACTTGTAATATGATCTAATTTCACATTCGTTCCAGGAAACTATCATGGGCTACTGGACAACCATTTTAATCTCTCTGCTTATTATAATGAAGATATGTCTTTGTATCCTAATCCAATGTAAGTGTGGCGTTAATTAAAATATATACCAACCTTCGTAATCCAATGTCAGCGATCTGAATATTAAAATAGTTATGCAAAGCATTATTGTATTATAAAATAGGTAATTGTAATGCGATTACTTGGATTATTATAATAAACAACTGCAAAATCTAATACAAAGAGTCGTGTGCATATATTTCAACTCCCTTGGTTTTTTTTATGAAAAATAATCAGAAATTTGAAATAAATACAATTACCTTATAGCTTCAACTTTTCCTTCCTTAAGATAAAAGTTTACTCATATCTACGCTTATACATATCTTTGTAGAATATATTCTAAAAAAGATTTAAAAATCAAAATTGTAAATTTCACTACTGTGACACCGATAAGTATATAGATACTAAAGTAACGTTATTTTTTTTATCGAAATATTTCAGTCCAAAGATGATTTTAAGAATCTCATGTATCATTATTTCCAAATGTTTATGAAAACACAAACTATAGATCTTATATAAGATATTCTCTTCAAAGCTAAATGTAGATGGCTGTAGTGATCCTTCAGCTGCTTCCTGAACGTATTTTGAACCTGACGCCAGTTGGATTGCATTTCGAAAATGACTAAGACAAATCACAAAAAATAATTCTAACGAATGAATTCCGAATTTATATATTATAGTTGATTGGTATGAACACTAATCTAAGATTGAACGCAAATCGTCACCAAAGCGGTGATAAATACAATTTTTAAATTTACCACGATATGTATCATGATATTGTTTGCTTTAAGGGAGGTGAAATCTTCACTTTCCGACTAATTCGTTGATTTACATTGAAAATTATTTTCATTCAATTTATATATTCTTTCGATAAACACTTTGGGAAAACATTTTCTTTTCCACCCAAACACAACTATAAAATTATTAATTGGAACTCTCCCGTGTTTTTGAACAATTTTAAAATGCTTCTTCGTAGAGTTATAACATTTGTTTTGTTGTTTGATTAGTCCATGATTTATATACGAATCCATTTTAGTTCGGAGTCACGGAAACCATTTTTATTCCGGAAAGTTTAGCTACGCGAAATACTTTTCAAAAAATCAACTTCGGGACCTTTATGTTCTTAGATGGCAGTGATAGAAGAAGGTTCCTACTTTTCTTGACATTTTAAAAGAAAAAAAATCGTGATGTAGTATGCGCATTTCCAGAAGAAATATAATTTGAATAAAGTATGCAACTACTTCGAAATGCTGTTGAGTCAGAATAAAGATTGAAAAGTTTGGAACTTTAGTTGCATCAAAAAGGAATAGAAGACAAAAGTGACTTAGAGGATGAAAACATAGCAAAGATTTATGAGCAAGTCGTATATATCATAGGAGAATTTCGCCAGTTTAATGATAAGCGAATATATATATACTTAAGAATGGAGGTTTATGTGTTCATTGACTATTTTTGTTATATACTTATCCGTTTAGGGCCCTTCTGTTCCAAAATAGTTTATTGCACGGTTAGTGTATGTCTGTACGTATGTATGTATGTATCTGTGTTAGCGTGTTACGTCTATCCGGTTGAATATATTATCCTACAATATTGAATCCTATGAGTACCTACATTCAATTAGCGATTGAAATTGATTGTGTTAGTTTGTATGCCCGTCTTCTCATTCGATGTCTGATTTTCTATCTGTGTGTTTGTACAGATCCTTGTTTCTTAACAAAGAGAATTGGATCTACCCAATGGCTTTTTGAAGGGCGAATAATTCCTTGTTCTGAGAGATCATGAAACTGTTTTTTAACACACATACACTAACCTATAGTAAAGACGGACAACAAGACGTGACGGTATAGGGAAAATAATACATGCTTTAATAGGAGGATGGTCCCCCGTGCTGCAATTACACTAGAAACTCTTCTGGGCATACTTCAAACAAGGTATTGATACACAGATATGGGTATTTGTGTCCGTTCCTGATGCAAGAATTTCGCGAGATCATCTGTAAATTTTGGACGTGGTACCCTGATTCCTAAGCGTCGCTCTCACTAGTCTCACAAATGTTCTATGGGGTTTTGATCGAGAGTTTGAGCAGGCTAGGGAAGATGCTTTTCATGAATATATTGATACTACTACTTGACAGAGGCTGCAAAATGACATAGAACGGTGTCATCATCGAAGCAACATTTTCAGAGCGTAGGGAGAACCTGATTGTCCAAAATACTCATGAAAGCATCATCGTTTATTTTACCAGGAACAACATGCAAAGGTCCCAGGCCATACCACGAAATACACTCCCAAACAAGTAGTCGGATTTCATTCAAAACCGCTGGCGTCCGGTCCGTTATTGTATGGTAGTGTATTGTAATTTTGTATCAAGAAATATGAAATGCTTCTTGGTATATAGATCGTTTCTTGCAATATCTGAGTAAGTACACTTAAATCACCCTTATATTGGTAGTCTTCGAAGTTATGGAATGTATATTGAGTATTTCGATTACTCGGATTGTATTCCCAGTACTGCTTACTTCCAAACATATTTTTTTAAATGATTCCAACTCTATTACATTTGTTTTTTTAGCCTGATTTAATTTTTTTTACAAAATATTAATTATTTTTGAACATTTTAGGCACATTTTAATTTGCAACAAAATGGAAACGTGTGTTTGTTTGCCAGGTGTAGTGATATTTTCAGTTTTCTTTTCGCTCGGAATTAAGTATATATTTTTAAATTGTGCCTAATATTTCGTTTCAAGTTGTGTCTACTGTACAAGAACAAGAGAAAGAAGAATCAGGAATTTATATCTTTAGAGCAACTTCTTTTTTACCACCAACTTTATTTCGTTTTATTTCTCTTTTCTGTTTTAAATATTTATACTAGTTCATTTTTATCACACTCAATCCCCCCCCCTCCACGGTATTTGATTTAATCGTCAGGTAAGTTAGAATAAAGCAAATTTTATTGGAATATTGCATTATATTTTGAAACAGCGTTTATGTTTAAAAAGACGAACTAGGATTTTGAAATAATACAAATTATTATTCGTCATAGCGATAGAAGGGCAATGTGGTTTATTTTAAGAATCGATGCTACATTTAAGCAAATTATACATGGAAAGTTTGCTTGAAACATGGATTGTCTTTAAAAGAACACTGACAGTCTTTTTACCGTTTAAAAAAATGGTAATACGTTACATTTATTTTGTCTATACTGAAATTTAAAATAAGTTATTTTAAGCATGCACCTACCAAATACGGAATTTTCAAGAAAACCTATTAGCTTTGAGTATCTGTGGCAGATTAGGGATTTTTAGGAATTTATTTTCTCAATTTTACAGAGAAAAAACACTTAAGAAAGAAAATTCCTAGTCCTTCCACAAAAATCCTCTTTTGAAGTAGTTACCTTGTGCCACTCACCTCGTCAATTTAGCAGGGGTTCCATGTATGTGTAAAGTATTACATGGATGGTTATGCATGCATATAATTTGTGTAGTAGATTTTAGAATCAAACTAATCCTAGTCAGATTCTAGTTAAGTTAGATAATTTTGATAATTTTACATAATATTTTTATTCCATATAAATTTAATCAATAAAAATACTACACACTCTGAAGCTATTTTTGAAAGTTTTCATTCTTAAGTGAAAAATAGAGATTTTTTCCTTTACATGTGTTTCCAATATCGGAATAAACTTAATATCATAATTAAGGTAAAATTCACAAGAAAACACATAATAGAAAAAGAACAATGAATTAATCTATCAAACTGTATAAGGTTAATTATATATCTAAGCCAAATTAAGTTTTTTGGTAGTAAAAATGGCCACAAACTTTAAAAATATATTAACATAGGTAAATCATGAATATTTATAATTTTGCAAAAGACAACTGCTGCTCTTTTAGTTAAGGTATTTGTGTAAGCATCTGTCAATTTATGATAAAACCAAAACTTTATGAAAAAAAATTTCTGTACTTTGAACAAAATACCAGATGAAATCATCGCTGTTCATTTATAATCATCGTGCTTGGGCATTTTCGGAACATGGTTCTATCTAATAAGTTAGAGTGACTATGGAATATTTTTGCTCCATACAACACAAAGATAACGAAGAGTATCAGTAAAGGTATTTGACCAAAGCTTTCTTAGTGGCATTGATTTTACGTATTTTGTGTGAGAAAATTTTGATGCAATTTTTGAATTTATAATCTATCAATGCATTAGTTTGCAAATTAGATACAGATATTATTTATAATGTAGCTTTTATTCTTCATAGAACCATACATATGAGAATTAATTCACCATTTATATCAAAAACTGCGCATTCTCCATTCATTAAATTTGCCCTTTGTTAAATATGTATTACAGATTAATTTCATTTATGATCGCATTTAGAAGAGTAAAAATGTTATTATTCCAAACATGGTTACACACTTTTAAGTACTTCAATCCCAGTGTTAGTATTTTGTTATAAAATATCAGCCATATGCTAAAATTGTGCTAGAAAAATGAATTTATTTTCAATCAATGTATTTCTATTTAATTATGATGTAATAATTTTTAATTATGTATTAAAACGTGTTGGTTTTCTATAAAGTTATTAAATTAACAACAATTTGTATTGCAATTTGAACTGAAAACGATGCCTTATACCAGTCATATTCCCAACGATTTTTAATCTTTCCACGAGAAGTATATTTATTTTGACTATAAACAATACACGCTATGTTAGCACATACCTTTAATTTTAACATTACTTGGACATTACAAGTCCTGTACAATAAAGCATTATACTTTTAAATTGAAATCATTCTGTAATTATTGCTTGAAAACGAACGATTTCCAATATTAAATTCCTTAATAGAGCTAAGATAAATTTTTGAAAACTAGGAAGTTTATGGATTTTTTCCGACAGTCTTCAAAGACGTTTTTGGTACACAATGTTAATCAAAACTACAGAAATGGAACGAGTCATTACGTTGTTCAAGTAATGTATTAAAAACCCAAAGAAAGTACAGCCCAGACACTATAATTTTTAAATATTTCGAGTAAGATTTTTTAAAAATCATCTGAAGTACCGATAAAAGAATTTCTCACTGTAAATGAACATTATAAAATTCAGCAAAACCTACTTATATAGGTACTTCAATTAAATTTGTGATTATCTTACAATTATAATTGATTTCATAAAATTTCATACATAAAAGTATTCTACCGAGTCATACATACGAATACACTTCCATAATTCTGGTTATCAACTCAATGTTCAGAAATAAAGAGTACATTTATGTTAACAACAAAAATAACCTTTCGATGCATTGCTAATATTGTGTATTTTTTACTGATTCATGGCTTGGAAAATATACTTTATCTTCTTTTACAAAAATTAAAATTATGAAATTTTAAAAATAGGTATAAAGACCTACAGTTTTTCCACATTACGTATGCAAAATATTATTACTTTCAAAATTCAGAGGATTCAATAATATTTTAAATTAGTACAAATTTCCTGTTTTTATACAATATCGTTTATAGAAAGTCTTAGCAATACAATTATCACTTTCAGAGAACACGCTTCGACAAAAATTTAAGGGAAACAAATGATACAAAATAATATTACAACAATATTACACAATAGAACGAAATAATAAAGTTATAAATATGAAAACGGAACATTTTAGAAATATGGTATCATACACACAACTAAGTAAAGTGATCAGTTTATGCATGCGTTTCCAGATATTAATGTAATCTGAAATGGATTAAAACATAAATGTAATAATACAAAAATTGCCTTCCACAGAATATTGATTCCTTTCAAGCTTCCTTTCTATAGAATGACATCATTGATTTATAAACTAGACACATAAAAGTCAACAGAACAAGTGAAGATACAAGCAGATATAGGGAATTTTGATCTATGCCTTCTCCAATGGATAGCTTTATCCCGTTTCGTCCAATCCTCATATGAAAATAAGGTAACTTATTTCTGCCCAGCAATCATTGCTGCAAATCGAATTTTGATATCGCAAAATCCAGAACTGATGAGGAAATTTTAAATCTAAACGCAATCCAAAAACGACGCATTTCAGAAAAGCGTAATAATTTTGATTTCCTCTCAATTCAGGAAAATATTCCCTTGCCCTCAGGAAAGGGTCAGTCTAAGATTTATTTTTATGGAAATGCCGTAATCTCTCTGTATGTGGTGTGGCATGAAACGGAAAATTTAAATCGGAAGATTATTAGTGAATCGAGTTTAGGGTGTACTTTCGCTTTGCGTCGAACGAAATTTCTTTTTCCTTGCCATATTATGAAATAAAATTTCGTACGCAAACCCGAAATTGAGATTAAAGAATCTCGTGCTGCCTGAGAAACCTCTCTGTCTAAATTTAATTGTAAATGTCGGTGAAATAGGATTGATTTTCTAGGTCCATTTATTATTTTGAATAATGACATTCGTATTGACGGAAGAAATGGATCGAGTTTAAATTATACCCCTTTTTTATTTCTGAAAATAGGAAATATATTTCCCTAGTGTATTTGATGATAATATATTTTCTAGTATTCTAGAGAAATATTTCATACTCCTTTATTTTATTTCTCAAAATCTACTTAAAACTTACCATTCTTTGATGATGTTACCGTATTACGCTTAAGACACCCTTACGACAACAATGCAGATTAAAAAACACACAGATACCTTAAAGCATGTACTTAAATTCACCAAAATACGCATTAAAATTATAGATAAAGATACGAAAAAGAGGACTGGAAAAGTGACTTATTTCTTCTATATCTAGTTGGTTCAATTATGGTTACATAGTTTATTTATATATGTTGTAGCATAAATCATGTTGCTTCTACACTTCAGACACCGCGAAATACGTCTCCTTAGTTTAGACTAGTGATTTAGGTAGTCATAAATATGACATTTATTATTATGCATTCTACAAATAATACCATTTTGTGTAAAGATAGTATTGACTCAGCAAGTTTATTACTATTTGTTACATTGTAGCTGTTTTGTTACAATGTAGTTTGCAGTTTTATATAATTCTTGCCAGCATACATTTTATCAAAGCTGGTTTTTTTTTTGTATCCGTCTAAGATTATGTTAGTTGTTTTGTATTGATAATGTTGGCTTTATCATTTAAATGTACCTCGAAATATATATTTCTAGCATTAATGCATGATTTATGTATTCACCTACTCGTACACTATCCACCAATAAGTATTTGGACACCCATTCAAATGACGATAACTGAGGTCCTGATATACGCCACGCTAAGAATGCCAACTCTCAGAAAATAACCGGGATTCGGTAAACCGTTTTTTTTTTCGTCCGGTTAACTGTCCGGTTTAACCAAGTTAAAAAAAACTGCTTGTAAAATAACTGGAAAAAAAACTGAAAAAATTCAAGGTGTTTCTATTTAGTTATGTATAAGAAATGCTAAATGCGTTAAGTGCGTTTTTTAATCGCATCCTAACTGATACAAAAATTCCCATTGTTTCTAAAATAAACCAAAACTTAATTGTTTCAAAATGAAGGTACACAAACTATTAAAATAATTAAAACATTAGTTACCTTGTTAATATTGTTTTATTTATTCAACCGAATACTTTTAATTTACTCTGCTCATAAATACTCGGTCAGTTTATGCTGGTTAGTTAATCGACTTCTGTCATCCGAAACCACAGAATTCAGAGCAGATACGAACCTTTCAGATGACACTGAACTTCCAACAACAGTCAAATAATTAAAAGCTAGCAATGGTAATGTAGACGAACATGTATTTCTTTGACCCCAGAATTCAAGTGGACTAATGTCACCTAACAACAGAGGCTGTTGCAAATATAGTTTGAGCTCATCGGGAAAGTAAGCATATGCACTATGGGTCATTCCACGTGAAATGTGCAAAAATCAGGAAAAACCTATGGCCGTAGAGTAATGGATTTTCTTGAAATTTGGTACAGGGGTTTAGTTTATGCATAAATAACGATATAAAAGTATTAGGTTCAAAATTAAATATTTTTGAAGTTGGAGGCATTTTTTGGAGCAGTTATGAGATCGCTTAATGTTGCATGTTTGAAGTTCTGTTTCTCAAAAACTACTTAACTTATACGAACATATTTTACATTTTTATAATTTGTATCAGTTTATAGTAAACCAAGCACATTTACAAACCATAATTCATTTAAAAGTGTTTATTTGCTCTATAAACTGTCAGTGAATGTAAAAAAAAAATTTTCAATGAGGAAATGGATGTCTAGCTGGCGTGTTTCCTCCTGTTTTGATTCATCATACGATAAAATAAAACTATTGTTTCCATCTAGTTAAAAATGTTCCTGGGATCAAAATAAACAAATTACAATGATGAAAATTTCAGGACAGATAATACACATCTGGACACAAAATACTGAAAATTTATGAGTTTTTCGGAGTAGTCCTTTACAATAAAATTTGTATTAAAAAAAACAGAAAAATATCACCGTTTTCAATTATTTTACTTTTTTTTAAATATTTTTTCTTTATTAAGGAAAGGCACACTATCACTATATTATACCAACCTTTTGGATAGACGAAGTTCTTTGTTAAAAAATTTTTTGATATTGTCTTTCCATTTTTTGAGGTACTCGAGCAATTTGAAATTGGTATCATATAGTAGAAATATCTATTTTCGCCGATACCTCAGAACGGGAAATGCCGGACATCAAATATTATTCTGACATTTCCTAAAAGAACTTTTACTGAAGACTGTAATAATATAAAAATTTATAATTTGTGTCAATAACTTTTTTAAATATAGGGTCTCAAACAGGTTACTTTCAATGCGAAAAAATCTACATTTGTGTGACCTTGAACTTTAAAATTTAATAAAAAATAAAATATACATTTCTGCCTCTTAATATTTGGCAGTTCCTCCTTACTAGATGTGATCTATTAAAAACTAATTTTCATTAAAATCGGGGATGTGTCAACCAAAGCCGATTTGCTCATTTTGAGTGGAATGTCCCCAATGTGATTTTGGAAGAATGGATTTTGTCAAATTTTTGTCATGCGTTGCCCAAAGAAGGCTTGGGTTTGATGAATCGGAGCTCTGGTATTGCTGAAGGAGGCGAATTTTTTCTTAATTGATTCAGGTATGGCGTTAACTCTTTGTTGACTTGAAAAACTGCTTGACTAGCAACTGTGGAAGACATATAAAGTTTTTTAATCGGGTCAGAAAGAGACGATTTGCATAGAAGACGGTTGGATAAAATAAGTTTTGAAAGAGAGGTTTAGTTTTGCGATAACTTTGCTAAGAACATTTTAGAAATATCATGAATAAGGGTAAGTTTTGCCAGTGATGCTGTATACATGAAATAAGAGGAACAACTAGGCTACCAGTTAAATATTACCTCCCAGATTCAAACTCGGCGTCTGTAAAGATACATCTTCTGTTGAATTTTACATCGTAAGTAAACTTGGTTTGGTATGAATGTACTTTAGATCATCGCTCACCCCTCTGTTTATACCTCAACCAGAATAGTCTAAACAATGCAAAATCAGAGAATGAGAACAAGCTGTGTCACGGTAGTGGTTGAAAAGAGATATAAACTATGTGTATCTTTAAAAATCAGTGATGAAAAAAGAACCATTTGCATCCCATAAACACAGGCGATAAATGCAATTTTCTAGAATTTTCGGGGACGTTTTTTTTTTTCGGTTATTAGTTTTTAAAATAACAACCGCGGTTATAACCGTGCCAAGAAAACAACAAAAAAAAAAAAACGGTTAACCCAAACGAAAAAAACGACTTATCGGCTTAACCGGACGGTTATTTACATCCCTACGTCACTCCCTTCGCCGTTAAATATCGTGTAGGACACAACATTGGCATTAGTCACATGCAAGATGCCACGAAGTGCAGAGTTATCTGATTTCGAGAAAGGTGTAAATGCCGGGTATCGCAGAAATGGCTGATTCTTAAGGGGCATATCTAGATACCTGAATTACCCAAAATCGACAGTGGTCTATGGGATTCAGACCTGGAAAGAGAGTGGTAAATGTCGGAATGTGCGCTGACTAGGCAGGCCCATTAAACTGGGAGATAGAGACCAACGGGTGCCGTCCATAGAAATTTGGAAGAATTCGCACCCAACCGAAGGCCTACATACTCCAGGAGTTCCAACAGGCATCCAGGAGTGTTGTTTTGATTAATACCATCCGTAAAGAAGCACATCTGCTTGGTTTTCATAGTCATACATCCGCCCATCAACCTTTGATCACTAAGTCCAACCGCGTTGCTCGGTTAATATGGTGCACGTCGAAAGTGGACCCTAGATCAGTTTTACCGGGTTCTATGGAGCGACTAACCAAGGTTCACCCTCTACCGTTCGAATGGAATGGTCTGGGTCCTGTGTCTGTCTGAGAACGACCCATACAGAATGCATTGTTCCCAAAGTAAATTTCGGGGGAGGTGGAATTATGATCTGGGGGTGTTTCTCCTGGTATAGACTGGGACCCTTGGTCCGAATTCATGGTAAGATCACCTCCGAGGCCTATTGCACTATTTTGGATGACAGAGTGCTTATTGCGTTGTGGCAGTTTTACAGGTTGTACCCATGTTACTTTCAGGACGACAACAGCAGTTGTCATGTTACGACGTCCACCATGTATTGGTATGGTGACAATGGGGTTAATTGAATGGACTGGCCTGCCCAGAGCCCAGACCTGAAACGTATCGAGAAACTCTGGGATGAGTTAGATCGCCGAATTAAAGGGTGCAACAACCGTCGAAAATTGGTGAAGGAACTTTCATGTCTTCTCCAAGCCGAGTGGAAGAAATACCACTATTTTTACTACCAAAAAGATTACAACAAAAAGGAAAAAATCTCTAGAAATGGGAGACAAAATTGAATTATTTCAAATTTTACATGGGCTATTAGACCACTATGGGATTGTATCAATTTCCTTTTAATGCATTTCCACTCTATGGGATATTTATTTAAAATTTTTACTAGAATCCATATATATATATATATATATATATATATATATATATATATATATATATATATATATATATATATATCATACAAACTAATTGGAAGGTTATTTAAAGAACTGAACAGATATTTATTTTAACCAAAGTTCCTTACAGCTCGTGTTTCGAATTACTCACACATCACACATTGTTTGAATTCATTTACAATACTTCTGCGTATTTATATATGTACATTAAACATCTTAAATGAAATAAAATCGATCAAATATGTAAACAAGTAGCATTTTTCGGGTAGTTCATAGATTGTTAATTCTGATTACCAACTAAGTGCATTTCAAAACCTGCTCACCTCAGTCATGTTTCCACAAAAAGCTTTCAAACATATATTTCAATTGTATCATAATACATATTTATATAGCAATACGATTTAGGTAGTCAGAATGCAATTTAATTAGATATATAGTCAGAATTCAATATAACTTGATGGATTATCATTTTTGATTAGTTCGGTACATTAATTTAATGTAACCAGGTAACAGAATAGTTGCATATTTAAGTTAATTGTTAAGTTGTATTGGACTAAGCACATTTGCTTTGAACAATAAATCCCCATTCCCCACACAAACTACGAAATATACCACGATAAGTATTCAATACAGTATCAATTGCAATCCAGATTTTCATACAGGGAAATTACCGGAAATGTTCTCTTTCAAAGGGACAAAATCGCAACCGCTTGATTTTATTTCAGGAGCTATTAGTGTGCAATGTTTGCTATCCACCAGAGGTAACATGCTTTAATTACTACATGGCTTCAAATTGATCCTAAATATTCATTACACAATACGTTGTACGTCAACATAGATATAACAACACACAAGATTTAACAAACCATTAAATAAAACAATTACAGTTACCAGATAATTCTGATCCTTTCTCTTTCTTGAACTGTCTGCATCTCTTAACATTATAAAATGAAGTGTTTGTGTGTGTGCGGACTATCATGACGAATCTATGACAATAATGGGATTGGGCACACAGGTAGTCCGAATTTTAAAAATTTATCTAGAACATTGTAAAATTAATTTAATGGCATTTATTATTATGATGGGTTTTTTTTTAGACTGGGAACACCATTAAGAAATTACAGATTCTAAATTTATTTTTTCCGATTCCGTTTGACTCTTCAAAGAACGATTTCTCATCAGACTAAAAAGAAAAAGTTTTAACTTAATTATTTTTCTATTTCATAGATCGTTAAAGATAGAGTAAAATATTTAACTATTGTTTTGACAGACAACAGTCTATAAGGTCTTCTGCTTAATGAATATGGCCTCAGTAAACATTACCCTGGGAAATCAAGTTTCTACTGCAAGAATAGCATAAAAATATTAACGAAACTATTATCTTGAGTTTTTATGAGGACGTAACAATTGACACGCAAGTTTATTTACTTGTAACCAGTTTCTGCAACCGAACATATCAACACTTTTATTTTGCCTTAGGTCATGCATATATTTTTCTACAATGAAACCTGAAATGTTCCTTCGTAATTTCTAAAAGTTTTTTTTTTCGTTTTGACTGATACAATCCTTTAAAGGATCCTTCCAACCGTTAGATGCAACTATTTAGACATTATGTGTGCTGTTGACTGTAAAAGTAATGTTCTCGAAAATATGGTAACGCTCGGATGGTCATTGGTTTGGATTTCTTATGTAAATATAATTCTTTATTTGAATCGAAAGCAAGATTATATACATACATATATGTCTATTTTATCTTTCATTCCGCTTGTAATTTACAGAAAAATAGCAGAAAATGCGGCAGACATATTTGACAGTGGAAAAACATTAGATGAATATCTGTTTTATTTAGAAACTATTTCACACTAGATTAACTCCTTTTCGAGGCATAAGGATTCGTCGTAAATGTCAAAATATTTTCTCGTTTCAGCTAACTTTGCACCAATGTACTCAGCCTTAAGTTTGTAGAGTCTTTAGTCTATGATAAACCAGGAAAACAAACTGTGTCATGAAACATACCATGTATTCTTTCTTTAACACACGAATATGTAGGAAATAAAGAATAAAGATGATCACGTTTACAGTGCGCTAGAAGGAAATATAAAAACATAAACAAAGCTGATATAAACACGCAACGTCATTGACTTCAACATTGCTTAAGGCAAATCCAACGGAATATTCTGCGTGTCGTGTAGTTGAAGATTAAAAAGACGGATCTGATGGTGCAGGGTGGAAAAGCCCCATGGGAAATATTCCCTACATTCCCTTCAGATGCATCTTTCTTGCACACAGATGCTGCCATGCCCTGGAAGGTATAAAGTAAAATAAAAAACGTTATTATTTTGAAAGACTATTTCTGTTTTTTACGTGGAGCCTTGAGTGATGCCAGTCTCAGATAAAGGAAGACGGCTCAATTTATTGCATTCCTATTCGAACACATTGGGGAGGGAAAGAATAATTTTGAAATAAAATGTAAAGACTTTGCGTTCTTTTTGAAGGTATGGCATTTATGAAGCCCTTGAGGTCTTCTTCGGTCAAGAAAGGATTTATACAGCACATCTGTGGGCTGTTTTCTTATTGATATACTTCAATGGCGAGTATCGTTGGTTTTAGGTTTGGTAACTGATATCTAGTTCTACAGCATGTATTGGGAAATCTTTTTCGGTGTATCCCAATAATGTCACGCAGTTAAAACATTCACCTAAACAGTGAAGTACTTCAAAATACTACAAGCTTTTAAAGTTTCAAAACTATTATTTTATTATACTACTATCATTTTATAGTACCAAATTGAATCAATTGTTTGAAATCAGTATTAACTTATGTCAGCTCCTTTATATAACGTTTAGCCATCCTAATATTTAACATACATTCATGGTTTAGCAAAAGCATTGACAAATGAGTCTCTCTGAAAAGTTTGAAAATCCCAACATGCTTATTACAATTACATGCTTATAATAATTAGAATGATTCGTACGATTGTCGTTAAACAATTAGTGAATGTGTAAGAACACATGTATTGTGCATGTATAGTCCTATAAGAACTATACATGTATTATTTGATAGAGGAATAATTATTTACTTTAAGGTTGATATTATATCATCATATATTGAAAAGACACAACTATGGTCGGCTCGTCTTGTCCTAAAAGTGTTTGGGTTTTATTTGGCAGTTTCCGTTTTTTAAAAAGCTCCTCCAAGCAACATTGAATTAATGGATATACACACAATAAATGCTTGACTAATATATAACACAGAATCGAATATCAGTACGCAATTGTAAATTTGTAAGGAAGTAGGAACTTTTGTAATAAAAACGGGCTCAAACGTGTGTGCATTAACACTAGTCATAAAAAGTATTAAATCATACAGTGAGAATTTAATAAATGTCGGAAAAAAGTTACCAGAATAAAATGAGGGATTTAAGGATACAAACCATATTGCAACCCGGCAAAAAAAGTGACACAAGTCATAAAATAAAAATTTTGATGTTATGTCATTGAAAATATGTATTAGCGTGTTATATTACTATTCTTAGAATATAATAGAAGTTGCCACCATAAATACTCACCTAAATTTAAGAGAAGCTAATACTATTTCAATACATAAGTTTTATAGATCCTTTAAGTTGATATTTCTCAAATTCTGCAATTTTGAGCTGTGTCACTTTTCTTGCCAGGATGCGATAGATAAAATATGCCTTAATCCTAAACGAAAGCTATTGAGGTCAGAGTCATTGCGGAATTTTATTTTTCGACATATTGCATACAGAAACTTTTAATAACTTTTTAAAAAACTTTTCAATTACATCAATAATAATTACTATAACACCATGGCAATTCAATTGTATGAGAAATAGAGCTATATTATCTTCGTTCTGTTCCCTCATTCTACCTTCACAGTTTTCTTCTAAAGATTCATTTACTAACTGATTACCATTTAATTATGAATACAATACACAACGTAAATTAATATTATACACACAAATTTGAAATCATTCATTGCGTTGGATTTATTGTAAGTCGTTGGCATGCAACAAATACAGTCGTTGACATACAATAAATGTAATATACTTTTTCTTCGGAAAGTTGCAACACAAAAAATATGTATGAGACATTTTCTGTTAAGCTAAATGTAGTGGATGTAGTGTTTCTGTGGTTATACGTATTTCTGAACAACTAAAACTTTGTAAACATTTCTGAACTTTGACCGTATAAATTCCAAAATTTGAATTTCTAATTAATTGATTGATCAAAATAAATTATATCAAATACCAAAAGTCTATATGAAACATTTTAAGATAACTTTTATATGTA
>OX375874.1:62909168-63027563 GCA_947359465.1 Metellina segmentata | reverse complement strand
ACAAACTTTAATGGTAGGTACAGGACATTGTAACAATGATTTATTGTATAGGAATGTATAGTCGCAAGTGACGCGGTGAGGCGAAAACAGGGGAAATAACGGCCGAAAGGAAAAACAAAGATTTTATTGAAAACGTTGTTGACAAGTGTCATGTTTACAGTAATTGTTCAAAATTGCGTCCACCAGTATCGATACATGCTTGACAGCGTCGGTGGAGCGATTGGCGTACACGTTCAAAGATGCCTGGTATTTCACGCACACCTGCAGCAGCTACAGATAAGCGAGCGACGAGATCCTCATCTGAGTCAACTGGAGTCTCATAAACAAGATGCTTTAGATGTCCCCATAAAAAGTAATCGAGGCTCGATAAATCGGGAGATCGGGGTGGCCAAGGGACTGGTCCACCACGCCCAATCCATCGAGTACCAAACGTGGCATTCAGGTAATTCCGTACATCAATGCTGAAGTGTGCTGGCGCCCCATCGTGCTGAAACCACATGCGGGTTACGAATGGCGATCGGAACATCATGCAGCAGTTGTGGTAACACTTCTTTCAGAAAAATAAGATAGCTTCCGCCAGTGAGCCGCGTGGGTAGTAAGTATGGGCCAATCAAAAAGTCGTTCACAATACCAGCCCACACATTAATACTGAAACGTTGTTGAAAACGCATGTCGACGCGTTGCATGTGGATTATCGGTTGCCCACACATGGGAATTGTGCGCATTAAAGACACCCTCGCGTGAAAATGTCGCTTCATCTGTAAATAGCACATAATCTACGAAATCCGGCTGCAACGCACATTGCTGCATCACCCACAGGCAGAAGTTCACGCGGCGAGGATAATCTGCCGGATTCAATGCTTGTACTTTCTGAAAATGGAAGGGGTGTAAGCGATTTTCGTTTAACACTCTGCATACAGTCTGATGACTCACACCTACGTCACGCGCAACAGTTCTTGTGCTTGACTCGGGTCTATCAGCCACAATGTTCAAGATGCTTTCTTCCAGCCTTGGAGTGCGTACAGCTCTTACTCGACCAGCGCCATGTCTGTTGACGTCGAACGCACCTGTTTCACAAAGTTGACGATGTAACCGTTGAAAAATTCTATGATCCGGCATTCGTCGATCAGGATACTCCGCGCGATACATTCGTAACGCAACTCTGCCGTTACCATTTGCACGGCCGTACATGTAATGCATGTCTGCTTTTTCTGCATACGTAAAGTCACCCATCGTCTACGGCAGCACAATTGTGAATGGCGCTTTTCCCTACTGCGATGCATCATGTTCAACAGCGGCTAGACATCTACTGCCCTCTACCGGCAATGATACCAACCGATCACTCCATTTCTCTTTCCTTTTATTTCCCCTGTTTACGCCTCACCGCGTCACTTGCGACTATACATTCCTATACAATAAATCATTGTTACAATGTCCTGTACCTACCATTAAAGTTTGTACCATGAATTCGGGACCACCCTGTATATCATGGGGAGAGAGTTTCATAACTGGAGTGAAGTATTTCCCTCCCCCTTGGTTTGTTTACTTTGAAATATCTCATACCAATATGAGTAAAAACTTAACTCTCCTTACTTCGAATGCAGATTCACTATAAGAAAGTCGAAGTGAATTTTTTTAAATAAAGCGCACTTCTCTATTATTTTCATACCGAAAGAATATTGCGTTGGAATCTTTCTACCCTCAGTAATATAACATATATTAAGTAAAACAGCAATATATAATTTTTTTTTTAATATGCTACATTTCCTTTCAGAGGATATACCGCAAAATTTAATTCCTTCAGATGAAGAGCAAGTTTTGTTGTTTTCCCCAAAGAGACGAAATACAACCGCTACAAGCTACCTAGATACTATCTGAAACACAGCAAGGTTTCTGAATGAAAAAAAACGAGGAAAAATGGCTCCATAAAGAACGGCTATAACCTGGCTTCCGATTCTGTTTATGCAAATGGAATGTTACGAAAATGTAAATGGAAGGAGGAGGAAAAACGAGAGAAGAAAAAAGAAATCTTATCTTTAAAGTTATCTTTATCTTCTTCGGTCTAAAAACATAAACATGGTTGAAGCGTTCTTTTTTGCGCAGTAATAAAGAATTCCCAGTGAGTTATTCGGCGGCGGAATGATACAGCAGTCTTCGAATTGTAAAATTGCGCAGGTCTACAACGAGGTTGAAATAGCCGTTGCAAACGATATTCTAATAGAATTGCCACGTATCACAGCGGTGGTTCATGTAGGAAGAAAAATGAAGAGAATAAATGGGGAAAAGGTCTATTACAGTATTTCTTTAGAGAACAAACTTTATTTTCCACGCCTTTCATATTCGTTTATGAGTTCTCCATCAAAATGTAGTTCTTTTTCCGTCTTGGCAAGGGAAATAAAATTTTATGTATTTTCTCGTATCTTGTGATATGCATATAAATTAAATAAAAATTCAAATTTTTTTGCAGTTATATCGTTTGTGATTTCGGCACGTTCTTGATAGATGCGCAGCTGTATTTTTATGAAAGTGAAAGATATTCACTTGTGAAAAACATTACATTACTCCTTCCCAAACGAATAAAGCGAATCATTGGTTGGTAGATAATGTATTGGGTCATAAAATGTTTGAACGATTCTACAGCCTTACTTGTACATGTTTTTAGATTTATCATAATAACAAAACTAAAAACATCATTTTAATTCTACAGTGTCTCTCTTAAGTAATGATGCTTAATTATAATATTGAGGTATCAGACTCATTTCGAAAGTAAGGTTGTAATGAAAATATGCTTGATAAAATCTTCTTTTAAACAAATATAGCTCTAAAATATTACTTGCATTTTGTGTACTCTAAGCATATTTTGTTTAAAATAAGTCAGTCTTATTTACGCATTTTAGAAATAAATTGACTTATAAAACTACTTACGCATCTGTTAACAACATTTATACAAGAAATGCTACTGCAGGATATTTTAATTATAAAATAATATTCAATATATAAAACATATTTGAACGAGTAAAATTAACAACTGAAATAATTTTGTGTTTACAACGAAGTTTATTTACATTTTATGTTGTTGTTCTTTTAAATGTATATTTTTGTTGACATTGTTTTTCACAATGGATTTTTTTAAACATATATTTCGTTAAATATATTTAATTTATATGTTAATTCCTAACTCATGAAATATGCATAGATAAACAATGAAATAGGTCTATATCAATTGCGTTAAATACCGTCTGCAACAAACTTTTAATTTTTGTAATTTTTAAAGATTTCAGCTACGTTTATATTTTATAATGTACCAATCAAATTTTAACCTTTATTCTCATGAAAGAAAAGTTTTTGTTTAAGATTTAATGAATTCATTATCTTTTAAGCGCAAAATGTAATATCTTATTTATTCAGATTAGGTAGTTTTAGGTATTAGGTAGTTCCTTATGACCTTCATATTTCCACATTGTGATTAATTATGTTTGTGCAAATAAAATGATGCTTTTTGAAATTTAACCAAAACCCTTTGGCGCCTGGAAAAGTTTTAAAGTAAACTTAACAAAAGAAGACACACACACAGATTTTATATATATATATATATATATATATATATATATATGTATCGAAAAAGCACATTTCGGTGTCATGTACTAAGACTTGTGGCATCTATGACTAGGCGAGTTGCAGCTGTTTTGCAGGCCCAAGGAGGCGCAACGTGTTATTGAGTAGGTGGTCATAATGTTTTGGTTCTTCAGTGTATATATATATCTGTACCACATTCTCAAATTCTGAAATTTTGTTTCACGGCTATTCGCTAATGACATCCGATTAGTATTCCATTAACTAAGCCCTATTCTAAACCCTAAAAAGTTCGCCCATAATTTGACTTGATATGTACATCATTGGTCAATATTTTAAGTTCGTTAATGCCAATAATCGATTATTGGATCATCAAATACACTGAGTGTCACTTCCATCCATTATCCTGCACTTCTCGAATAGTCCAACAAAGGTTATATATCTTTACACTTAAAGATTTACGTCATGGTACCACCAACTCAGCTGAAATTCTGCATCAAACCTACACTTAAATGACAATTGATTTCTTTTCCAGTAATTAATCCACCTTTTTTAAAGAAACTCACCATTTCCCTCGATGTTTATAATAAGATTATAATAACTTTGTTTTGACCTTACAGAGACTTTTCTATATCAAGTGCCTGACATTGATTACTGGACCATTAAATACACAGAGTGCCACTTCTGGTCATTCTTCTGAGCTACTCAAATTACGGTAAGATTTTATTTAATTATTTTCACCACTTACCGACTTACGCCACTGCACCAAGTCCTTCCTAAATTCTGTATCATGCCTACTCACTAATGACACCTGATTCCTCTTTCATTAATTAAGCCTATTCTCCCCCTTTAAAAAGCTCAAACTCATCATCTTAAATGGCACCAACAAGGCGTAAGAATTCTTTGACTGCAAGACTCCTCACCAACTCCAGGCACCAGAAAAAGAAGATTCCGCTAATTCCCTCCACCCAGACGGATACAAATATTCAATTAAGCCCAGATCAGAATGCGATGTAGCGGAGGAAAAAAATGCCGGAATCGAACTCAGCGGATGAGAAAGAAGGAATTGCAAAATTAAGCCGTCCCGTAATGAAAGCGAGGGGAAAAAACGGGACTTTCCGCTAGCACGAAAACGGGCTTTATCTCACCTGAGTGAATTCAAGTGTAGTAATTCCGGAGATTAGTTATTCCTCCACCACCCCCAAGTTCGCTTTCGTTTTTATTGGGTGAAATCACTATCGTACAGGTGTAGTTGGAACATGTACGAAGCCTCGCGCGGTGTTCCTTTTTTTGCTGTTGTTCTTGCACTCTTTTTCTATTTGTTTCAACGGAGAAAGCAATTTCGTCGGACTTTTTCTTCACCCTTCACGCCGCACTTAGTCTATCAAATAATGATTTTTGCTTCATATCATGGAAAAGGGGAAATTGAGTTATGATTATTATCCATCCATGCCTGCGTGTTTTTTATTATTATTCTCTTCCCTCTGTGCTTTTAATTTGTTGTTTTTTCTGCATAGCACTGCTCTCAGCGAAATTCTAGCGTGGCCCAGTCCCGCTTCGACTAATCTGATTATGGGTGCTCGTTAAAACAAAAACACTTACTCCATTAGCAAAAAGATTCCCAGTTGAAAAACGTGTTGCTAAGTGGATGTAAAAGGCACTTAAGTTCCCTTATCGGGAATATATTTCCGCACTTTACCGGTGCATTAGAAAAATTGTCAGCAATTTGTGCACAGTTTTGTAGGGCCTTTATCTCCTCTAAGCTTGTAAGTTAATTTCTGAATGAGAGAGAAGCTATAACGACTATTATGTCATCGACATGTGGATTTGATATTTCAAGTGTGTGTTAATGACATCGTGGATTGAATTACTTTGTGTTTCGGATATACTTGAAGAAACTTAGTTAATGAACAATCGTGGTAGTTTACTATTATATATAAGTAAAGCCATGCTCAAGTAGCAATACTAAATTAATAATGATAAGGCGATTATTGAAGCATACTCTAAACATAACCAGGTTAAGTTATCGAAATTTTAAGACTATTGTAAAAAATATGTAAGCTGTAACGTTTCTCACAAAGTAAGTTTATAAGTAAACTTAAATAAGATAAAGCTGGGATGAGTTTAAGCACTAACTATAGAACTTACCTTACAATACAATAGTATATACACCAGTAGATTCTATCTCTATTTCGAAGTACGATTAGGTGGACAAAATTGCACTCTTACACATTTTGCTAAATTTGAGATTGGCTGATGTGGACTGAAAAGAAACTAAACTTGACAGCTCTCCTGAAAAATACTAGATTACACTGGCGTCATTCTATATGCTTTTTGATGTCCACGGTAAATAGTTGAATAACTAGTTTGATATACCAATCCTTTCCAACAATATTCGACAGTCCTCTGATAACAGACACTACTTCTATTAGTATCATAGCTTTACTCTTCTTTGTTATTCAATTCTTGCTGTACGCATCATCTCAGATGTTAACGGCAGCAATTTACGAACACTATTATCAATCTCAGATCTCATACCAATGACAATCTGTCAACTTGTGGTAACATTTATCGAATTCAGCCACTGATAAATTATGCAAGGGAAGAATTATGGTATAAATCTAGCCTCCAGCATAAACATTTACTTAAAATACAATAATATATACATAGTGGTTATAATTAAAGTGTCCTTGTTCCGGAGCACTGTAGTGAAAAAAAAACAGTGGTATTATGAACGCCAAATTTGCGTAGTACACATTTCAGAGCTTGAAGGTTCAGAGGTTGAAGTTCATCTGAGTGATCCTGTATTTCAATCATGTATTTCTGGGTATCATAAAGATTAAATTATGTTTGTCTGGGTATCATCAAATTTAAATAGTTTTGCAACGCGCATGAGCTTATGCCTATTGGAAAATTGTATCTTTGATTGGACAATAAATCTAAACATTTATTCGATTTCTTATCTGAAACATTTAAACATTCAAATGTTTGCAAGAAGTAACTTTACTTCAGGAAGTATGAGATTGATTAATATTAAGATACAAATTTTGGAAATAAAAGTACATATCAACGTGTATGTTTTTTTGTGGAACGATAAAATTTGTCTGTGCACATGTTTTATGAGTTTCCAAACACAATCAACTTTTAGAGGACGATAATAACTGACAACGTAAAGGTTAGTTTTACCCATTACAAATAATCGGTTCCCGTATCCTTCCATCGTATTTTTTGCCTTTTTTTAGTTGTTTTCTGTAATGGCTGATACGTTAATAGAAATCTGCAATAAAAGTTACATTCGTGAAAATACAGCGAGAGTGTTTACAAAAACACGTAAGTTAAGATTTTATGCCACTTGTATTGTAGTATTTTATTTTGTTTAAACACAAACCTTGTAAGTTCTCAGCGAATCACATTGTTGAAATTTGATTTCCAACCCCTCTGTCTTTGTTGAAGATTTTGTCATACTTTATATATGCATTTTGTAATTTCAAAATAATGATATTTGACTCTTGATATGAAAACAATGCGGCTGTTTTAGTCACAGGAATTTAAGCAAAACAGGCTTATACAATTTGTCTGCTTTGCTAAAGTGAAATTACTCATCTTGTATCCCCTGAATTTAATTTTTTTAATTAAGTATTTAAGTGTAATTAAGATAACACCAAGAACATAACCAACGAATTTAAAATGAAAAATAATGAAGATATTTTCCCCCTCTTTATTTAACAGTAGAATTAAATTATTTTTCAAATCGTGTTAAAAGTTTGAAATTTCCCTATTAGTAATATCGTTAAGGGGGTTACGTAAAATGAGAGAAGTCGTTTTCATTCTAAATGTATTTTACAGGCTGAAACTATGTTATTTACAAACTAATTTATTGTAAAACTGTCACCAACATCCTTGGTTACATACCTTAACCAACAACCTTTTCATTATTTTCTTCTAGAAATTAATGTTGTAAAAGTTAAAAACAATATTTTTACATAGTTCCTTATGGGAACAAATGCAGAGCTTTATGTTAAACAGAAAGATCGTTGCTTATTTTGATACGTTTGATGCTGAAATTAAGACAAATAGGTTGCTAACAGAAAGTAAACGTAGTTATTCCTGAACTATCGAGTTTTTATTTCGTGACTGTGCAACACATATTGTGTGTCATAAATTGTAGTTATTTTGAGATCTATGTTAAACTAGAACAGTTGAGTTTCTTCTGTGCTTTCGAGACACTTCATTTTTGTATAAAATAACTAAATATTGGTTAGATAATTCATCTTAATTTTGTAATATGATGCATATATTTAACTCATCAATGTTGCAAACCATTAATTAGATTTGGAGGACAATGGTAAAAATTTTACTCCAAAAACTCAAAATGTTCAAATCTTTTAAATATATTTTGGAACGTCAAATATTGCAAATTTCAAAGAATTTTTCAATTGCAATTTATACTTCAATAAACGTATCACATTTAAAACAATCGAACCAAATCTTTTTATTCCCAAATTGAAGATGCTAGAACAAATTTTTCGATTCTATCTTAATATAGAAGTAAAAATGGCTTTGATTTATGGTCTCGAAAAGTATTTTGATCATAAAATATTTTAACGGTTGAGCCACTTGACATTTCAGAACATAACTTCTTTTACTTACCTTTCGTAACCTATTTTTCTTTATTTCAGCACCACACATCATCTAAATAAACAATCGCCTTTCTGTTTTGCGTAAAGTTCTGCATTATATATCGCGGAAACTTTTGAATAGCTGTTAAAGTTTAAGATGCACATAACTTAGCCCCGAAAAGCGACTTGCTAGTGACTACATTTGAATGCAGGTCGAATTCTTGAATTTCAAATTCACTTCATTGGAATTTCTAAGTAAAGATGTTACGAAATTCACAGATTTTTGAGACATTTCACTCCTTTGTCTTTACCTTCTGTGAACATGAATAAATCTAAAATTCTATTTCTATGATTATTCGTAAATTGGCAACATTACTGTCAAAACTATCTTTAACAACGGCCATCTTCTGCATCAACGCTTTCGCATTTGAAGTTAGAAAACAGGCATTTTGAAATAGTAGGTCACATTCGAACGTAAGTTAAATAACTTATGTGCGTAATTTAGACGTCATTATCATTCCAATAAAAATGTGTTTTTATTAGTTCATACTCTATTTCAGTAGATTAATTAATCGATTTATTTTTATATTCAAAATAAGTACTGTCAGCTATATTTTCTCATTTCGATAAGAGTATCGATAACAATGTTTTTGGGATATAAGTAACGATAGCTATGTTTTTTGTTTCGATATTATAAGTAACGATAGCGATATTTGTTTTCTTTCTACATAAATAATATATATATTATAACATAATTATAAGCCTGTAGTCGTAGTAGCAAGAGTAGTATTAGTCAACCAGGTGAGGATGATCCATTGGAGTGGATTGTAATGCTGGTTCCACAAATGGAGAGGTAGAAATTCTATAACAATTCTTTATTACTTCATTAACAAACTAATAACATCATGAGGCGTGGAGGTTGTTGAGGATACGGTGTTTGAACGGATTTGAGAGCTCCTTATCTCAAGGGGCTCATGAAAAAAGCGCATAGATCACAATGAACTCGCCAGAGGGATAAGAATTAAAAGAAAGACAATTGGATAAGTGGATCTAGCAATAAATGCCATTGGTAGAAGTCGGTATTTAAACGAAAGAGTAATTTTATCTTAGACAGCTTAGATTTTGAAAAAATGTGTTAGTGGGAATATGTGTTCGTATATATATATATATATATATATATATATATATATATATATATATTCGTTCAAGGCCTATTAGAAAAGTTCGACAATTTTATATAAGTGAATGAATGTTTTTTTTTTATTTATTGTAGTTGTAAATTGAAAACTTTATTTTAATCTTAATTAAACTCTTGCATTTATCTGACATGTAACAATCTATAACTATTGATAATTTATTAAACAATTTTTAAAGCACACATTCAAACGATTTAGTTATAAGTTAAATGTAAATTCAGAATTTTTTATTAAATTAAATCTCAAAAATTATTCAAAAATATACAGTCATGGAAAAAATTGAACCACTCCTCTTCATTCGCTTCTCATTGCTAGAGGTACTTGTTAGTTGTAAGCCACATAATATGGCAATAATACAACGTAATCATTAATGTGAATTTTCAATTAAGCAGAATATCTTTAATATAAAAACCAATTTATGGTTAAACCAAAGAAAACGGTACCATAGTAAACTGTCAATTAATTACTGTTGACCATTGGTGAAAATTATGAAAAGTTCTTATCATCATAGGCTTCCAAAAAGCCATATAACGAGGAAATGTTTTAGTCGCAGATTTTGTGTAAGCTAGTAGGATTTATGAATTTTGTCAAGTTAGTTTTTCTTGAGACAAATTATTTTTACTATATGTATATACATTCGAAAATTTTCTTCTTTCATCAGTTTAATACTAATTTCATAATTTAAAAAAAAAATTTTGTTTAGGCTCTCGTCGCTTTGAAACCACCACACGTAGACCACACAACGTCATTTGGTGTAGGTCTTAGATCTATTCCGGAAATAAATATCCGAGGACTACATCTCATAATGTTCACTAATGGTCAGGTTATAGGGTTACAATCAGTTCCAACAGTCAACGGCCATTAATTCCAACGGTCTTCGGTTGAATAGACTTTTAACCTTACAACCCTTCAGTTACTGATTCGCGATTCCACCAACGTGGCTACCGAGGTCCAGAAAATACTTTTCGGGAAGGGAAGTTAAAATACAGTATTTTTAACTGACTTCCATTCACTAACTAGGAGATTTTTGTATAATAGTAAGAGTTATTAAAAACAATGACGTGCAATTTTATTTGATAAAATAATTGTTTTTGTTTGAATTTGATTGTTTTTGGAAAAATAGTAGCTACTACGGATATTAATTTTAATTTTTATAAAAACTTATAAACCAACGAAATTGTGTTGATGCATTTGATTTAGTATACCTTAAACAATTTTCCTTAAGTCATTTTTTGCTGTCAAAAAACTTGAAAAGAGTTTTCCGAGTTTTCTCTTTAAAAGCATTTTTCAATACGCTATGACATAACATGGGGGAAAGTAGGTTTTAGTTATGACATAAAATATGTAATAAAATATTTTAACTATGCATTATTGTATTTTTCCATAGTGAAAAATTGTCTTATAAAAAGATTGCAATAATATAATTTTCACATATGTTTTTTAATGTGTATTTTTATAGAATAATTTCCATTAAATCCTTACTTTTAAGTATGTGTTTCTTCGTTTGTTTGATTCATGTTGCAGCCGTGAAAAATTGAAGTATAAAAAACTTCATAATGCCTTACAAGTTATTTAAAACAGTAAATGACCAAACAGTATAAGTAACAGAATAGTATACAGAATATCCAAACCAACTTATTTAGAACAGCATGTGACTCAATTGTCTTAATGTGTCTAGACTTTTCTAGTTTATATATAAACAAGAAAAGGATATTACGCCACCTAACTAGTGTAGTGTACATTGTTTTTGTTTGACATCAAGTAAGTACCAATCTCCGTTTATAAGGGTAGTATTGTCGATGAATACCTCTGTTGAATGTAACGGTTATCCATTCAGACACTATTGTATCAGCCAGTTTTGTATTGTTGCCGAATATTACAGTCATAATATCCTACGTGAGTGCTAAATAGACATGTATATACGACTTCAAATTTATCAGGTTGGAAGATAGGATTTCAATAGCATAACTGGAGGTTTCGGAAAATATTATAAAAAAATTGTTTATTTGTTGTGTTTACAAATTTCCATAAAATTTTTTAGTACAAATGTATTTAGACAAGTGCATCTATTTTCTCATGCGTTACTATGTCACATGCGAGTTAGAATGAATATAATGCATAGGAACTAAAAGGGTAGTCAAATGATCAACAGGATTATAGCTGCCTCAAAAGTTCACTAGCTTTTCAATAACGTGCATAAACGATTTTCGCCTAATGTCGCCAAACATTCCAAAAGGTGGTCATATACATGCCAGCCACACTTCTTCACACGTTACATTTCGGACTACCATATATGTAAATGGTTGGCCAGACAACACTGTCCTGTTAATAACATAAAATCCCCCCACCGCTATAGACTACCACTTACAAATGAACTCTAATCAAAAACTTTCTAACCTGTTGCCAAATTATGTACGTATTAAACTTCTTCATAATTTTAAGGAAAATAGCTTGGGTAATACATTATGTTTGAAGGATAGCAGAGGTCAACTAAGCATTCAGTTTAACAGTTCATATAACCCATAAAGTGCACACTAAGAATATCATAGATGTGGATAGTAAGGGCTCAAGTATGAATTGATGGCAAGCTTTTAGAAAAGTTGTACTCACAGACTATGGTCTCTAATATTTGTGTGCTGGGGTGTTGTAGACTTTGGTTAAGACGATCCATAGACGATGTTACAGGTCTCGGTAGATGCTACTTTAACTGTTTCGTTTATGGAAACGCGTGTACATTGCAGGTTTCCCTTCCAATGTTCACAAAATATGTCCTGTTCCATCGAAAAGTGCCAACTTTCTCTCCTCTTGGGTGCTCTATCCCAGTCAAATACTCCAATTTACATTCCACTGTTACTATCGACAGAAAATATCATTTCACATCGCAGACACCTTTTGAACTACGTAACAACTGAGGTTGACATCATAGGAAACAGCCAGGTCATTTCATGGACTGTTTCTCATTTCGAATCAATCTCCATAGGCGTTAGCAGCACTTGAAAAATTCAAAACATAGTTAATTTTCCGTTAGCACATCACTTGTAATCTGACAATATTCTCTTTAGTCTACGTTTTGGGATCAAGCGTGTGGTAGTTACTATCTTGAGATTTATTTAAATTCTGCAATTTGCATTCCGAAGACACCATTGACAGAAATTATCTTTACCATTTCCGAACACAGCCGCATTTCAAACCTCGCAACACCTGAGGTCGACAGACATGGGAAGCAGCTCGTCCATGTCATGGACAGTTTCTAATTTCGAATGAAATCCTAATCTGAGTGAAAATTACTCGTAAACCAAAGGAGTTAACCTCGGTGTTAACCCACTTGAATCCTTTCAGTAAGATCGCGTGAATCTTTCGTTTAATTTCCCCCATGCGTGTGTCGCCGTTGTTTAGCAACTTCTGGCTCGGAATTTACCACCAGGGGGTTTTAAGATATTCTGGATTTTAAAATTACCATGAGAATGAGCCTCGCACGGAGAAATGCATGACATATTCGGAAAGGAGTCTTTAATTAATCTCGAGCATATGTAAAGGTGCAGAATTTGCATTTCAAGTTAAGGGGAAGGACGTGTTGTTTAGTTTCTTTCGTGCCGAGTGTGGAGAATTCTTATTTCGGAAGAGTTTTTGGACGCCTTTATCTATGGAAGTGGAAAGTCTTGCGCGCTGCCCATTTCAAAGTTTAGCGAATATTTTTATTTGATGTAGTTTATGTTGTGAGAAAACTCATAACTTTTCTTTAAATGTGATTGCGTGAGTCAAAATAGACAGTAATACTTATTCAGTTAATTTAAGACCAATTTAAATATATTTATATGGGTTTTGGTTAAAATTATGCACATTAATTAGAAATTATAGTACTTTTTTTATCCAATGGTGGGCATTGTTGATTTGTAATCATTTTGCCACTACAAGGCCAGAAGTGATGGCCACTTGTGAAGGAGCACCCGATGGGCGACCATCATTACCCCTAACAAAGAAGAGTACAATTTACATTTATGCCCTGACCCCGGATTAGTACCAGGAACCTTCCTATCCAGAGGCCAAAACCTTAACCACTAGACCGGTTGGTCGGTAATTATAGTACTGTAAAATTGTTCTGGTGTATAATTGGTTCTAAAACAAATATGGTTACATATTATTGGATGCGGAAGTAAATAAATATTATATGAATAAAAATCACTTCCTACAGTCTGTAATAGATGATTTGAGTATTTATTTTATTAACCCGCGGTTAGTCGCGCATTGGTCATTTCCCCGCAAGTGTATGCTCTTTCCGTTGTACCTTCCCTTACTTTTCAAATAAAGAGGAATGCCATTGTGTAGCTGACCTTCAAAGTGTCCTCTAGCTGTTCCCCTCGTTTGGTCATATTCTTGTGAAATTCTTGGAAGTTATGTTAGCCGAAAGGTAAGTTCGGTCAAACTGACCGCGGCGCGCCTACTGACGTTAGTCCAAATAGGAAGGAGAGTGCATATTCATTTTTCCACGTTTTTCGGTGCTGGCTGACTAGCAACACAAAAAAAATCGAAAAACGCAACAAACATGTCGCGATTGTTGGAAATATATTTGCAGGAACGTACACAAACGGTTTGTACTGAGTGTTCTCAAATTGACAGAGCAGAATTGGAAATAGAGTAAAAAATATACGTATGTAAATTTACTTTTTTCTTAATTATAATTAAATATTTGCATGACTACAATTTGAATTAGAATGACTAATTATTTTTGAAAATTTAATTGTTTAATTTTACATAAAAATGTGTTTATTTGTTATACATTATCTTCTCATACTTTTAAATTAATTTCTAGAATTTATGCATTTGCCACTTGCCTGCCATCGCGATTTATGTTTAAAAATAGCTTTTTTAAATACTTTTTATTGATAAGTATCCATAAAAGTTTTTGGTTATTCCAGAAACAGTTCCTATCTGATATAAAAAATTGTTCGGTCGAAAAGACCGGCGCGCATACTCATGTTACAAAAAGTGGCACGACTAACGTTAATAAAATGTCATTCATTTATCACTTATTATTAAAATCAATGCTCAAACGGTACAATTTACTTCGTTTTACTAACACACATTCCTACGCACGCATTTGATTATTTATAAAATGCGTACATATGCTACCATGCATCTCCATTCTTCATCTATAAAATAATATTTAATCATCTGTAATATTAGAATTGAATACATACAATTGGTATCTTTTTAGACTATTCATTTTGAAATCAATAATAGTTGTATATTCTTCACAAAATAAACCTTGCAACAAAGTTATTTCGATCTATAACAATGACAAAGGAACATTTCATGACATATGTGCTCAAATACAACAAAGAGGTGTGAATGAGAGAGCACTACACATTTGGCTCAACTACTTTCAAAACTGTTCTCTAAACTGCCTTGAGAGAAGAGTAAACAATCGAAAATGTACTTTAACTGCATTAACGCAGAAACGCAATTTCTAAAGTGATTTGCCATCGCTCCATGCTGCAGACATGATAAACAATCACGTTAAACTAAAGGTGACGCTTTCACGGATCTCGCTTCCCAGATAGAACAGTTTCACACATTCTTTCGAACAAAATCGAATTCCTATCAAATAAAAGACATTGTTGCAAACAAAACAAATCTGGTTAAATAATTGATTGAATTGTCTCCCTTTTTCTGTTTATTTCTCTTCAGACATTACATAGGAAGCAACAGAAAGCGAAACAAGTCAATCTTATCTCATCTGAGAATGGCTCTCGGAAAAAACAGTGGTTTATCTCAATTTTCAGCAACAAATGTCACGAACAATCACTGTGATGTTTCTAGGCTTTGAGAAAACAGTGGATTCCTGGGGTATTTCGAATCACAAAAAGCTGAATAAGCAGTGTAATTTTAATTTATTCCTTTACAGAGTATGATAATTAAGATAATTTGTCTATCCTGTATAATTGCAATCAATTATTAACTATATACGGATACTTTTAACTAGTATAAATTTAAAGATATATTAAAATGTGTATGTTATTCTATACTTTTTCAATTGTAGAGTACTGGAGGTGTATAATTTATTTGGTGAATGAAGTGTGATTTTTTTATATTTCACCAACATTAAAAATTCATTCAATTTCTTGTGTGTTATTAACTTATTAACTATATACTTATACTTTTAATTAGTATAAATTTAAAGATATATTAAAATTTGTATATTATTCTATACTTTTTCAACTGTACAGTACTGGAAAGGTGTTTAGTTGAATTGGTGAATGAAGTTTGATTTTTTATATTTTACAAACATTAAAAATTAATTTAAGTCCTTGAGTGTTATGAACTTATTGATCCAAACAGGAAGTCACAATTTCATGCTTGGGTACAAACTATTTTTAATCTTTTGATCAGTAAAACGTTTTCTAGTACATTTTTAATTAAAACACCTAACTATTTAACTAACAAACATTTTTTCATAATTCTACGTCAGATTTCAGCCTTTTTTCCATAAATCTGTAAGTCGACCCAATATACCCTAGAAACACAAATAAAAGATGTAACTATTTCAGCAATGTATTATTCAGTGCGACATTAGTAAGATCAGTTCAAATTTTGATGTAAGTTCCTGTCATATGAGAAAGGCCACACATATAGCAAGATGGAGTCTGGCAAGCCATTTCAATAAATGATTTGTCAGGAGTCGGTCCTAGTCAGAACGCGAAAACAAGCGACTCATATAGGAACTTAGACCTTATAAAGCGGTTCTAGTCATTCTCCTTAGTTATATAACATTAAATAGAGAATGTTTGATTTCTGTAATTAAAATCATTATAACCATCTAACATTCAATGGGAGGACATATGACTCCAATAGTTTAATTCAGTTATGTCATGCACCAATTCGTCGTCGTGAACACTACAACGACTGGGAATTATCTGCAGTATAATGTTTACTACTGACCAGAAATGATACTGTCGAAAACGAACAAGTAATTCGAGAAATAGTCTGACTGAACTTCTGCGCAACTGTGAATGGCATCGCTGTTACGATGTTGGAGGCAGATTCTAAAGAAAAACTTTTGATGCGAGCAGTTGGATTCCTATCTTTTTACTGTCATTCTGTATTTCTAAATTCTGTATACCCATATATGTATTATACTTTCAATTACATTCTAATTTAACTTTTGATCGCTGTTCCCGTCTTCTTTGCGTTGGTCTAATTTCACGAACTGGAGTGTCTTCATAGAGTACTGGACAAAGACCGGACCAATTCACCACTCAACCGGAATTTCGAATGAGGTAGGACATTTAGATTAATTTTCCTACCAAACACTTATCGTTGTAAGTGACAGATACCTATTGCAATTGGACATCTACCACAAAACTGTGGGAAAACTGATAAGTTCAGAGTGTGTTTTTTGCATTACATTTTCTAAGTTGTATTTTATAATGTCTATCAATCAATACTCGTTTTAAATAATTGTTATTTTGCGAACCCACACAGTTTTACGCAATTTCATCATGTTCAATCCAAATACCATAAAAAAATTTGAATTGCATTTTAAAACACTTTACCTTAGTTACTGAAAGTTTAAAGTTTATTAACCTTGTTATCTTTCCATAACCTAACCTTGTTTAAACGTTGACGCTATTATAAATACACACAGTTAAACAGTTTATAGATTTATATTTAATTAATTTCACAAGCGTATTCTTTCTAACGAGCAAAGCCTATGATTAGTAAACTATTTTTGAAGGGTATGATGATTGTTATTTTTCTTGATTAAATATGAGGAAAATAAGTACTATCATACCTTTAAGGTGTGAGTTCTAAAATTTGGAGATCTCACTTCGACAAATGTAAATTATGTTTTGAGCTTGAAAATGTTGCATTACAGTTATAAATTATCTTCATTATTTATCAAAGTAGAAAATTTAATTAATAAGTATATGGACTGCATTACTAATGGTTTAAATTTAAAAATAAAAGTGAATATTTTTTTACTTATAATTTTTTTATCAAATTAGAATCAAGTAAATCAAAGAAGTAATGCATCTTATAAAATAATGGGAGGTTCGTGATTATAACCTAGAGCGATTGTGACTTAATTTTTCCATTTAATTTTTGTTATAATTTGCAATGATATACTAGATGAAATAAAATTAAATCTTTAGTCATTATATGGATATTAGATTATCATCGTGGTTGAATTATTACATAAAATTATGGACTTTACATTATTTTATTAGTTATTAAATATATTTGTTGTATTAACTTATTTTTAGTTGGAGAGAGAGAGAGAGATTGTTTTTTCTTTCATAAGGAATAAAAATAAAAATTTTAAAATAGATAGCATTCAAGCATCCATTAAGTACTTCTTTTGTCAAGTATATTTAAGTGTTTTTTTGAAAATATTTTAGGTATATTTCTTCAACGTTACACTCTTTTGTTATCCAATTGCAAATATTTTCTTTCAATTGCTTTTTCAATTCAATTTAAACTATCACTTACTGTACATCAAGATACTCGTAATTTCGTTCCATTAATCGAAAAAATATTCACTCCTTCCGTCTGCTTTTATCTGGAAAATTTCCAACACTTTGAAAACTGCTTTTTATAAAAATGCTGCTTCCGTGATGTTCAAATTTGATAACAAAAGCATCAATTTTGTATTTTTAGCAGAAAAATAATTCGCTTCTCACATTAAACTTTCTATTTAATCACAAAATATGATTTGTTTATTTTTTGATCCTATACAATGAGTCAAACATATTTAGAGTATGTTTATGAATTATTAAAAATGTAAACATGGAATAAAAAGATATACATAAAAATTAAGAAATTTAGGAAAATGTTATAAGTACATTATTACAGAGTAATGACCAAATTCATCTAAATTTCCATGGCCTTTAGTTTTTATGTACAATACACAACTTTCCGAAATACGTACTTAATGCACCATAACATTAATTTAAATTATAATAAAATAGGAAAATAAAACTTTTCCTTTTGTATAAAAGAAATTATTTCGAAACTTGTTTTCACATGAACGTTCCGAAATATTTTCTAAAATATTGGAAGTAAGCTTAAAGCATGAAAATACATACATATGAAATTTGTAATTGAATTATTGAATCATACAAGAAGACTGATTGTTACTGAATGAAGAATACTATAATCGGAAAAAAAATGAATATTATTTGACTAAGAGAGCCAAAGTATGTTAACCTATGGTGCATACATATCTGTTGTAAGGCAAAAGAAAATTTAATTAAAGAATGTTTAAGATTTTCAAGGGAGTAGCTGTATACATAGTCTCTAATTATGTCGATATTTGTTAAGTTGACCGTGTTGAATACACCTCTTTCAGCTCTATAATGACTTAAATACATTCGAGCTAATTGCTTATGCAATATGAATTTAATTTGTAATCAAAGATTTATTTGTTTAAATATAATCAGTTTTAACGATTAATGATAAAAATTATACATTCTTATACATATGAAATTGGGTGTCCTACTCTGTATGTTAGCTATACTACACAGATTTCTATCAAACCACCTTTTTAAGAACATTATTATAGTTTTAAAGTCAATACTATCCTAATACATGATGAATGTAGTACAAGAACACAAGTATTAAACTGTTTTTTTTTATACATTGTGACATTCAAAGTAATATTTTCACAAATACAATTACCTCGCCATTTGGAGAATACATTGTTGTTTGAAGTGTTTCCACGGAAATCCTCTAAATGAGCAGTAATTCTTAACCCAATACACAATCAATACCTTCATACGTCATTGAAGATTGTCCAAGAGCACCAACTGTCAAGCTAGAGCTCACTGACATTGTGAAAACAAAGAAATAATTTTTGCACAGTTACGCTTTCCTAACCATTTGCAGAGTACATTGTCGTTACAAGAGTTCCTCCAGAAATAATCTCAATGACCAGATACAACAGAATATGCATATCAAGAGAGAGATCAACACTGTCTTCATACTTCATTAGAGATAGTCTAAGAACACCACTTGTTAAGCTGGAGCTAACTGACATTGTGAAAACAAAGGAATAAAATTTACGCATATTTACGTTTTACTAACCATTTGCATTATCATTATAAGAGTTCCTCCAGAAATAATCTCAATGACCAGATACAACAGAATATGCATATCAAGAGATCGACACTATCTTCAAACGTGGTAGGAGAAAGTCCAAGAACACCAGTTGTCAAGCTGGAGCCAACTGACATTGTGAAAACGAATAAGTAATTTTTGCACAGTTACGCTTTCCCCACCAGATGCAGAGTACATTGGCATTACAAGAGTTCCTCCAGAAGTAATCTCAATGACCAGATACAACAGAATATGAACAGCAAGAGAGAGATCAACACTGTTTTCATAAGGAAATGTAAATAGTCTAAGAACACCAGTTGTCAAGCTGGAGCTCACTGACACTGTGAAAACGAAGAAGTAATTTTTGCACAGTTACGCTTTCCTCGCCATTTGCAAAGTACATTGTCATCACAAGTGTTTCTCCGGAAATCGGCTCAATGACCAGTAACTTAACCCAACGGCAGATCGATCATGGAGTGCAAAGATTTATTGCCAGTCACATCCAGCCAACGCTGTAGCCAAGTGGACCCCTGCCTTCGAGTCACCGAAGAACTCCACTGCGACGCACTTAAACCAGCGGTAGCAAATTTAGAAAGTTTATCGCCAGATCATTGGTAATGAGGCATCTCATCTCGAAGCGACCAGAGAGAGCATTAGGCTCGGAACCAGCACTAATGGCTGATTAGCAGAGTCATTAAGTGAAACGGAAGTCTGCAGCTATTCGTCATTCATCCGATGTGTAAAATTCGATCCCTGATCTTTCGGCGGGTAGATAATTAGCTTGTTATTGCATGTCTGGCGATAGTTGGGATGTACTGTCACAAACCATTAATTGAAACCATCGTGGATTTCCTCTCTCCAGAGGGAGAAATGTGGTGACAGAAAAATCGGACATTGAAAAAAACATGCGCGCCCATTATCTTATCGATGTCTTAGATCATTAAACAGCAAAATGCGAGGAGGTAGTTTTTGGCTTAATTTGGAGGGTATATGCGAGGGTTGAGAGACCATTAGTCGCGAAACACTGCCGGTAATTTGATCGAAAATTTAATAATCACCCAATGTATTACTCCCCAATTAAGTTCTGAAATGAGTCATTACAGTAAAAACGATGAGACGTAACGACCGAATCGTGAGTCTACGTTTTTCAGCGAATAACCATTTGAATACTACACATAAATAATTGCTCGCGTTTCGTATTGACTTTTTCTATTGTACATGGTTTATAAAAATTAAACTGGACCATCGTGTGTTCTGTAATTGGGGCATTTTATTCCTGACTCTTCAGCAATGAAAAAAAAATATGAAACAGACGGTTAGAGTCATCCATTCGCAGAATGAAAATAAGGGTCATTCTATAAGAAATACTCACATTTGAGAATTTCTGAATTATTAGAATTTTAATTAGTTAATTAGGTTTGAATTACGTGTTGTAATGATAAATACAACCGAGATTAAACTACTGGTATTTAACTGAGCTTGACAAGATCTTCCAGGAGTGTGGTATTATTTTCTCCACAACACACACAAAAAAAACACATTTGTTCGTTGAATTCGTCGGGTAGATAAACATAATATTTGTTTCCTCGTCTAATTACAAATTACGTATGTTACAAAAAATAGGCAAGTAGCTTTGGTACTTGAAACTACATGCTGCATCCCTTCATCGCTTGTAATTCCATCCTACTAAAGAATACTAATAAACACTGCTTGGAAAGCAATACGAATATCTAGAATTCATGCAGAAACAAAACAGAAATTCCTATAAAACAAGCTAGTCAATTTTTATTACATGAAAATATGTTGAAACTCAAATAGACAATTCGTTTTTGTAGACGACTTTCAGAACAAGTTGTGTATTGTGCACATGCTCCACTGCACAATTCACTCACTTCTGGCATTACATTTAACATGTCAATAAATACTAAACTGCTAAAAGGCAAGATGTTTTTTCACAGATACTGCTGGTATTACATTTAACCCTGCAAAATAAATTAAAAATTTAAAAGTAAGACGGTATTACACTCTTCTCATTATTGTAAATAAAGAGTATATTTGAATATATATTGTGGGTATAAGGTTGTTAAGTGTTGTGATAGAGAAGGGTGGGCTATGGTGAGAAGTTTTATTACCTTAATTAAATAAATTTCTACAAAGGTTATAATCGCGTCAAGGGAATAAAATAGATGACATACGACTAATGCCAATGACAGTTAATCTGTCTCACCAACTTTAATCATTTATAACGACATCGAGTGGTAAACTAGAAGCAATAATCAGTAGCAATATTGATTGTCTATCAAAAACATTGTGCACTATAAAAAACCTAGTATCCTGTAAAAAAAGCATATATTAAGCCACATTTTGAACAAAATTTAAAAAATTTGGTCTCATTTTTAATTTTTTTATTTTTGCTTTTTTTTTACTTAAAATTATTTTTGATAACCACTGAATTAAATAAATATATATATATATATATATATATATATATATATATATATATATATACTATATAGACAAAAGTATTTGGACACAGACACAGTATGCTGGGAAATGTATAGGTAAAATAAAATAAAAATCATTTTGTATTAACTATTCATTCTCTCTAAAGGAGCTATGCATTCACTATGGCAAAACTAAGGTCACGATAGTTTATTCTTTCAACTGGTTCGAGCTCCATGACATTTTGCAAAACGTGTGCTTGACTGATTCCATGAAAATGAGGTGAATTTGCTTGACTGAACTACTCAGAGCCCCGATCTTAATACAATCGAGAATTTGTGGAACTAACTGGACCGACGAGTAGGACACCCACTCACGCCCATCTTCACAACAATCTCTTCTCACAGCCTTGCAAGAGACATGGCGATCTATTCCTGTCCATACTTACAAATAACTTGTAGAAAGTATGCCTCGACCTGTTTCAGCCGTAATAGAAACACAAGGAGGATATACCCGTTACTAAATAGAATAATAAAGCACTTTTTCTGAAAAACATGCAGTGTCCAAATACTTTTGTTCATATAGAGTGTATTTATATTCTACGTTCAAAAGAAAAAAAAATCGATTTTTATGATTTTTGCGATTTTTGTGTAGTTTATTCTACCCTTCACATCACTAGCCAACAATATAATTTCAAATATCAACCCTCGGTTGAGTGTTCTTATCATTTTTTTAAATATCACAAATCGAATAATTATACACGCGTCGTGTAACAACTGTCAATCCAAAATGACGGAACATGTAGATTCTGTTTCCTAGATTTCACAGCACAGCCTACATCTAAAAGTAAAATAGTTTAATATAGTCCGGAGTTTATACCACGATTTTTGCCCTTCCCGCTAAGTGCACAACGTGAAGCACCACAGCACGTGTTTCATATCTCTTCTCACGGCCGTGGAGGAAAAAAAACAAAGCTTCCCGAAGTTTAATATTTCGGAGATTCTTGTGACGTATCCTGAGCGGTATGTCAGAAAATGGAAGGCTCCGATGACTAAAGGAAAGAAGTTTCTAGAGCGTGAAAGTTCCTTTTTCCGGCCTCCCATTCTGCCGGCTGACATCTCTCGGATGCAAATGCCTGCTTGACGGATGACCGATTGTCGGCTGGGTCTCTGTCAAGAGAAAAATTGTTTTTCAAGCCGTGAAATATATTTTGACACGGTCATCCACGCGTTTGGGCTGCTTCCACTCTGAGAGAAGGGAAAAAGGGATGGCAGTATTTAGCGATAAGCAATGGTGTACTGATTCTCCAATTATGGCGTTGCGAAGAAACGGCGTGTGTTTCGTTTTCTAAAGTGGTAAAAGAATGATATTTTTGAATTTATAACCCATTCCATTTTGACGTAGTGCAATACCTCAGGACGATTTAGAATGAATGTTTTATAAAGCATTTGAACAATATTTTAAGGTCTAGTTTTAATAAAAATATTTGATGGAGTCGGTATTTGAAAGATATTCATATTCTATCTATATATTTCTATCAGAACAAAATGTTGGTTTTTAACGACGATTGACTTATTTGCTATTGTTGTCGAATTTCAAAGTGAGAACAGAAACCAGTTGGTAAGCCGTCGTTATTTCCAACAAGGACATCGGTGCTCTTACTGAACAATTGTGGAAAAAAATTATATTTTTGTATTTCTAAGCCTTTTCATTTTCACATAGTGCAATACCTAAGGACGATTTTGAATGAATGTTTTATAAAGCATTTAAACAATGTTTTAAGGTCTAGTTTAAAAAAAAAATATTTGATGGAATCGGTATTTGAAAGATATTTATATTCTATCTATATATTTCTATCAGAAAAAAATTTTGGTTTTTAACGACGATTGACTTATTTGCTATTTTTGTCGAATTTTAAAGTGAGAACAGAATCCAGTTGGTAAGCCGTCGTTATTTCCAACAAGGACATCGGTGCTCTTACTGAACAATTGTGGAAAAAAATTATATTTTTGTATTTCTAAGCCTTTTCATTTTCACATAGTGCAATACCTAAGGACGATTTTGAATGAATGTTTTATAAAGCATTTAAACAATGTTTTAAGGTCTAGTTTAAAAAAAAAATATTTGATGGAATCGGTATTTGAAAGATATTTATATTCTATCTATATATTTCTATCAGAACAAAATGTTGGTTTTTAATGACGATTGACTTATTTGCTATTGTTGTCGAATTTTAAAGTGAGAACAGAATCCAGTTGGTAAGCCGTCGTTATTTCCAACAAGGGCATCGGTGCTCTTTATGAACATTTGTGGAAAATAATGATATTTTTGTATTTCTAAGCCATTCCATTTTGACATACTGCAATACCTAAGGACGATTTAGAATGAATGTTTTATTAAGCATTTAAACAATATTTTAAGGTCTAGTTTTAATAAAAATATTTGATGGAGTCGGTATTTGAAAAATATTCATATTCTATTTATATATGTCTATCAGAAAAAAATGTTGGTTTTTAACGACGATTGACTTATTTGCTATGGTTATCGAATTTTAAAGTGAGAACAGAAGCCAGTTGGTAAGCCGTCGTTATTTCCAACAAGGACATCGGTGCTCTTACTGAACATTTGTGGAAAATAATGATGTTTTTGTATTTCTAAGCCATTCCATTTTGACATAGTGCAATACCTAAGTACGATTTAGAATGAATGTTTTATAAAGCATTTAAACAATGTTTCAAGGTCTAGTTTTAATAAAAATACTTGATGGAGTCGGTATTTGAAAGATATTCATATTCTATCTGTATATTTCTATCAGAAAAGTATGTTGATTTTTAACGACGATTGACTTATTTGCTAATGTTGTCGAATTTTAAAGTGAGAATAGAAACCAGTTGGTAAGCCGTCGTTAGTTCCAATAAGGACATCGGTAATCTTATGCAATTCGAACCCGGTACCATCTTGGTAATGATAAAAGCTGTGGCAGCAATACCGCAGCTTTAGTAAGTTGATGGAACAACACATTATTAGTGTCTGTCTTGATTCAAAAGAGAATATAGGACAGAAGAAAAACAACTCGTAAATGTTAACCACTGTCAGACGACGAGGTCACCATCTGAGCTGGTGTGTGTGAGTGTATCCTTCTTTCCAAACTTCCACGCCACGCTATCATGAGGACATCGGATGACATGATAGATTCAACATTATCCAGCCCTATTTTAAAAGGAATCCATTTTAAGGTTAAAGGATTACATTGTTACCAAATATAAACGTACTGAAAGGCAGCCATTATCTGATTTAAATATTAAGGTCAGCCAAACTTATTTTGTGAAGTAAAAAGAACAACCTATTCAATAAAAAAAAAAGAAAAATGTGGCTGATAAATTGTGGTCGAACATAAATCTGAAATTTGTTTTCAAGCTAGATCATTTATCATCAGTATTACTACCTGTCAATATTTGACGATACTTAGTACTATATTTATTATTCCTTGTCATTGGTAATGCTATACCTTTTCATTCTGCAATAAAATACATTATAAGCAAATTGGTAACTTTAGAAAAGGTAAATGTTGAAATACTCAAGAAAATATTCATTTATAATATACCAATTGAAAGTACTACTTGCTTTGAGATATATTTTATTCACATTTGTGCAGTCACTATAAAAATACTAAATTTATACAAAACACGATTACTAAATAAATGCTTGTAAACAGCATTCATAAGATTCGTAATAAATATATTTAAATTCTATGAATCTATTTAGAATTAATGTATTTTGTAACTAACGAGTAGGAAGATGTGGAGTTTTCTTTTAAAATATCACCATTTTAACTACAAACCAGAAATTAAGTGCTATCATTTTGCTTCGAATATATAATTTGAAATATTGCAAGCTAGAGCTAGAATTGATGTCTTCCACCCATGGAAAATACTAATTTTCCATTTAATTTTTACTTTGTTTAATTGCGAAAATTTCGATAATTAACCGAAATGCAATCAGTAAAAATTTTTCACTAAAATTATTATTTCAATCGCGTTCAGAATAAATGGTAAATCAATTATCTGAAATGTTTTCCGATACGACACTTAAAATGTTATAATGTTTTCAGACTCGACAAAATGATCAATATTTGGAGAAGTGGAAGTATTAGAAGACTGCAATGCGGGATTCTGCTAGTTAGATGAACATTCCTGCTAATATGTCTTTGTAAGGAGATAAATTATCTGTTTATTTTCAATATCATGGTTAAACTAGAATACACATTCTTAACTTACAGAGAGGTATAAGTATAAGCATTAAAATTCATAAGGTTAGAAAATAAATGTGTCGTCCATTAAAGCGTTTAATATATGCTTTAAAATTACAAGAACCTACAAAGAAACATTTAAATATTACCATATTGTATGTGTTTCTGAAGATATATTTAATTTATTTGGGTTGATCCAAATTAACCAATTGCGTGACTTTATAGCTGAAAATTCACGGAAGTTACGAAGAGGCTACGATTTTTAAATATCGCATTAAAACGAACTATTACGTTTATGCATTTTATTAAGAAATTTATAGAAAAAAAGCCACTGAATATTTATGTAAAATATATCAAAGAACACAGTTCTTTTGAGAATATAAGATTACAATTCCTTCATTTCAATTTTAGTTATACATGTTAGGTCTTTGTAAAAATCGCACGCTTTTTAATAGGGTACATATGAGTTATTCCAAAGAATTGTGGTTACAAATATTCATCATATGCAGACATTTATCCATTTGGAATTCCTTTTCTATTCAAAAGCATTTGGAAATATACTCCCAAACTAAGATAAGTGTAATCTAATAGTATACCTTGAAAAAAAGAATAATGTATGCCTCCACATTCTCAACTCATGCAACATAATTTTTATATTCCATATACATGCCGAATATCTTAAAATTAAAATATACATTCTCATGAGCATTGTATATGAAAAATAAAAATATGCATTATTATACACACTTTATTGAAAAGTATTCAAATGTCTACATGCGGATGAGGAAATAAAAGCATACATTCCCATCCGCATACTCACGAATTTACAATCTAGTCTTTTCATCGAAAAAACCAAATCCATACTTATACAGAAGTATTGGCAAAAATATGTAAATCTACATGTTTATGATATTAGTAATTATATTTTTTGTCGATATAGGTGCTATAACTCAAGAACCGTATTGGGCCAAGTCGCTCCATACACGAAACAGATAGCATCAAGAAATGGAGAGACACACTAAAGGGTTCTAGTCTATTCTTAAATTTTGTGGGTGTTATGGCGCAAGGGCCATAATTGGCTGCGATATGACAAAAAAAAAAAAAAACGTTAGCTAACTGACATACACGCGCAAGGAAAGTATTAGTGGCATAGAAGATAGACATATCTAGGGTGGAAACGATCGACACAACCATAGAAAAGTGTTATAGACACACAAGAGAGAAATACAGTCAAGGTAGTAACATAATTAACATCTGGGAAACCTACAGCTGACAGACTGCTAGTACACACGCAACAGGCTATATACATGCCCGATTATGTATGAAAATACAAATATACATTCTTCTCCACATCATATTAGAAAAATAATGTATGTCATTCCCAATAATAGTATACCCGATAAAGGAAATACACAGTATAAGGATAAGCAAGCTTGAAATATACACAATTATCCTCATATGCAAGCTGATCTTCTTACAATATAGCCCATTCCTACGAACATTAAATGCATATGCACATCGATATTCGTATCACAAACAGGTTAGGCAAAAATACAGTTTACTATTTACTCTAGTTTACAAATCGGATTGGTATACATGACGATTAATATATACACACTGGGTAGTCACGGGAATTGAATTTGCTAACTACAGCTCGCAGGATCTTTGCTCAGTGGGAAGTATACTACATTCCAAGCATCTTAAACAAAAATATACATAATCACCAACATTGTTTTTGGAAAATAAAAATGTTCATTCCTTTGTTCATATTACTGGACAATCAAAAATATACTCGTTTATCTGCCCTTGTTCCCAAAAGCATGTGATTTAGTCTATCCATATGAAATCCGATCACATACACACCTTGATATACGTATCAGCAAAAACAAGTGAGGCTAAAATACAGTTTATAATTTATACCAGCTTACAGCCACCTCAAAGATCTGACTGCATACCACACGATTAAGTGAACAAAGCCATGGCTTATCTCGCAGAGTCGTGAAAAACATTTTCTCCCTCCAATTCCAGTTTGGAAGCTTAGCGCGACGCTTCCTTACAAACAGCCTGTTGACGTCCGAGACGAAAGAAAATCTTAATTCACCGACTTCGGAGCAGTCATTTGGAATTTAATGATGCATAAGAGAAATATAAACAAGGGTAGTTACATAAATTTAATATGTGTCGGATTCAGCCCGCAGACTCCTAGCGCATTGATCAATATACATGCCTAATGTCATAAAAGTAAAAATATACATTCTTTTCCACATTATGTTTGGAAAACAAAAGTATGTATTCTTTTCCACATTATGTTTGGAAAACAAAAGTATGCATTATTTTCCACATTATGTTTGGAAAACAAAAGTATGCATTCTCTTGCACACTTCACCTGAAAAATAAAAAATACCCACGCTTATATACATACTTAAAATCATACAAACTAGTCTATCCATACGAAACCCAACTACATACACACCTCGATATCTGTATCAGCAAAAGAAGTGAGGCAAAAATCCAGTTTACTGTTTATTCCAGCTTACAGCCATCTCGAAGATCCGACTGCATACATCACGATTAAGCGAACAAAGCCAAGGCTTATCTCGTAGAGTCGGGAAAACATTTTCTCGCCCCAATTCGTCTCATTTTTCGGTAGGCAGCGTGGCACTCATTTACGAAAATATTTCCTTCCAAGCAGCCTGCAACTGACGTCCGAGACGAAAGATAAGCTTAATTCATCGACTTCGGTGTAGTCATCTGGGATTAGGGAGAAAAGAGCTGACTGCTGTTGGAAAAGCCTCGCATGTTCGACTGGATGGTAAATGCAAACTTTGCGAACCGTGTATAGATTAGCGGGTTGACCTCGTAAATTGCGAATCGCTGTCGTACTGAATATGGGAATCCGGGCAGATGAGGGGCCTTGGATATCGGGACGGGCATCGGCTTCCAATTAGAGTTTAATTATAGCGGGATCATTATTCTAAAGCGGGGCATCTCCTTCTGTTGCATATTAGTTTACGATAGAGTTGTGTGTTGTGTAAATTATTTACGACCCACGCGTATGCATAATGAATATCGGAGTCAAATGCTGTTTGTAGAACAGTGGGACCATTTATATTTGATATATTTTATTATTTTATCCACTAAGAGAACATTTACGGTTGGATTTAGCCATCGTACATTCCACAGTTGACATTTTAACAAAATAATAGAATGGATCCGTCTTACTCAGTTGAAGTTATATCTTAATATGTTAATGGTGGTCTAAGCAAAATGTTATTTTATTTTAGTTGGTGGTCCCGAATAAACAACTGGAGATTTGCAAGCTAAAACTCGATGCAACCATAGACATTGGTATACGTGAGAGTTCGTTCACGTTAAATTATTCGTGTCATGACTTCACAATATGTAGAAATTTGTTGCTTGGATTCTGGCTCAGGTGTTTATCGCATCATCTGGCAGTGGTTTAAAAATGCGGGGTTTTGTAATAGGATTTTTACTTCATAGAATGTTCTCGGAAATTCGTCAAAAGACCTATGTGTTGCTCATGTGTGATGTAATCTGAGAGACGTATTCAGAAAAATAACAGTTACCAGACACAAATAAAAAAATTACTGAAATTAGCAGACTCCAAAGAAATAAAATTACTGAAATTAAGAGACTCAAAGAAAAAATTATATTTTAAAAATAACATTATTATGATTTATGCTCAACAGTCTTGACGATAGTATTTGTTGGGTGACTTTCGTTACTATAGCAGTATTTATGGAACAGTTTATTATTTTCACGAAGAATAATTCTAAGTACGAATAACATAAATAGTCAATTTATTACCCTTTTTTTAATTTGCAAGATTATTTTTAAAAGTTCTAAAACTACATCCTCACACAAGAAATAAATTTTAATACATATAATGCCTAGTTCAATATTTCATCTTAAAATTAAAAAAATACTAGAATATATATGCAAATTTAAAAAATATATATTCTACATTCAACTGACAGGAAATGTGCTAGAGTTTTCTTCTATTCTTGTATTTCGCTTACGATCAAAGAATGTGAAATGTTTTGGTGAACAAAATGTATTACATTTAAAAAAAATCACTTTCAATTTAAACTGCAAACTATGCCTCCATCTATAACATTGCAGGCCTTTAATTTTTAATTGTACTGTAACTATAAAATGGTTTCTGAGTACATTAAGGAAATGTTCAAAAAACGTGTTCCATATGTTAAAGATCAAACTACACAATTAACTGATTTGTTAAATCGATATTCGATGGATTCTATTTAGTTATTTGTAGAGATATTTTAATTGTTTTTATGTGTGTGTGTGTGGGGGGGTTAACTTTGTATTTATTTCAAATTAGAATAAACTATTTCTCATTTTAGCCTATCTACTAACAAAAATTAATTATTTGTGCAAATATCTACAAATTTAATTCAGTTTCCTTCAAATAAAAATTAGAATTGATATTTTATTTGTTTTATACTCATTAAGGGTGGAGTATAAATACTTAGCATGAGCTCATTTTCATACACAGAAATTTCATTAAGAAACAGATGAACATTCATAATTTATCCATTTTTATTATACTTTAGCCACAAAATTTTTTTTTAATGTTTAATTAAAAACACTTACACAACCCAACATATTTATTTTTTGCAGATTTTGTACACATACTGCAAATATTTTTCTAAAGTAAACAATTGAGTTCAATATAAATAGTGTCTCAATTTGTCTGAAAATGAATCAATATTTATTTAGTATTCATAAGTATCTAACTGAAGTTCATGTGAAGAAACTTGATTCATAACCAATTTACTTTCTATCCAATCAATTTTTCCTGGTCTGTATTTAGTACACAAATTCGAGTCTCTCAGTTTATTTAATGGGATTTTATAAATACAATATAAATGCCCTTTAATACAATATAACTGCTAACTACTAACTATTGTACAATTTCTACATTACTGTACATTTGTCTTAGTTTCAAGACCATTACAGAGAGAATATTTTAAAAAGTCTCTATCAATTCAAAGAAAAAATATTCTCTTTCAATTTCTTATTTTATTTTTCTTCTTATTTCATTTGTAAGTCTGTTTCCATGAGAATACAAATCTGAGCCTCACAATTTATTTAATGGGGTTTATTAAATAAATAGCTAATTTAATAGAACATAAGGTAATAACTACAAACTACTAAAAAAAATTAAATTATTAGACAATGTCTCTTGTTCAAGTTATTTTATAGATACTTTGTTGAGTAAAAGTATTAAACCTTTGTAATTCGTTCACATTTCACATTCATTAACGAGAGCAATATCATTCGCAAAAATAATTATTCGATCAAAAACCAAGTGAAACGAAATATTTTTTTAAATGTAATTTCTTAATTTCACAGACACGCAAATAATTAAATTTAAAAATAAATTACACTAAATTGTTGATAATCGATGAATATATCAAATTAATTATTTCAAAAGGATTATTTTGTTGCAAAATTTTGTTGGCTTACAAATAAAACACATCATGTCAAAACACATAGTTCGAGAAAACGAAAGAGAGAGAAAATTGTACTTCCCAAATTAAAATTAGTAAAGTATTTCTCGAGAAGTATCCTTTTTATACAAAAAATGACTTAGAGAATTTTATCATTCTAAAGATCACAAAATCTTCGTCTAGTAAAGCTAAAAGACTGATATTTTGAGAAATTTGTCTTATGATTAATTTGTAAGCTGACGATATGTCCATGTGTAAATACAATTTTTTAAATTTAATCAAATTCCAAAGACATGTTATAAAATCCAATATAATATTGCAGTATGTCGTAAATGAAAGAGCTATTTTTAGTATTCTTCAAACACTTCCTTGTTTAAAAGCTTGCTTGGACTCTTTAGAAAAACTTTAATGACCGTTCAGTTAATTATAGATTTTCCAGTGAATTCATAACTGTATCAATTTTGTTCAGGAAGTATACAGAAAATGTATAACTTTATTCATTAGAAAACCTTCTGTACATAATATTCTTACTCATAGTATGTCTTTCGTAAGTCTCATTACCATTTTCTTTAATCTATAACCTTTCTTCATAATGCAAAAAATGTATATTTGAGAATAATTTATTTAAAATGTAACATTTTTGAGAAATTTTTCAAAGAGATAAAACATTGTATTCCTGAAAGTAATAAAGAAGCGTTTACAGTGTTACTTAAGAATATTATTAATCAAGTTACATAAATAAAAGTATAGCGTAACTATTATTAACATGTATAAAATAATAGTTACGCAACATACAATTTTTCAATCACAAGAAACATTAATCCATTTAATAATTACATCTAATGTCATATTTCTAAAAGCTCATGCACTTAAAATGCTAGTGTATTTGCTGTTAAATAAGAGTGTTATAGATCTTTATACTAAATTGTTTGATTCCATAATCCACATGAATTTTCTCTAGGATTCTTTTAAACTACATAATAAAGCAATGTATAACTAAATAAATTAATATTTTACAAGTAAACACCAAAATTATCCCTTTGAATCTGACAATGTAGCCTTACAAGGTATGTTAAGAGAAAACGCAATATCCATATTAAAAGTATATACAGATATTATTTTGATTTTCTTCAAAGCTAAAAATTGAATTGCTAAGATGTATCACAATATTGTTACCACGAACTTCCAAATATAGTTTTTATGCACGAAAGAAAAACACTTGGTGGATTCAAAATTAGGCTTTAAATTGGAAATATCGTTTATTGCAACCCAAGAATACGTAATTACCACAAATATCTATTAGAATGTATATGGCGTAATTATCCTATGAATTAAGTTCAAAATTATTCTAGGTTATTTTAACAAAGCATGGTAAACCAGATGCTATGATGTATATTAATAAATTAAAGTTTTTATCTGTGATTCTAAATGCAACATTTCGTATGGTTTAAATATGTAGGAAGTAAAATTTATACGTAGCACTGCAGAAAACAACCGATTATTGGCAACGCTAGTATGGGACGAACCTTAAAGGGAAAAATCAGATGACATCATCTCTTAATTTTGAACCATGGACAGATGATGAGGTCAGAACCTGAGCTGGTACCCCACTAGCCAGACTTCTGTAACACGTCAACCTAAGGACATTTGATGCTACGACAGATAAAGCGTTCACCAGCTCCTATGAACAAGAGAGTCTGGCTAGATCAAGTTTCAAATTTCCATCCAACGGTTTCTAATCCACGACTACAAACTGCGCTACCACGACTACAAACTGCGCTACCACGACTCTATTTTAGACAGCATATGTATATAATAATATTATAATTATACAGACGAACCCGAATTTCGACGAAACATTTCGTTTCAAATAGTACTCAACATCAGGTTTTGTTTTAAGCTTGTACAAGCTAATAAATGATATTTATGCATTTATTACTTGATATTTAATGTAATTTTGAAATATTTATCGTACAAAATTCCAATGAATCTCGGATGCTAATTTTCGCATTGTTTATTTATGAGTCGAATTTTTCTTTCTTTGTAAGTTATACTCAAAATATTCTCTTGAAACAGAACAACTCCAAATCAACTACTTTTATAGCGATGGGCAAACAATTAACTCGGTTCAAAGTACCAGCAACCTGCTTGAGTACAGTAAAATGTTTCCTAATATCATATATATAAATATTCTTTGTTAGTTCAACATAGTAAACCTTTCAAATAGCAGCTCAAACAATTGCTTATTACATATTTGTCGTTAGTAACTGCCACGGATAATATAAATCCTATGTGACAAAACAATTATTCCCCAGACTTCACTGACAAGTGTAATGAGGATAGTCCGAATAAAGTTAACTTGTTAAAATCATATTTCAACTTATTTATTTAAGCGTTCTAAGCAATTCTGTCAACATGATTTTTCAGAAGATACGTTATGAATGGGTATAACATTTCATGAATGCATTTCTCATAATAAAAATTTAGTACATCTAGTTTTCTAAGGGAGACAGAACACTACTCATTTAGAGCATTCATTCGTATAAGATGAAAGGCTATTTATCTCCGAAGTACATAAAACATTTTTTTTATATATTTGACACGATTCTTTTAAAGCATACGAGAGTCCAAGCCTCACACATTACGTAAAATGATTTTAAAGATATCCTTTGATAATCAATGTTTTTAAATTAACGTCGTACTAGAACAACACAGCGGGCTATTGACGACGTCCCTGGATCAATCCCCTAAGTATTTGACAAAGGGAAAGATCCGAAAACAACACCACTTAATTTTGAACCACGGTCAGAGGACGAGGCAACATCTGAGCTGGTACCCCACTCTCCAAACTTCCACACCAACCCAACGTGAGGACATTCGGCCACAGCAGATTTAAGGTGCCACCAGCCGTCTCTACACCATACGCTCACAAACACCCTAGCACTAACCTGGATTCGAAACAGGAACCTTTCGATCTTGATTCCAATACCTTAATCACCACGCCGGTTAGTCGGCTTTGATAATCGAATTATAATTGAAGCATAAAACAAGTAAGGATACATTATTGTAATTAAGTATAGCTTTTATTCCTCTCAGGTATTAAAATCTTCCAACCTAAATGAATTTGAATCTCATGCAACTGTAAACTTTATTTGATTTACAACGAGATAAAATTCTTACAGACCCATAAAAGGTTTTAAACTTCTTTAGGCTTCCAATTATTCTCAACAACCATAATCCTTAGAATTACAATAGTCACATGTAGATAATTAAATTTTTTTAATCTCTTTTATACGACTTCAAACCTCCCACAGCTCCTGAAAGAGCTACATACTGCCTGACTATCGATCAAGATTTCACACGAAATAAAAACACAAATGTTTTCATGTAATTTAATATGGATTGAATTAGAAGTTACACCGCTCAAATATTAAAATATTCCAAACACAGCGCATTCAATACTTTATCCTCCTTTTTCTTATAGGCAAATGAAATTTGCATGATGGTATTCAGAATCGATTAAATTATAAATTTCCTCAGGCTGACATAAATTCTACAGGGCTATAGTCCCCACTCCCTTATCTTCACAATAGGCACCTGCAGACAGTTGAAATAAAAGTGATAGTATGCACTTCAATATAATTAAATGTATAAGTTATAGGTCTCAGATAATATAATTGACCTGAGCGCATTTTAAATAATGAGAAGTGTTCTTTTCTATACAGTGATATTAACTTTACGGAATGGTATTGATTGACTCGTCAAAAATTGATCAGGCTTCCAAGCATTCCCATCCACCATAATCCATAGAAGTAACAACAGTCACCTGTAGACATTCGCAGACTCCATCTATCCTCGAAAATTGTGATTCAAATCAGAAATTTTCATAACGTCTCCATTGCGTTAACACGTCTTAGTGCCCTTTGGATGTTAACGCGTTTGTTGGATCCGATTAGCAGTGAAATTCATATCAGCTGCGACCAGTCACCGATAATGTCGGAAACCATGAATTCCTGATAAAGGGAAACACATCCAGTAATTGCGTTTGAAGACTGGATGAGTCCCAGTTAGAGGGAAGTATATTGCACATGCTACACTATTTATTGCTCTGGACTCCGAGCAGGGATTGACCATATTAGAGAGGAAATGCTTGAGTAAGAGTCACAGGTAGAGTTAATGACTCGTTTTCGAGGTTATATATATAAAATATGTTAATTATGCAATGTATATGATCCTCTAGGCCCGCAGAAACGTTTGGATTGCGTTACTTTCTGTGTCAGTGTAGTATAGTTATTTGTTGTATATTAAAACTTCAATGTATGGAGTTGAAAATATATTAAATTCTGATGGTGAAATATAGGTTATTTACCAACATTATTAGCATTACCGAATGAATGCATTCCGCAAAGCTTGCAATAATACATGAATTATGCTACGTTCTGTTTCATGTAGTGGAGACATATTTTGAATTTTAATGTGTCATGTTGAAGAGCCAGAAACAGTAATATTATAATAGTAAAACGGGGTAACTTTATTGTTCAAGTAATGTAAATGGTGTAGGTGCTAATATAAAAGTCAATTCTGTGTAATGAGCATATATTAGTATTATATTACTAACAAAAAATCATACACGTGTTCTGAGATCATTAAATAAGAATTGGAAATATATACACTACACTACAATAATGGACCGAACGCCAGCTGATTTGCATAAAATCCGACTGCATGTTGGATTTTATGGAGATACAGTGCTTTGCATGTGCTTGCAGTGCTTCCTGTTAAGGTTAAATTCGATAAATAAAGTGGTAATGTCGTTAATTCTGTGCGAAATTGTAACAATGTCTCGAAACGAAAGGAATTTAGTGACTTTGAAAGAGGTGTTATAGTTGGTTGTCACATTTGTGGCAAGTCTATTCGCGCACAATTGAGGTAGAATTAGCACAGTCACCGTTAACTGTTGGTGATGTTGTGAAGAAGTGGAAGACTACGGGAATTGTGACACGAACTGCACACTTAGGGTCTTCCCCGTAAACTGACCGAACGGGATCGGCGTGTCCTGAAGCGTGATGTTCGTAAGAACCACAAGAAACCATTCCGAATCATCACTGTTTTATGGAGTGACGAGTCACGGTACACGCTCTTCCAATCCGATAGGCGTGCTTGGGTTTGGCTAATGCCAGGGAAACGTCTGTTACCAGAGTGCATCGTTTCACGTCTCAAGTTCGGTGTTGGTGGTGTACTTGTTTGGGGGTGTTTTTCGTGATATGACCTGGGACCTTTGCATGTTGTTCTTGGTAAATTGAACGCCGACGCCTAAATGAACATTTTAGAGAATCAGATTCTTCCTACGCTTAGGCAATTTCATGGAATGGACGAATGTTTCTTTCAGGACGACAACGCTCCATGTCATGTTGCAGCATCTGTCAAGAAAAGTTATCAAGATGTGGATGCAAAACGTCTTCCCTGGCCTGCTCAGAGTCCCAACCTAATCCCCATAGCACATTTGTGGGACGATTTAAAACGACGCTTACGGACCAGGGAACCACGTCCGAAATCAACAGTTGAGCTGGCGACAGGCGACATTGATGAAATAATTCAAATCAGTTGATCCCAGTTGGGCATCTACATCTAAAGTCTGTGCATTTGACGTAACGTTGCAGTCTAAGCTCTGATGTTAGCTAAGGGCCCAGCATTAACCTTTAGAATACTGCCTGTACAACAGGAGTACCTTGATAGCGCCAAGAAAAACTTTAGACAACGGCCGGCACAGTAGCTGTACTTTGAAAGTTATAAGAATCGCGCCGTTATATCTATATCCATAGTCAAAAGGCTAAATAATGTTTGATGTTATTTAAAGTAGTGTTTCACGCCTATCGAACGAATGACTCTTCAGAAACTCTAGTTGCGTAACGCAGACTAATTTTGGGGCCACACTGTTGTGGTAATTTAAGAGTTTTTCCAGAATTCTTGCAGTCAAGGGGGGTGCATGTGCTTGAAAGGGTGGTACATGGCATAACAAACTTATCTACCTCCAAAATGCTATGACCAATAACACGCGAGCTTCAATTATTAAACCGCTTAAACCATAACCACTTGCCATTCTCAAGGCGGAAACACCTCTAGATGCATTCACAGATACTAATCGCTTTTACATACATTGGCAATCACAATCAATGCCTTGCTAATGTGAATGTGCTATGCATTTTGAATGGGCAAGTTTGTACCTTCTTTAAGGCTCATTTCAATGTAAACATATGCAGGTACATGTATCAAACCACAAACTCCAGCTTCTTTACTTAAATGACAAAATGTTTAAGTTACCAGGGTTATATCTACAGCCGTAGGAAGTCGTGTCACCTTATAAAATCAGCTGGGTGCTTAAGCAAAGTTCAAATTCAACAACTCCATAGCAAGTCAACGAGATAAATTGACTTCATTCAAAACTATCTCCCTCTATTCGTGCGAGTTTTCGGTTTTCCACTTTTGCATTATGAATTTAGTAAGCGTGCCGTAACGATCCTTTTGAATAAGGGCACACAGCCCCATAAATCAAGGTGCCTAACAATGAAGTGAAAAGATTAATTCTCTCAGGCCGCCGAGTGACGATGATTATCCAGGACACGTTAAGATATCAGGCCCTCTTTTCCTGCAGCACTCCTGCTAACATATAAATCAACTGGTGATTGTTTCCATCCCGTTGCCAGATTTTATTGATGCCTTGTATTTGACACGAACTAAACCGATGGTTGTTTTCAGACATCCCTGGCAGATTTATTCCCAACTAGCAAAATACCCGACCTTACTCGGTTTGAATTGGTTTACTCTAGATTGAAGAGATAATCAAAATATATAATGACTTACATTTTTTGTAGAATAAAAATTTATTTTAACATCTTTCGCCATCTTTATATTTTTTACAAATTACTTTGGACGCAAATCCTACACATGCATATCCATTCATGTAATACATTTCATATACATCGCACAATTGCTGTATGACAAAGCTACAAAATGACGAAAGGTGATACTAAGGTTACTACTATAAAAGACGATTTATAGGAAGATTTGGAATTCCTTTTCTTAAGTTCTTTTCATGTTCAACTCAATTAATTAAAATTACGATTTACGGCGAGTGCTCTCGCACTCATAGTCAACAAAACAATATTTTTTTACTTGTGGCACTCTTGCCTCCGGTATGCGACATTGTGAAATTTTGTAATCTTCTGTCATTATTACAACGAATTTTTTAATGTTGGAAAAAGTTCCAGTTTGGATTAATAAACATTATTATTCTTTCAATAACGGTATTATTCTTTGAATAACGGCATTATTCTTTAAATAACTGCATTATTCTTTAAATAACGGCATTATTCTTTCAATAATGGCATAACTACACTTAAAATTTACTGAAAATTTATACTGACTTACCTAACATTTTTAAGTCTAATACTTTGTGGTGCTGTTGCGTGTGATGAGAAGGAAAACACATTTATTAAAATAATAAATATTTAAAACAGGAAACAGCGAAGTAAAACAAAATAAAAGATGTCGCAAAAAATTGTTCTAAAGATATTAATTTGTGATTCAATTTTATCTCTTGATCTCGCACAGTTGCCACAACTTACAACTAAAAGTGTACAAAATTTAGAAATGTGAAATTAATTCAGAGCGAAAGAACCAGAAAAAATATCACTGCTCGCGCGATCTTGTTCATTCTCGTTTCATTGAAAAATATCGTCTGTCCCAAATATTCGGAAATCGTTTTCATTGCGCAAAGAATAAAAATAAGACTCGCAATAATTGAAGTAACAGAGATGAAATTCCATAAAAAAAATTTTTTTGAAGAATACTTACTTTTTCAGCAGTACTGGTAAAGCAATCGAAGTAATCGTAATATTCAATAGACATTCCAATTTTTCCAAAACTACCAAATTATGGTTGATTTAAGTATACTTACTCAGGTGTTTTAGCATGAAACTCAACTAAATATAACAATAAAGAAATTTTTAATATTGCATTCACTAAACGAATAAATAATGTATAAAATAAAATACAATGCAATCAACAATCTGGAATACGATTCATGTGATGTCTACACAAACACACAAACACAAAATCGAGCATAGAACAGAAAGACGGACAGACAGACTTTTGCAACCAATGCCACTCACTAAATGTAGATAAGTACTGACTGTATGCAAATTTTCATGAAAATATCTTAAACCGCGTGGACGTGTATAGGGCACAACATACAGACAGACACCAAACGAGAAAAAGGCGGATTCGGCATCAGAAGGGTCCAAAACGGATAGAAAACTTGAAATGGGTCGAAAATATTGAATGTACAAACAAACACTCCATTCTTATTTATATAGATTTGTATGTTTAGCTTAAAAAAATATATTAAAGAACACATAATTTAATTCTATAATAATCGAATGACTGATCATTTCTTTTTTTATTTTTGTGCATTACTTATTACTCAAGAGCGAATAATACCCTGTGCTGATCAAAAATATCTTAATATATTTAGATCCGTAGCATTCACTCGATTCTTGTTTCTCATGAAAACTTATAGGTATGTCAATATTTTATTGATACATTCCTTGTATTGAACAAAACCTGAAAAGATGAATCTTCCGAGTATTTCCTAACATTGCTGTCAAAATTAATTCCTGTATGTTTTCCAACATAAGTTGATATTAAATAATGCATAATTGAAAATTAATGAGTGTATGCCTGATCAGTCTGTTTTTAGTTCATTACTTATTACACTAGAGCTAATAAGACCCTGTGCTGATCAAATCAATATCATTAGCATCCACACCTTGTCTATCTGAAACTTAAAGGTATGTCCATATTTTATTGTTGCACTGCATTGAACAAGAACTGAAGGTATGCATTGGATGAGTATTTCCCCAATCATTGTTAATCTTATTAATTCTTTCATTTTGATTTTGTTTCCCTCCAAAACCTATAAATGTGGTCACTTTTCGTATCAACTTTCGTTCACTTTTTAGACAATGCCGGCAGAAGTCATAAATATATTTTATGTAAAATATATTAACATAACTGAATAAATTATTTAAAATTGTAATAATTATGTCACACTTAATACATGAATAAGCATATAAAAATATGTAATTCATATAGATCAGTATCGTTTGCTTCCGCTGAAATCTATAGTTAGCTGAGTGTATTTTATTGCAGCGATAAATTAATGGATTGCATCATATTCTATAAGTGTCTGAAGTCATCACCGATCATTGTTGATTTTCTGAAAAGTATGCTGATACTGAGAAATATATTTTTAAATTTGCGACCATTGCATCAAGGTTTGCATATCACTGTCACGGGTTTTTTAATACTCCGTTCAAGAGTACAATCCTTTTAAGTTTGAAAATAATTCTTTAATATTTAGTCTACATTCCGGTTTCGGAACTAAAGTTGTACATCTTTCCTATGTATTTTTTAAAAAGTTGTACATGTCTCCAAATGCAAAGACAAAAATTAATACTTGCAATACATATCTTCTTTTTATGACCTGATACTAGAACTTTTTTACAACTCTTATACTACAGAGCTTAAATATTGTGACCTCGAATTTTATTCCCGATAAAAACATAAACTGTCTCTACAGTTGTCTGTTTTAATGAAGAAATGCCGACCAACCGGTATAGTGGTTAAGGTGTTAGCCTCTAGATCGGAAGGTTCCTGGTTCGATTCCGGGTCCGGGCATGTATGTTTGTAAACGTATGGTGTAGAGGCGGCTGGTGCACCTTAAATCTGTCGTGGCCGAAAGTCCTCACGTTGGGTTGGTGTGGAAGTTTGGAGAGTGGGGTGCCAGCTCAGGTGTTGCTTCGTCATCTGACCGTGGTTCAAAATTACGAGGTGTTGTCCTCAGATCTTTCCCTTAAGGAACTGATCCCGGACCGTCGTCAATATCCCGTTGTGTTGCTTTAGTACGACGTTAACTAAAAATTACCAATTACCATTTAATGAAGAAATGGCCACATCTAGCTACGCTACAAGAATCAGAGTTTTTCCGTCAAATAAATCGACAATTGGGCATGCACACAATAAATGTTATACTCATACAGAAAGAGAAATGCACTCATAGGAATCAAACCTACGTCAACTACACCTAGTATCGTGGTGAACAAATCCCCTTAGCTGTATGGCTCTAATTTTCTATACGACTCACCAGTCGCATCGTGTTCCCACTCTCTAAAACATATAGCTCTGTATAGGAATTATTACATAAAAGTTCTATAATTTCTAAGCGAGATACTTTACTTTCATGCAACAATATAGGTTCTGAAACATAACATGTAATATACTAAATGTTTTAACTTATTGATCCATATTATCAATATACGCCAGTTAGATGATTTTATTAGTTTTATGATTTTACAAGTGGTTAATATTTTAAATTCCCAGGACAAGGACAAGGCGGTTCATAGTTTACAAACAATTATATTAAATGTATTCGATTTAACCACCTTTTCAGCCTTGTTTTATTGTTCTTCAAGATCCATAGGTTACTTAAATTTTCTTATGAAGTATGTCAACTTATAAACCAATTTGCAAATGTGGTATACTGTTTTAATAATAAAAGGGTTGTTTCAAGATATTTAATGTTGTAAGGGCCAGGACTGGTCAAACTATTGCCAATAAAATCAATCATATAGTGATTTATCACTAACTTTAAAACAAAATCAAAAAGTCATTCAGTAAAACAGTAACAGTAGGTAGGCAGGCTGTTCATTAAAGTCACATTGGAGAAACACAAAGGGCTATTGGCGTTTGCCTGGGATCAATTCCAAGGGGAAAGATCCAAGGACGATGCCTTGTAATTTTAAAGTATGATCAAATGACTAGTACAAAACCTGAGCTGGCGTCCTACTCTCTAAATATCAGTAACAATAAAACTCGTACCACCAACGCGATTGAGTAGTAGTATTCAAATCAGGGATTTACTAAAATGTATCTGACGGATGAGATTATACCACACGTTGTGCATATCAGAGATGGTTCAGAACATACAAAATGGATGTCGGTTAAATGTGTGTGACTTATGCAAAAGCTCGTCAGTTTCCCACTATTTTAAATTGATGTATTCCATTTATTCTGCACTGAATTTTTTAGGGGTATTTAAATAATATGACCTATGTCATGATAGTGAATGATCTTATCATAGTATCACCCCTTTGAGCTGCTTTATGAGCTGCTTCATTTACCAATATATCCATACGACTGGGAATCCAGCACAATAAAATATTAAAGCTACTGTCAGTTTATTTTAAATATAGTTTTAACGGATTCAATTTGGTGTGTCTTTGTCTTGAAGGATTGACAAGCTCTTCGGTAGAATTTCTGGAGTCTGTAAATAATCCAACGTTTTATACAACAATAAATAATAAAATGTGCTTTTAGATTCGTCTACTGGTTTATTCTTTGACATATTATACAGTCCTATGAGGGAACACATTTTATACGTATGAATCCAATAAAATGTCAAAAGGAAATGGTTAGAGTGCTGCAATATGATATATATTTTTCTATGGCCATATATAGCACAAAATCATAATTATTTAGTTATATTTTCCTGCATGAATCTAATCTGAGTCGAATCAAATATTTTAGCAGACAAAAATATGAATATCCTAAGATAGCAGTTCCAATAAAACTGTACTATTTTGCAGTGAGATATTGTAATATTGTATTCAAACGTGAGAAATCTGTATAAATTGTGCATGAATCTCTCCATGGAATATACTTCTGTAATGAATTCAAGTTTAGCTTTCGTAAACGAAAATATGGATTGTATTTGAGAACTGTCTTTTCAATATTAAAAAGTTACATTTGTGATGCATATATATCTTGTATGTTTCTATTTTTGAAGCACCAATCTGATGGCATTTGATTCTGCAATTCTAAAAATAAAACTTTCTTATAATAGAATATTCTGCTACTGATCGTTTCTTATACTTTAACCATGCACATTTTTCTTAGACATCTTAAATATTTAATCTTGTGTTTGCAACACTAAAAATTAAACACTGCTTTGAATCTGAATAAATTTCATCAATATTTCTTAAAATTTTGTTATTGTTTTTACTTACTTCTGTACCATTCTTGTTTAATTTTGTGTTAACTCAATTCTTTTAACGTACAGTTAAAAATTGTGGTTGTTTTATTGACATAAATTTTTAACTCGGAGAATATACTACCCAAAACGGTATTCAACTACTTGTCAGCAAAAGTTTAAAAACAAAATAACAATAACGTAACGTGGGTATTCTTTTTTTCCAATGCATTTGTTTCACCTCATCCGCAATATTTTGTATTATTTTAATGCATGTGTTTTTAGTGTGACATATAAAATGTATCGTAATTGTAAATAATTGCTTCAGCCTGTTTTTATTAATAATTTGTTTTATCAGCATTGAAATCTATATATTGCACTTCTTTATCACACACACACACACACACACACACATAGTATTTAAAAAAATACTCCGCAAAATCAGAACCTTAGAGGTTTAGGAGACTACCCAAACACAAGCCAACATCCAAATCCGCACCCACGCAGAAAATAAATGTAACGAACTTCCAAAGACGTACGGTGACTTCCACTCCGAAACCAGCTTACGATCGAAATGCTATTTCGATAGAAACCCCATTGCTTTTTTGGACCCTTTTCATTCCGTTACATATCCTTTTTCCCTTAAAACCCGCCGCGCTGGTGGAGTTGAAGTTCGGATATTCCCAATTACCGCGTTCGTCCAGCTGTACATGAGCCCGTAGCCCCGACTTTTCGATTTTCGGATACTCATTTACGTAGTTTGGACTGCGTGTCTATTTCTTCTTGGCTGCCCTCGCCGAGAAATCCCGATCAATTCCACAGCGTCAGCCTGTCGCCGCGTCAGATTTTGGACCTGACGCTGTTTTTCCGCAATAATTAAAGGGGGGTTTGGCTTGACACGTCGAGAGATACACATCTGAGCTCGTTTCCGAAAATGTCCGAGGAAAAGCGAGTTACTGCGATTCTTTGTTTCCGATATGGAGGACACTTTATGCTCTGCCGTTTGGTTCCCGCTGCAACTATATATGTCTACATTTGTTTGTTAACGGATAAGCGATTCGGTCTATTTGCATAGGACTACGTGGTATAAGTAGGACTGATAAACGGAGGAAACATTTTAAATTTAAATAGGACTTAATTATAATTTTTATCGAAATACGACGATACGCCAGCAACGTTATTAGGATTCCGAAAAGGGAATATTAGGTCCGTTACAAGTAAATATCTGCATTTGTTTACTGATAAGGGATTGAGTCTATTTGTATAGAATATTGCGTTAAATATAGGACTGTGTGATGACAGGAGGAAAAATTACAAAATAAAATAGGAGGACTATATTGAATATTTGTCGAAATACAGTGTCATGCCACCAACGCTGTGGGGATTTGCTTGTTACAATTAAATGTATACATTTGTTCGTTCACTAATAAGCGGTTCAGTCATTTTGTACAGCACTACATATTATTTATAAACTGATGACTATAAGAATAACTTGAACGTAAGAATGTGTAAATGTAAATTTCTATTTAATATAGGAACTTCATTAGAATCTTTAATGGAATGCATCGGCACTCATTTAGAACGTTTGGATGCTCATAAGAAGAAAATGTTCTTGCATTTGTGCTTTTTGAAAACGTAATTTTATTATTATTATTATGTTGTTACTTCTTTTGTTGTTCGGGCTAAATAGAAAGTGCCGAAGTAATCGTTAAAGGCAAAGTAAATATATTTGTATTATTCCCGATAGATAATTTTTAATCAAACTATCGCATTTGGGAAGCGTTCTACTTCCACATGAAAGAGAGAAATACGGCCGGTAAGAGGGTTGAGTAATTCAGTTTAAAGGCCTTGAATACTACTTATTCTTAAATTTTACCACATCCTAAGTACATTTCAACGCATTTCCGAAATACGGTTTGCATTCTGGGTTTAGGGACATAATTTGGAAAGTTTACAAGAAACTCATCGTTTGTATATTTAGGATTTTTTGCTTGACTGTGTGCTTTTTTAGTGACTTTATAATAAAAAAAAACAATATCGCACAGTGAAATTATGATTGTTTATTTCTTGATATAATGCAGATAATTGTTTATTAGCTTTCGCAAATTTCTCTCTTTACGAGCTAAATAAAATTTATTAAAACATAATAATCTAATTATCTTGTAAGTTTCAAATATTTCTACAAATGTAAATGAAGCATTTGCTCCTCATAAGAGGAAATACGTATTGATGTAATGCATGCAACGAAACTTTATACCAATATATTAGCTTAAACTTTTACAGTTTTATATTCATTACTAATAAGAATTAATTAAATCATAATTACATATTTAAATGTGTTAACTATTTACTTTTATCAGTTCGATTTCCATATTGCGCTTACAAGTCCTCTTATTTTTAGAATATCTAGCAAATATTGAATAATTCATTTAACCTTGTTGGAAAAAGAGAACGATGTTACAGTTTACAGTTTTTGAGTATTCGTACAACTGGTATGATTTATTAAAATTTTAAAAAACGTTTTAAGTAATTGACTGTCGGTTTAATTTTTCACAATCGAATTGAATTGCAAAAGTGTCAAAATGGTTATCAAACGTTATCTATATTATTAGCTGCTTCCAGAAAATCAAACCACTGCTGAAAAGTAGTATTTTAAATATCTTAATTAGCTAAAAAGCAAGCTATCGATGATAAAATACCTGCACTACCTAATGCAAAGAGGAGTTTTTTTTATGATAACAACATACGACCTCACATGATACGATAAACATTGCAAAAATCTAGACAATTTGAATTTACGACTCGCCTAAAATATTCTCCAAAGCACAATAACATCTCGAAGTCTTCAAAAATACATTAATAGAAAATTCGGAATATAATTGCCGAAGATGAATTTTCATTCTTTAGATAAAAGAACAGGGTCTTATCGCCAACGTGAGACCTTAAAGTTAAAGATAGAAACTAGTAGTAAATAGTAGTGGTAAATGTATATTAAATTAACCCTCTAAGGGTTTCACACTCATATACCCGTCCTCCAACCTGCAGTCTAGTATAAATTACTTTCTTGACCAATAAAATAGTTTTAACAATTATTCAAGGAATAAATGCGGCTATTTCGTAGAAGGGGGAAAATGCAATACTACAATACTTGGACATCTCTTGACGTCCAGAGGACTAAAGTTGAGTACAATTTCCTGAAAAGTCCTCTAAGACCCCACATTAATTTCTATATGACCCTATGTTAAGAAAAGCTACAACCATTTTCAACCCCATCATACAGAACCGGACTTACACCAGTCTGAAATTCATTTTAAAATTTCCCCGCAAGTATCTCGTCTGCATGGGTCTCCGGAGACTACGCATAGCTATTGTTCCCGAATTTTCACGCTTTCCCACACGGCGTGAATTTGCATCATTTTTTTCCAGATCCGAAGTCATCGGAAGGAATCAAAGAAAGGCACCCTTTAATTGGAAATCTGTTGTGGACGTACCAGGGAACTGCACCACAGAACGTAATAGAAGGATTGGATTCATCCTTTTACTGTTGACTGATCCTTGAATTTGAAACCTGCATTCATCGGCAGCAATGAGAAATCAAAGCGGCGAAGTTTCCGACCCTCAGGTGTGTTTCCCGGAATGCCAGATAAAAGAGGGTTCTGGAGTTGGAAAAATCAAGTTCCGTTCTCCTGGCGTTAAATTGATTTACTTCTGCAAGTCTTGTTTTGTAGCGATGATGAACTGTGACGTCGCCGTAGTGATTTCTAACGAGGACAATGGGATTCTGCGAGACCAGGGTTTTGGTTTCTGGGAATAAAGTTATTTTATATACCGGTTGAAGTTTTAGATATCGTCGTGAAATTGCGACTCCCTTGCAATGACTTCTAACGATGACTGGAGCTGTATTAGGGCCTAAGGCTTGGTTTCACTAAATATCTTTTTTACGCACCGGTTGGCAGGGGCTTGAGAGTTCAAAACTCAATCCATACAAAGACCGTCGATTACGTGGGGACTGTTGCATGTTAAATTTACTCTGGCCTTAAATCTCCTTACATTTACGTGTTGTGGAACTTTAGGCAGTGGGTGCCAGGTTAGGTGTTTACCTACTCATGTGAATGTGAACCAAAATTACGAGTTCTTGTCCTTGGATCTTTGATTTTGCTCTTATAATGGCGTGGTGTAGAACTTTAGGGAGTGGGTGCCAGGTTAGGTGTTTACCTCATCATGTGAATGTGACTCAAATTTACGAGTTCTTGTCCTCGGATCTTTGCTTTTGCTCTTATAATGGCGTGGTGTGGAACTTTAAGGAGTGGGTGCCAGATTAGGTGTTTACCTCCTCATGTGAATGTGACTCAAATTTACGAGTTCTTGTCCTTTGATCTTTGCTTTTGCTCTTATAATGGCGTGGTGTGGAACTTTAGGGAGTGGGTGCCAGGTTAGGTGTTTACCTCCTCATGTGAATGTGACTCAAATTTACGAGTTCTTGTCCTTTTATCTTTGCTTTTGCTCTTATAATGGCGTGGTGTGGAACTTTAGGGAGTGGGTGCCAGGTTAGGTGTTTACCTCCTCATGTGAATGTGACTCAAATTTACGAGTTCTTGTCCTTTTATCTTTGCTTTTGCTCTTATAATGGCGTGGTGTGGAACTTTAGGGAGTGGGTGCCAGGTTAGGTGTTTACCTCCTCATGTGAATGTGACTCAAAATAACGAGTTCTCGTCATTTGATCTTTGCTTTTGCTATTATAATGGCGTGGATTTTTGGGTAGTGGGTGCCAGGTTAGGTGTTTACCTCCTGATGTGAATGTGACTCAAAATTACCAGATCTTGTGCACGGATCTTTGCTTTGGCCCTTACTTTAGCGTGATTTGGAATTTTAGGGAGCGGGTGCCAGGTCAGGTGTTTACCTCCTCATCTGACCATGACTCAAAATTACGAGATCTTGTACTCGAATATTTGATTTCAGGATCAATAGCGGGCTGTCGCCTTTTGCCAATTGTGTTGCTCCAGAGTGACGTAAATGCAACTACCTACCAACACACCTATTGAAGAAAAGTAATTTAACCACGGGGTAGTTTTTGTTGCTACTATCAGTCCCACGCCTATCTACTGCTAAAAAAGCGTTGTTATTCGCATTTCATACAGTATATCAATCCGTTTACAATGAATATAGAATCCATGTTCACAAAAATGGATTTAAAACCTTTAAATAAAATAAACTTAACCAAAACATTTGAAGTATTTCGTTTACTTTTAGTGATGTCAATTCTTATTTTCTATAAAATGCATATCAAAAAGCAAACCTCTGTCTGGCTACCATTATTTTATTCAGAGTGCCTATCTCAAATCCATACCATACTTCCTTCTGTATTTTTTAACTCTTAACTTGTGTTTGCTCTTGCTCTTATTTTATATTCAGTGCTGATTTCGAGATTTCACACTATTTTCTGTAATTAGACTGGTAATGAATTTAATTTGAATGTGTGAGTCTTAGGCTGTGCATGTTCTATTTATGTAATTTACGATGGCCTTGCTTTTCTCTTATGTGTCAGAAACTTTTCTTGTATGTGAATGTCCATAAATTGATATTGTTTGTCTTGTTTTCGGAGCAGTTCGGCCGAATTTGGCCTTTGCACCATGAAACCTTACCATACTATCCAACCAAACGTAGGGCAACCCAATTTCTTCTAACACACAGCAAAATGGATGACTGTCATGTATGATACATTTCTCCATAGTTAAATATTCAGTCATTTAGATTTATCTTGCACTAAAAATTCCCAAACTCATTTAGATAAACATATGTCTGCATTTTCAGATTTTAAGAGTCTTAATGTCTAATTTCATATGGATTATCAAATAACCAAATTATTTAGGGAAAAAGGAATGTTAAAAAATCAAAGCATCATGGACAATGTCTTTTTTCTGAAAAGGGTCCAAAAGAATAGATACATTGTTTGTCGAATCGACAAAATATATCTTATATATATTGTGTAGATTAACAAATCTACATGTACCCTATCATTTATTATCTGAGCTACATAGATATTACCAAACTGATATATGATTATTATAGTACAATCGATCTTCCAATAAAATATACGGAGTATGTGCGTGCAGCATCATGCGATTTCTTCTGGTCGCTCAATTTGAAGATTGATGACGTGATTTTTGGAAAAAAAAGCCATAACTCCTAAAGAGAGTCATAATTGATTGGTTAAAACAATGATTATCCACCGCGATTAAAAACACCAGTTTCAGCGACAATCGGCTCAAGTCGATGCGTAAATCCCAAATGACTTTATCCTTCTGATATCTTACGACAGCGATTATGCTCACATGCTATGTCTAATTCATTAGAAGGCAGTGTATAAAATGTTTCTGTGACAAACACTATTTTTGGTTAACTTTATTGCAGGGGGTGGTAGTTTTTTGACTATAACTAAAATTACATTTCAAAGAAATATATAGTTGAGTTTACGTTGCACAGGATTAACACAACAAGTTATTATGAAATCTGAGTAGTTACTTTTATAGTAACATAATTTACTGCTATTTCATTTAATTGTAAGCAAATTGTTCAATGATTTCAGCACATTTATATACTGGTGTTTTATTCTAAACTATAATACGGAATTAAAATTAAAATCATCTTTCAAGCAACCAAATTATCTAATAAAACAAAATATCCCATGCAAAAGAAATTTTCAAACATTACCAACCCTCTTATTTCTCAATAAAACATAATCCGGCGCTTTCACACATAGATAAATTTCGCGCACGGTGTATTAAGCAATTTATTTGCAGGAAAACAAAGCTAAAATAACTAATTCGAGCCTCAGAACCGCATAAATCGCCCACAAATCTGAGGTCGTTTGAAGGAGCATTTGCACCCTCGGCATGAGCTCACATATTTCGCCCCAGAGCCATGTACCATCCGACAACACTTGCGGAAGTTGATATGGTGGGCACAAGCTGTATTCAGCAACATCCATTATTGGTAGACCGGCTGTGTAGACCTGGACGTGACTGCCATGCGATGAACTGCTCACGATAAATTGAGCGTCAAAACGCGTGTTATTCAGCGGAGGAAGCTGCTCGTTCGGCCTGGCTTGGAATAAGAAAAGGGTTCCATCTTCTGCTTATATTCGATAGTTAGACGAGGAGGAATACACAGTCACTGCATCACGTGCTCAGACTAAAGCAATGGGTCATCAACTAGTGCAAACGGAAAGCAGTGAGTAAGATGCCCGAATTCTTCTTACTTATGAGGTGGTTGGTTTGGTTTGTGGCCCTAGGACCAATAATGGACCAAATCTGCAACAAAAGCTAATAATAATAGATAAAACAAATGAAAGTAGGCGGCCAAACCAAAAATTAAAATAACATTTCCGTTCACAACATAGCGAAATAAAATTAAGATTCTCTAAGGGGGTCCAAAACACAAAATTCGTCAAATTTTCAAAATTTTTTTTTATTATTTTAAGAAATTCTCTATGTTTTTCTGCTTAAAATGACGTCTAAATCATGTTTCTATATTAATTAGAACTAGAGATATAGTAATTTTTGTGGTGCGTTGTTTTGAAAATTTAACACTTTGACAGTTGTTGTCATGGCAAGAACATCTGTCCTTAAAACTTTAAATGAGTTTTTCTCCATGATACATTTTTTCAAGATTTCCTGTATTCAAATTGTTATAAGTCGAAAACCGATAAAGTTTAAGGGTTGAAATTTGGAATATATCTTTTCCAAACATTATACTTTAATTCTGATTCAGCAAATTTGAAACAAATATTTACTTTCAAAAATATGACTTTAAAAAAGAAATTACCTTAAAATTTTCATTCAGATATTTTTTATTTTTTATTAAATTAATATTTTTTAAATTGCTGAATGAAAATTAAAGTTAATAAATTTGTGAATAATTTTCTGCAAGAATTTTGAAAATTGATCAAGAAAATTTTGAGCCTTAGCAATTTAAAATGACCCCTCTTTTATTCAAAAAAATGTAATTTAAAATTTTTAAATAGCTTTTGGAAAAATTATGCGTTGTGATTTCGCTTATTAGTTAGATGGGTAATCAGTACAAAAAAAATTCAAAATTCTAAATTAATTAATTAATTTTTTTTCAATGTGTCCCAATTATAGTTAACCCTTAATAAGATTACAAAAAATACTAAACAAATTATAAAATGTATCACCCTTAACACAAAAATTGTAAAATTGTCTCTTAAAACAAGTTGGTAGAGATGTTGACTCATCCAAACGTTATAGAAAGTCCAAAGTAGAAATTAAAAAGTAAAGATGTTTTAATTTACTATCATTATAGCATTAATTCAACGTGTAAATGATGTGATGGATAAAAACATTATATATAACATAAAAACATAATATGATTCAGAAATTTAAAAGCATTTAATGGTGTTTCCCCCAATCAAATCATGTTTTCTGCCATAAAATATTTGTAGTTTAAAATAAATTTGTTTACAATAGTTTTGTCGACGACGATTAAGAACTGAATCATCTAAAATATGACGAATAATAAAAGAAGCCACCCGCTTTACAAACGTAAGGAAACAAACAAATAATAGTTTGAAGATTTTTCCAAGTAATTTTTACTGTATGTATACATTAATCACCAATATTTAAAACCTGTATATAAGTAACATTATTTTATGTCGTATTTCCACAGTCTTGTTTATTTTATCCATGAATTTATGTTGGCAGTGTCACCCGTCTTCACAAATACATAGTTTATCGGAAATTGATAGCAAACCTTAAAATTAAAATAAAGGCCTCTTAAATTATTAATACACTTATTTTTATTTATATAAAATTACGATTTTATGCGATTTGCAAAATTAAAAGAAGGTACTTTAAGTATCAAAATAAAACGAGGTATCTTTTTCATTCAGTACATTTTACATGATCGAATCAAATCTTATATATCAGAACATATGTTTGTCTCAAGAGATAAAAACTCTTAAGCGCACTGAGTTATGGCTTTAGGAAATTGTCATAGCTTATTCTTCTGGAAATTTTAGTTTAAAACAACTATTTTCAACTAGTTTCCTGTGGTTCGCTTAGAACCAATTTTTAAACTAAATTTAATATAGGACATTACTCAGGAGAGACACAAATTTTTTTCATCAACTTCAAATCTGCACACAACTTTAAGATTGGTAACGAGTAAAACAATCGGAAAAAGAAAGAAAACAAGCACACAAAGCTCAAAAAACTCTTCCATGACACATCGAAACTGATAAGGAAACATAATTGAAACGCGGATGCTTTAAGTAACAAAAACCTGCAGTTGAATCTGGGTAGTAAAGCTAGTAATCAATAGGTGCTGATTTTTTAAACAAACTTAATACTATATATAACTCAATATATAAGTCAATGAATAATTTATATTCAGTACATACAATTGTATTGCCACCAAGACTAGGGGGACTGAAGTATTATCATGTTGAATCGATTTTACTAAGAAATCAATTTATTGATCTTCCAATGAAAAACCTTAGAGTTTGAAGCAAAAATCATCAAACTCATAAAAATAATACCGTCTCCAAAATATTCCTAGTTCTTTCATCTTAACTACTGTCCTTTGCCACTGCTTTCATTGTACTTCAATTTTTAAAAGCTACTCTCCTAAATGTTCTACCTTTTTATGTATAAATATATTACGTTGTAAATTTACGAATATTTCTTTTTAAATGCAAAAAAAAAAAATTAATTATCATGCTTTCTTTGTTTATATAAAAAACATTGCGCTTTAAGTAGAAAATATTCTTTGAAAATCTGAAAGGGTATTTATATTTATTTTAAGAGGGGGATGTGGATACCTGCGTAAGTTATTTTTCTCGTGTTAAAATTAATTAAAATTACTCTAGCATAGAATTAATTACAATTTGATAAACATATTTGTTCAACAATTTCAATTATAAGTGTATCAAAGTATGCTAACCTAACGAATCAATATATGAAATGAAAACAAATTTAAATATAAAATGCATTCTGAATTGCATATACGCAAATAAAAAACTGTAGTCATGTTAAAAAGTCGAGAGTGAAAAGTTGTAATATATCATTAAAATATGTTTTTTGATTTAATAATTTATTCATCTTTACTATTCTTCATCTCACTATATTAACAAAACAATCAATATATAAATATTTAATGTAACTGAAATGGATGTATTATAAAGATACTTTTAATTAAAAATTAAGTTTTGTTTAAATGGAAATGTATATGCTTGATGTACTCATGAAGTTCAAATAAAACAAATTATAATATTTTAGAGATTAAATTTCTGCGAAATATTCTTACGAGTATCCTTAAAAATTTGGAAAATCACAAAGCATATTACAAATCTTTAGTTTTGGAAAACTGTAACCATGCAGAATTGTGTTTTTTAAAGAAACTAATGCATTCAATTAAACAGGTAGCAAAATTTTAAATCTCTAAATATTTTTAAAATTTCTAATAGTTTTTATCATGAATTTTAAGAGATAGGCAACATATATTGCTGAAATCTTATAAAACTTCAACGATTAAATTTATTTACACTAGCAAAATCCTAACTATTCATAATATGTTTACTATAGTTATAATCACAGCTATATGCCAGCAAAGAAATGTTTTACTTATTCCACACCATTACAAGTTCTCGTTCCACATAAATTTATTCCGAGTAATTCCAATAAAAGCTTTTACTTTTCTTACACATTACAAGAAATAAATTACCTGTGTCACGAATTACACGCGCATTAGTTTTTTAACGTTCATTAAAACAAAGCAAAAAAACGCTTCTGTCTGAATTAGAGGTAAATCAGACAGTTACTTGAACACTGAACCAATAACTCTCCTTAATGGGCGTCCTCTTACTGTTGTTCGACTGAATCAGTCTTTGTTAATTGAGATATTTCTCTCTTGTCTACCGAAATTATCTTCTTATAAAAACATGAATATTATAATGGTTTTCCTAGGAACAAATTTCACTACATTAAATTTAAAACTACATTGAAATATTTTTTCTGATTTCTATTAACTAAAATGTTATGCAACATGTATGGTTATAGCATGTATAACTGTAATATTTTTACCAGTTTTTACGGTTGTAAGTTTATGTTATTTCTATAATGATGACTGGTGTTCCATAACTGAATGTTATTTTTTAAATGTATTATGGATTTAAAATTAATTAAAAAAATCACGTAGGATGAATGTTGTATCATCTATTTTCTTTATCCATGTACCTAGCTCAAGCATATAAAAAATCATAATGTGAAACAAATACAATCATAGTTTAATTTACATCCAAATAATTGTGAAACATTCATAATAGGCTATGCTGCAAAAAATGTTAACAACATGCTATTTTTACTAGATATTTCAATCTGAAAAATAATTAACCGTACGAAGTCCATGTAATGAAAACTAAAAATTAAATGAAGTAATTAAGTTTAAAATTGCTTACATTTTATTAAAAATCGTGTATTGCTCTATTCTTCACATTACTTGTTCATGTATATATAAACATGCGGAATATACGCATGTGCATATGAAACAAAAGTAACATATACTACCCTACAATAATGGACAGGACGCCAGCGGAATGTATAAAATCCAACTACTTTCTTGAGAGCGTTTTTCGTGATATGGGCTGGGACCTTTGCATTTTTTTCCTGGTAAATTTAACGGCGACGTCTTCATGAACATTTTGGACAATCAGGTTCTTTCTACGCTCTGGTAATTTTATGGAATGGACGAATGTTACTTTCAGGATGGCAACGCTTCATGTCATGGTGCAGCCTGTCAAGCATTGGTTTCAAGATATGGATGTAAAAAAGCCTTCCCTGGCCTGCTGAGAGTCCCGACCTAAACCTCATCGAACTTTTGTGGGGCGAGTTAGAGCGACGCTTACGGACCAGGGAACCACATCCGAAACTTACAGCTGAACTGGCGACTTTCTTGCAACAGGAGTACACACAAATACCCATATCTGTGTATCAAAACCTTGTTTAAAGTATGCCCAGAAGGGTTGCTAGAGTAATTGCAGCATGTGCGGGACCGTCCCCCTATTAGAGCATGTATTATATTTCCCTATATCATCACATCTTGCTATCCGGTCCATTATCGTAGGGTAGTGTATGTATTATTGGGTTGATGTAAAAGTTCATAATTATTTTGGCACTAGATGACAATGCATCGCAAAACCGTGTTGTATCTAGTTCACACTTATTGGTTTGTTGTTGTTGTTGTTGACTTGTGTCTTCTGAACTGTGAAACACAAGATCAGGCCCAGTGATCTGAAGTTGGACAGACACAGAAGAAGAATACAGACTTATAGGTTTGAAAGAAGGAATTTCAGCGAGTTCTTGAAAAATTGTATTATTTGGTTGTGTTTTTAAAATTAATGTTTTTAAGCATCACAAATGGCAGAAGATAAGGAGCATTATCGAAATATTATGCTTTTTCATTTCCGAACAGGCAAGAATGCTTGGCAGATGCAAAAGAAGACATATGCTGTGTATTGTGAGAGTTGCGTTAAAGATTCCACGTGCCGTATGTGGTTTAGTGGTTTCGTCATCTGGATTAATTCTTTAGCCAGAAACCTCAGAAACTTCTATGACCTCGCGATTATGCAGCTACTGAAGAGATGGAGAAAGTTCATCAAACAGAACGGAACATGCTATATTGATAAAATGGCATTTTGTAAATAAAAAAAACTTTTTTTCAACTTTCGTTTAAAAAACGAGATGAACATTTGCACCAAACCAATACTTAGAAAATAGAATTAATGTATGAAAGGGTAGGTACTTAATTAACCTCACGCTGGAGCAACAGAACGATTTATTGGATGCGCCGTAAAGTCAAGATTTTACTTCTGTTACTCATATGTTATACATCTAGATTACGTGAAAATGTAGTTCATCACTGTTTTTTGCAGCGTTTTTCGAACAATAAAGTTGATATTAACAACAACAAATGCATAGCAATTCGGAATTAATTCTTAGAATTTTATATGGAGTGCCTAAAAGGTATTTGAAAAACATGCTACTTGACGTCAAGTTCGGAATAGGCTCATAAAATAGCCGCTAAAACCCTACATCCACCTGCCTTTCACTTGACAGAAAATTCCTCTAATAAATGCAGGAAACAAATAACTTTTTAAAAATATTTGTCATTGTTTGGTAAAACTGCAATATTTAACGCATTTAATGTATTTCTCGGAAATTAAAAACAGTAGCACACAATGCAATATCTATTTAAAGCTAAAAAAATTTGTCTTTATTAATATTTTTTTTCCTCAACATTAAGCCACCAATGAAAAAACGTCTAAAAGTTCTTAAAGATAAAATTCCACCTCATCCATAAACACATTTCCTTTATTAGGCAATGAAAGAATGTAGGGCATAATGGAGAGTCCGATAATTATTGAAAATCGTTTGAGGTATTTTTTTTCTCATCTGCGGCCAGGATATGGCAACACTTTGGAAATTTTATCCAGGCCTTATTTTTTAATAGACTGTGGTGGTTCTTTGCTGTTTTCAAACATTCTTTGAAAAACGCTGATTCTTCCATACATTGCTCTAATAATCGATTTTGTAAAGGGGTGTTCTAGAAATTGCAATATTTTGATGATGGTTAGTTATATTAAAAATACGCTACTAAAGCATATACTTTGCAAAGAAGTATCAGTGTGCAATGTATAGTTATATACACATAAATTTATATTTTTACAAATAATAAAAAATAATGTAATGAAATAAAACTAATAAAACTTTAAATAACTGTACAGAGCAATTTTTCTTTTGTCAATTAATAATAAGTTTAAACTGACCACATGGATGAATGTGTACGTTTATATATGTGTGGAAAAAAATAATTTCTTCTAAGAATAGGTTTAGAGCTATAAATGTTTCTTTAATTTAAAAATTGAACAATTATACTATTAATATAAAGTATACGAATTACTGATTAAAATGCTTTGTAGTTTTACTCACTGAGCCAACATAGGGGCTGCTGGATTTGGCCCCTTGCACCACCTAAAACTAGCAATCTGATAGCAAACTTAGATCATATTCGATCCTTCTTATTACTCTGGTAGTATTTTTTTCTTCTGTACCACTAAAAGCTTTACTTGTTTGTGCATATTTATTTACTTTTCGTGAAATGAATAATTCCTTGCAGCATGTCTAAATCTGGCTCTAATGCCATAAAAAAATATCTGTAAGCCAACTTTGAAATTTTTACGGGCTTCATGAGCTACTATTGTTATGTATAAACACAATTAGTAATGTATGAATCTTGTACATAAGAAGTCTTTTTTATTATTCTCTAAGATAAATTACAATCCTGTAACATTAAAGAAGCTGATGTACAGAATATATTGATGGTAGAGATAGTTTCATACCTCTCAAGGAAAAAAAAATTCATTGGTCTGTAAATGTAATACGTTATGCGCAAAACAAGATTAATGAAATGACTAACATTTGAATAGCATGTTCTCTCGTAATCTCCACTTCATCAAAATTTCCCCAAAAATGCAAATGAAAATAAAATTTTGTTACGACTTATCGAACCAATGTTCCAACAAGAAAACACATACACACGCTTTTCGATTGTCTCTCACGTTAGTACATAAATTTGTACTCAATAAAAAAAAAGTTACCAACTTCATTTTTCCGACTCTGCTCGGATAAACCCGAAAATATTACTTCGTCTAATAGTTCATTTCGGGAACAATCCCCGTGGCTATACCCTTTCAAATACGATCTTCAATAAAACTTTCAAAACTCAAAATCAAAACGTAAACAAAAAACTGATAAAGGAATTTGTTCTATCTTTTTTTAGTGTATTGCTTTGCGAAGTCTCACTTCCGTTCTTTCATCCGTCTGATAAAGCACCGGAAATAATCTTTTCATGGTTTTTTTTTCAAAATCTATTCCTCAAACAGCCAGCTATATCACTTTTTTGACTTTCTATATTATCGACTCACAGTTATGCGATGAAGTTTCCTGTACTCCTTGCTTGACTTGTATAGTATTAAGTTATATACGAGGGCTGTTCTATAGTGATCATAATTTTTTTTAAAGGTGATTAAAATAATCAAGAAAAATATAATTCATATTGAATGTGTAGCGGGATAAGTGGAGAATATACAGCGCAAGTTTCACGGTCATGACGTTATTGCTGAGTCATTGGTAGCCGGCCAAGAACGTCTAGTTTTAATTTAACCTACTTCAAAAATTTCTAAGAAACCTACCTGCTCCATCTGCATCCCACAAGCTGCTTTCTCAGTAAGCGACATCACCAAGCCATTACGGCTCTTTTAGGTAGGTAGGTAAAGTAGTGGAGTTCGCATCGCACTAAAGTAACACAACGGGCTAATTGCGAAGATCCGAGATAAAAGAAAAAGGAAAAGACCTTGTAATTTGTAACCACGACTAGATGACGAGGTCAACATCTGAGCTGGTACCCCACTCTCCAAACTCCCACACCACGCTAAGGTGAGGACATTAGAGGCTATGACAGATGTGACGCGAACCAGCGCCCACGTACACGTCAGTCTTTGGTTGTATCGAGGGAGGCTGAACACAAAAGATAGATTATTACTATTAACTTATTATTGTAGTAAACATAATTTCTTTTTGTTCCAGTCATACATTTTGTTGATACTCAATAACTCCTTAAAATCATGTATTCAAATTAAAGAAACTTGATTGTTTTCTTTGTTCAATGAACTTTCATTTAAATTAAAGTTTTCCCAAATAAGATTATATATATATATATATATATATATCTATATATATATATATATATATATATATATATATATATATATATATATATATATATATATATATATATATATATATATATATATATATATATATATATATAATAGTCAGCATATTATATTTTTATTATGAAAACATTTTATCACATGCAATACAAAAACGGTAGAAACCAAAGAATGTCAGTAAAAATGTAATGACTCTTCTTATTAACCTTAACACCCACTTAATTTTGACGGTTCCTAATTCAACAACAATTGTTATGTATGATATTTTAAACATCAGAAATTTTTTTTATCTAACTGAACAAGGAAGAAAAATGTAAAATATACCAGAAAATGGGCCTTTTCGTGGAATGAAAAACCACTCATTAAATTTACATGGTATTTTAAAAAGAATTTAAATTTTAACCGTTTACTATCAGACTTTCACTGAGAATTAATATAATTTAGAGTGAAATGCAACAGCGTGAAGTGAATGCTCCTCCCTCTCTTTATCTGTCTATTTGAAGCTTTATTAATATTTAATTAATTTAAAGGGGATTATTTTTTTATCTCACTATTTATTATCTTAATTAAATGCTAAAATAAAAATTGATTTATTGACGGGTACAGTACAAATTTATCAAAATCTTAAAATAATGATTTAAATAATCATTATAATTAGATTCCAATTAGTACTTAATTAATAATGTATTATTATGCTTTTCGTATAAATATGTGTTGATGTAATTATATAATTCCAAAATTTCACAGAACAAGATTAGCTATTTACATTGTAAATATATGTATTCAATCTCTTGCTCACACGAGCCAATTAACTTTCGTGAATATATTTAGAGGAACTGTGTCATAGTGCGTGTGAATTTTATTCAAGTGCCTGAACAACTTTACTGCTAAGTACAACTTAAGATTAACTTAGGTTTATGCGTCTTTCAAGAACTTTATTTATTTGACATTTCCATTAACATAAGAATACAAGATTATTTATGTATTAACTTTCTGTTTAAATATAAAAATATATTTATGCCATTTAAATGCCAAGTTTTATACACACAAAATAATATGTAGTTCATCAAACATGATCGCTATTTTTTAAATATCCTAATTTAAATTGCATACATATAAATAATTTTACAACAAACATTGACTAAAGCGTCTTTAAATTAAAGTAATTAAGAAAATTTCGTTAAGGTAATAGAAATATCAATTGGTGTTGAATAAATAGACTTAAAATGTAACAAAAATTATAAAGAAACGGAAAATTATAAAAAACTCAAGACTAATTGAAATATCTTTTTTCATAAAATTAAAATTATTATTTTCATACATTCATGTCATCGTCATGAAGCAAATGATTATACTTGGTTCAAGCAAAAGTCTCCAAACATCTGACTGAGAGCCGACTTAAGATATTTGAATGATTTGATAAAAGACACATCCGTGAGTTCACAATTTTGAAACTTGTTAAGTCAAGTTTTTTAAATATTAATTTTTTAATGCTTTGAAACTACAATAGCATCCTTTAGAAGATTGAAACAATGAAAACGAATTTGAGAAATGCGAATTATTAGAGCGATGTCAGAAAATAACAGCTATAAACTCAAATGCATAGAATTTGCATAATGGGCCGTCTTCATATTAAATTGAACAGCAACTTCATAACTTCCAACGTGAATTCCCTATTTCGAAACACCATTTCAAATCTATATCAAGATATGTAGTACAGATACTAAATTCCGTACCATTAAGTCTTAACCTTTCGAATTTATGAGTACAGAAAGATTGGAGCGCCTAATGTTAAATAAGTTTCTTACGCGTTTATGAATATCTTCCTAAATAATATTTCTAAAGCGCTATTTTGTTCCATATTACTGTTATACTACCTAAACAAACATGCATTGCTATTATTTTAATAAGTTTATTATTCTTCAAAGCATAATCAATAAAAATTTTATTCTCTGAAAATTATTTTTTAAATGAGTAAATATAAAGGGTAATGCATAAGAGTTGAAATGAGGAAATTACAATTTTCCCATTGCTTAAGAAAATCTCTCCCTTTATTTTTCCAGAAAAATGTGCTTTGACTTGACGTGTTTTACTTGTAAGCTGAATATATAGAGCGTATACTCTTGAACAACATTCCAATAAGAGACAGAGTACATCATTGATAGTACAGTTCGTACACAAAAAAAAAGGAAAAAATGAAACCTGACAAACACAATACTTTTTTACCGGCCACAAACAAGACACAATTTTTCAGGTAGTAAAACGCACTTTAAAAAGAATATAATAATTATTTTTTAACTGTATAACTTGGAACTGAATTCTTATTTTTAATTAATTTTGTTATTCATGAAATGGAATGCGTTATTTTTGATCAGTCCAAGCCCTTTCTCAGCTATAAGCAATTATATATTCTTTCAACTCAATAATACAAAAACTGTTTATTTTATTTGTTTCATTTTGCTAAACATTTTATTGGTCCTAATGAACTTTATTCGAAGGGCTGTAGTTTGGCAGTGGCTGCTTGATCTATATCCTGATACCGCTACTTCATTTCACCTCCAGTGACATTTCGATTAATAAATTCATGTTCCCCGGAAGGCAACACAACACGATTCAGAGAAGATTCTGATTCTTGCATTCCACTTATTAATTCCAGACAAGTGATTTGCACGTTAATTATAGAACACACAACTGGTTAAGATTAATACAAACGCTGTTTCTTTCCCTCAAAGCACTTCGGCATTCTCAATCATGAAACATGGAGTAATTACTCCTCCCCCCCCCCCAACGTCAATTTCAATTAAAAATCCCCTTAACACATTGCAACTCTCCACTCCTGGGAACATGTCATTTCGTCCACTAGCTGTCGGAGAAATGGTTGATTATATCCTTAAATTTCCATTCCTGTGTCCCATAGCCTAAGGTCGGATCTCTGGCAAGGACTACGACGTAACGCAATCCGCAATCGGTCCTCCAATGACAGCGAAGACATTCTTCCCTGCCCAGAATAAAGGGCCAATCGCCAGAGGCCAGCTCCTTGCTTTAACGGTGTCTCAACCGGTATTAATAATACAAGTTAATATCGGGACGATCCGCCCTACTTCAACTGCCAGCTAATTGGTGCTACTTTTCCCCTTAATGAGAATCACACTGAGCGCGATCTGTTATGCGTTTGTGGTACCTTAATGGCAGTTACATTCAATACGAATTCACTTGGAAGGCGGATGGAAAATCGGAGGGCAATCAAGCGGTGCAGATAATTATCTGGATATTGTGTTTAAATCCTGGTTTCCATCGTGGGGTGTGGGCGGATTGTCGCTGAGGATAGGTAGGCGATTCGATAATGGGTGTGCATCAATTTTCCGTTGGTATTATGTTTAGGTATCTTTGATGGGAAAACACGGCGTTGTGGAAACAAGATAGCCCAAGTAATCGAAGAGTTAATCTGAGCGGAGATAGATTCGGATATTTATGGTTAAACTAGCGACGATGCCAAGGAAAGGAAAAATATGGAATATTAATTCCAGAAGTAATGATCGTTTACTCAAGTACACGATGGTTATGTGAACTGGAAACGTATGTGTATAGTAATATCGGGTTAGTGTGAATAATAACCATATGTCAATACATAATATTTAATATGTACTTTTCATAAAGGATATTAAGTACTTTGCGGAATAAATATTTATCATTTCGTCGATAAGGCGCTGAAATCAGGAATCTACACTTTTAATATTTTTCCCAATCTCTGACATCTTAGTGGTTCACATCCATACATCCGTTCTGAAATTATAATTTTTTACTTAATTTCTAAATACATTTTGACTGACTACATCAATAGAATCTTTACTAGTATTCCTGAATCCAATAAATGATCTATTCATTATGTTTACAGAGGGGTAAAATATTTGCTTCGCTGCTTGCAACTATCATGACACTCAAGGTTAAGCAATTAAATTAATACTTAAGCTGTTAGCCTAATTTTAATTTAATTATAGCGTCGAACCTTTAAAAGCACTATCCACGCGACAGCAAATTTAAAGATTCGGCACTTTTTCTTGTCGAGTAGATATTATTTTTAACAGTCAAGTTGATATTATTTTACACCATCTCATGTTAAACAGGACTTGTCCAAACACGAATTCACGATTTCCTAGTATCAAATTATCATAAAAGATTGTGAATGGACAGATATTGAATTTCACAAGAAGAGGTGACTGAGAATACTTATGTTCTAACTCTTGGACTCTCCGACAGTGAAACTAATGCACCTTCGTATCGTTGAACATTCCTCACAAACGCATGGATCAGAAAGATTATGTCCGATAGTGATAGTTTTTATGTATTATGGTATAAATAGTAGTGCGAAAGTTAACTATAAGCATGTTTTTGAATATTCTCATCTTTTAGTAATATAAATAACGCATCACATACCTTACTGCTATAAATTGAAAGGGAAAATATATCCGAAAATACGTAAAAAGAATAAAGAAAAACTCTACAATCACTTTTAAATAAAATGTTAACAAAAGTAGGAAGCTCGTTGTGATGATATTCTCCCTCGAATGTTTTTTTTTTTTTTTTTCATTTCCATGTAGTATCAAAATGAAACATAAAGCACATGAAATTGGGTTCAGGGTTCTGAACATTTTCAATCTTTTGAAACCCTAAAATATATGCAAGATCATCGCATACTTCGGATATTCTACACCATGCTTACCTCCATTAATACACCCATTCAGTGGGAGTACAATGCAGAAAACCTATGTATTCCGCATCGGGTACGCCATCTTATTTTGTAAGAAACATACTACTTCGAAATAGAACACGACGTTTGTATCAGGTCTTGTATTTGATCAAAAGTGTAGTTCATGATTGTATGAACACTAAAATAGTTGACATAGCATTTACGTCCAAGTCACTCAGAATAAAAAGACGTTCACTCACTTCTGATAATATTCGAAGCCACTAAAATGGAATACTCGCTGTTTAACACCATTGTAAAGTTGGGCTGAGTCAACAACACAGCTACCTATGTTTAACATGAAATCTAGGTTCTGAAGAATATGCAATCATAAAAAACAGAGTTATTTTTATTTTATATGAAACTGCATATATTGGAAAGACGGTTGGTTGTCAGGTTATTGAATGCCAGAAAGACGAGGTAACATATGCGTATATGCGTGCGAAAACACTTTTGATAGTCCACGGAAACTATTTTGAAAGGCAATATCACTGAATATGCAATTGCAGCATTGGATATGCATACTGGGAGAAAAAGAGAGAAGTGTGTTGTTTACAAGATGATAATGGAAGGGATGTGTAAATATTGTGGTACTTTAAAGTTTGAAGGCCTGAAGGTGTGGATGAAAAATGACTTACTATACATAAATGCCTCCGAATCTATTGAAAGTAGAACAAAATATGCACTTGAAAATGCCAGTGAATATTTCACAGAGAGTTTAACTTTATGTTAAATGAGAGTCCATTAGAAAAGCAATTGAAAGTAATGTGTGTTGAATTTGTGATATGTTTTAAATTTTTGTAACATTTTAGTTTGCTTCCTGCATGGTTGTCACGTCTATTGAAAATACTATTATAAATTAAATTATTTAAACACTCATTTCATATTCTAAAATGAGTTAAAAGTACTGTCGAAAGTTAAGAATCTAAATATATTAAGGGATTAAAATGCAAGGGAACATTTTCTTTAGGGAGTTGAAATACTAGGATAATTTTTCTACGATCTAAATTTTTAAGTTTGCCATATACATAAAAAATAAAAACACCTTTCATAACTATTAAAAGCTTACCCAAATGAAAATATTCAAACTGATTCGATATAAAATACTCGTAAAAAAAATTAATATCATCATACTTACCCTAAAGTGCAACGTCTTTTAATTTTTAAATGTATACATAATTGATATTTTAAATTCAAAGGAAGGGGAGTATATTAGAAAAATGTATGAAGGGTTCTAGCAAGCGTCTTCAATTCCTTCCAAAAGGCACTTTGAGGGAAAAACAGTCTTATCTGATACCGCTGAACAAGATACCACTCAATATTAATCGTTCACCTGTGTAAGTAAAGAGCCCTATAAACAGTTTTATAACTCGTATAATTTGTTGAAAGGTTCCGGTATCACAAGCAACAATCCTTCAGTACCCTTATCTTTATGCTGGCTATTTTGGGGGCAGAGAAACTATCTTTCAATTATTTCCCATGTTTCCAATAATAGGTTCTCTTACAGAATTAATGACCTTATTCACATACGAAAAAATACGATTAGTTTATAGAAGTTACTTGTTACTGGCACTGATATTTTTTATCAAGGGCCAATTATAGTTTCAATCTATTGCCTAACGAGTGCAATTTAGTCTAGACCATGTAGGATATATAAATGGTACCGTATAAATTGATTATCGGATTTAGTGTTCAATAGCAATGTCCTAAATTGGTGCACTTTTCAAGTGAGAAAAGATTTTTCGACAAGATCCACTTATGCAATCCCACTATATGACTTCTTTAAAAGTCGTTCAGTTGAATATACGGTGTTTAAGTGTGTCGTATCTCAACTTGGTTAAGTTGTCAACATCGGTGGATGATTGAATCAACCTGTCTTATCATCTCTCAGTATATATTTTCTTACATTTGTCCATCTGGGAAGTTTAATGGTGCTCAAACTTTAATAATTTGCACGCTTGGTACAAATGATTTTGCATACCAAATTTTATAGTTATAAATTAATGTTACTGGGTGTTTCGATCTTTTCTCGCATATATACCATGTTTGTTATAGTGTTCAGAAAATGTATATATTATTTAAATTTTCAATAAATCTCTTAAACGTTTAAAAAGCTTCCATATTTTTCATTTAGTTTTTGCACAATGCATTTTATTTTACCGTATTGTGATTTTAATGAGTGTTGACAAACGTTTATGATATGTATGCATATATTGTGAACCCGTACAAGAATTTTACCTCAAAGCGTAGTATTGCAATTTACTTAAACACAATTGAAACAAATTACATTATTCTCTAGAGATTAATTTAAAATTAACGAACATGACATGTAAAGTTATATCCAGAAAAAATAATGATTAAATTTTAGTAGGAAGTGATTTAAAATAAATATTTCTTCAAGTAGATTATATGAAAATACTGTAAACATATTTCGTGATTTGATTACACTTTTAATGGCATTACACTGATTTGAAATAAAAGCTTTGATCGCACTGTGTTACAAAATATAAATCTAAAAGGCCTAATTTATCATGTATTCAAAATTATCAATAATGCATGATGATCAAGGATTCATATACACATATATTCCAAATATGTTTATAATCTAATGAATAATCAGATAGTTACTTTTTTGGTATGTTAAAATAACTCATACGATTTGAAATGTCTTACAATATAAATTTTTAAACATCAACTTTAAATGACTTTATAATTCTACAAATGTCAGAGGTAGAAATAATTAAACTGCTTTGTTGCTCTATTTTGATAAATATACTTTTATGATTGCAAAATCTGAATTAGTAGAAGAACCTATTTTTTACCTTTGAGTGCATGGTGTGGATCTAGTACATTGTTCTCTCGTATTAGAAACTAGCTGCAAATTTGTAGGTTCTTCAATCTTCATATACGGTATCAATCATAAACTAAATAATTACTTGTAAAATGTGTGCTTTTTCTAGTACTTTTTGTGCCTTACTGTCTTATGTGGACTTGAAAGACCTTGCCCATGTTCTAGGTTTTCACTTCTGCACCCGGGCACTCATGGGTTAGTTGGAAAATTCAAGATATCAGGATAAGGTATTGATAAGGGTAATGTACTATAGTTACTTCCTAGCTTATAAAGTTCCAAGAAAATATTAAAGTTATATTGTATAGAAATAATAAACATACTAGTTTTCCAACATCTCCTACATAAAAATACATAAGTAGCCATGGACTTTTAAATTGGAGCCAACTCCTCCAGACATTAGAAGTTCCTTCTGTTTCCCTTTACCTTACTATACATAACCATAAATTACTGCTCATTAAATTTAATGAGAAGCAGTAATGTGTGCATTAGCTAATTTCTCGGGAGTACTTATTGAAGTCATTAAAATATCAAAACAATAAATCACCACAATTCTCAAAGACATGATGCCTCCCAAACTCGTCATTGAATAATAAAATACAGCTGCTGGGCAATCTAATCATCCTTAGCAGAAAATCACCTCCGTACCAATCTCCTTTGAGACTTTAAGGATTATTATTAAATCGACATTACAGATGTTCCTCCAGCAGGAAATGGGTTCTGAACCTGACTTTCTATGGTTCTTGCAATCCATACGTCCCTCAAAATAATCTCCTCCAAATGCATACGATAAAGAATGGAATTGAAGGGAAAGATCATGCGAATTATAATAATTTTATCCCAATGAGCTCTGTGGCTAATACGCGTTGCACGGTCATAAGCACTATGGGATGGAAACAGGGACCATTCAATACGCGATCTGCCAATTTGCTGCATAATACCGCGCTTGATTGCTTCCGGGTTAATGGAAGGGAAACTTCAGGGAATACTTTGCGTAGAAACCACGCAATTCCGGGAATTTAATGAAATGCCCGAGCTGTTTATTACTTTAAAATCCTGCTGCTTTCTTAGGGAACTTGAAAGGATTTGATCCGATGGTGAAATGAACTCGTGTGGTCTCCATGTTTGTCGCATGATTGGTTTACAGTATGTCAATGTATTTACATGGATGAATGGGGCGCAGTTCAAAATGGAGATGATGTTGGTTTCGATAAGATTTTCTGGAGCTCTCCAGGCGGTTTTGAAAATTTGAGTATTTAACTACCGGCTGTAACAACACAGGATCCTCGCAATGATATAAAAGTGTAATATTGAACTACTTTCTACATCGGCACGGCATGCTCGGAATGGTAAAAAATGAAATATTTATATGCTGTTCAACTGCACGCTAATAATCGGAATGGTCAAAAATTAAATGTTTAACTACCATTTGGCATCAACACTGGATGCTTGGTACGTACTAGAATGTTTAACTAATGTCAGCATCAACAGGTATGTAGTCAGTAGTCAACATTTAAATATTAGTATTTTGGAGAAGGGACTTTTAAGCGTCGATCATATACATATTAAAATAAATCTTCAAATAAAGAAACTAGCTGGTCAATTGATCTGGTTATCAGTTTTCTGGAATATCAGAATCTGCTCTCGGGGAGGATTACTTAGTCATACGCATATAAAATACAAAGTATTATTACTGATAAAATATTAAAACTACACATGTGTTCCTTCCTTTTCCAGAATAGTTAATAATAAGTCAAAATATTAGCTATTACATCAAATAAATAAAATCCCTGCCTGCATACTGGAAAATAATTAATAGAGAACCAGTAATTTCTTTTAATAAGAACGATTATCGTACTAGAGAGGTAGACTTTCCAACAGCATTGCAGGTATAATCAAAGAAACCCGCCAACGGAACCCTATGTGCAGAGCTAATTTTGTTTTGAAAGCTCTTCTGCATTCATAAAACAACGATTAGAATTCTGCTCGTTCGACAATGCTCTATAAAAGAAGAGATCCAGTTAATTACGTATGCAAATTATGCCAAGAAATTGCAGTGCTTCTTCGGGATCGCGTACCGTCTCTGGCAATGTCCTTGGGGACTATCAGAATGCGGAAGTTGTGAGTTGGGGAACATTCCAGAACTTCGTAAAGTTTTGGATAGAAGGAAATGATCCTTCACTCAGGATTGCAGGTAATGTAGTGAGCTGTAGAAAATGCATGATTTCATGTAAGGTGCGGTTCCGTTTATTTTGTTAACAAATTTCCACGCACAAGAGATGAATGGGGTTTCTAATGCAATAAGCATACTTGCATTTTGGTGTGAAATTTTAGGTAACGGTGATGAGTTAATTGCATTTGACTGCACTAGCAGAGAAAGTCAACGTGATAATACATTAGAAAGGAATGATCGGGTGGTACTTTTTACTTTCGGTTGTGTAATCGTGAATTTCGGAAAGGTCATAGGGACATTTGGAAATGTAATTTTATTAAAATTTTATCCCCATTTATGCAATATGCACATTATTGGTTAAGGTGAGAAGCATCAAAGTAACGAAATTCATATAATATATGATAATTTATGTTTCTTATTTGACTGAGCTAAAATGCATGAAAAATTAGCTTTGTAATACATTAGAAGCATATTTTGTTAGAGTAAAATATACTGTGGGGATATTATGTTTTAAAAGAAGCAGTGATAGCTCTGCGAAAGTTCAGAGACATTTGAAATGTGTATTAATTTCTTATCCCCATTTATAAATGCGATATTAATTTCGTTGGTTCGTATCAGAAGTAGCATAATATCTGTTTTGGAAATTAATATTTATGATGATAATTTTTGGTTTTAAAGCAAGAATAATTACTTTTAAAAAACGAGCGGTGACCCTAAGTTGAGTAGAAGAATGAATCAGAAGTACTCGTACATAAAAGTTTGTTTATCTCTAAACGCTTGTGATATAAATTTACTGACACAAGTTATTTCATGATACAAAACTAAAGCAACACGTGTTTATCGATCAAGTTTAACTTAATTTCATAATGTAATACTTAGTTTAATTACAATAAGTATGTTTGTAAGTAAACTTTTGCTAGTTTACAACTATAATTAAGTTAAATATGTTTGATAAGTAGTTAAGTTACAGTTTTGCATTAATTTGTCCAAGCATAAAGTGGACTGTCTTACCCAGTCTATTATCACATTTGTATAAATGCATTTACTAGCATAACGTTCTATAAAGCTTTTCAAGATTTATATATGTTTGTAAATATAATGGAAAATTGTTGCTGAACAGCTTAAATATATTTTCTTTATTATTAATCTTTTTATAGACTTAGAAAAAATAATTTGTTACTTTCTTCTTTAACTGAATTAGTACTTCATTATGAATGAATATTTTGGAGTCCTTTAATGAACAGTAAATGAAGCACTCAGTTTCTTAATTTCATATTTAATGATAGCCCCCAAAATAATTGAATAAATAAATATATGAAGTATGTTCTGTAGTCACAGTGACAAATAAATCAACCAAAGGCAAATTGCTTTGACGATATCTAACTTCCTTCTATTCGATATACCTTTCATATGTTTAATGCAGGTGTAAAAACCCAAGAGCCAAGACATGAATGAAAGAAAATATTGCATCTTGAGAATTCTAAGCAACATTTTTCTCTCATAAATGGCGGGTTAGATATGTTTCGAGAAACGATAAAAGTAATCGTTGAAATATACGATGCATTTCGTTTGAAAAGCTACCTTTCACGTTGTTTCAAATTACTGCATAAAATACTCCAGAAAAATAGAAATTCCGTTGAAAAGTACCATCCATCCCAAGAGATAATCCTAACGATCAATGAGGCTTGACGTCACACTACGTCATAGAATACCATAAAGGCGATTTGTTTAACTTCAAAATTGTTTTCGCTGCACTAAGCCGATCATATAATATATTGAAGTTCTGCTATTGCATAAACAAAAGTTTTTTAGGTTTTCGAATATTGATTTAAAATGTCCCTTAAAGTGACAGAATCATAACTTTCTCATAGATGCACTTCTTCATGCTTATGTAAATAAAACTTTAATTATGATGGCTTCTAAGGATGTGATCTACTTAACCGTTAAGTAGAAAGAAAGCCAGCACAGCAATTAAGGCTTACATTGCACAACAATGCAATGTATAGGGGAATAAGGAATCCTGAATCTATGAAACTATGGTTCAGTCTGAAACAAAGGCAGTCAACGCTTTAGAAAGCACCAAGGTCTTTCTTATTCAAGACCAACAAAAATACCGATATCAAGAAGCAACCTGATATTATTATAAACTTTTCGTTGAACAGGGCTTATTTCCTCACGCCTACCCTCCAAAATCTCAACAAAACTTTACAAACCCAGGTTAGACATCCCCGCAGTACTTGTGGCCAAATATGGCTGTACAGTGAATAGACAGTTTTATTTCCGAGACATTGTTTTATGCAATTTCAGGCCGATTTCCCGTCCGAAAATAGCACTGGAATGGCAAGATCTGAGAAATAAAGAACAAAACAAAGATGCAGCTGAAGATCTAAAAAGTGACATTTGAAAATGCTTCCAGCAGTAGAACCACTGGGAGAAGTGTGTAGACTAAGGTAGGATTTTCTTCAAAAGGGATTGGGTTTGGAGTACATTTATAAGGAGGATTCTTTTTTCTGTTCAATAGTTCAATACATTTTATCAGACATCATTACTAATTTGACACGATGGTTACTGAAAAATTTACTTGTTAAGCTCATAAAAACTGGGTCCAAAACTATGAATTGTAAGCAATTGCACATATGAGATCCAGATTATACAATAAGTTAACAAAGGTGAATTTCCAAGACAAAGTTAAACTATGTTTCGAATATCGCATGATATTGTGCTATGAAAATGCATTTGAGATTCCTTGTAGGATCTGAAAAATATTACCTACGAGAAAAACTATGCATTGTGTGTTTGAATGCATGTAGTGTCAATGTGGTCTTAAACTACAAATAAAACGCAACACATTAATTGAAACAAAATAACATTGTGCTTCATTTCAAATTATTGTTGAGATTTTAAACCACACACCATTACATTTCCCAAATTATATTTATTTGGAAGCTTCGGGCAAAATAATGGCTAGTAATTTTTTTTAATTTTTCAGGGAAGTAATATTTTTATTTAAAAAAACCCCATAGCTAAAATTGTATAACCCGTGTTTAAGATCTCACGTGGCCATAACTTTCAACTTCTAAGCACTCGTCCACGCAATTATAAATAATTTCATCGCCTTGAATGTTTTGACTCAATTTGTTTCTTTACGGAACACACTTCTGTAATTTAAAGATACTAGGGGGCCTGCCCCCTGCTCGCTAACGCTCGCCATCCCCCGGAGGATTGCTTCGCAATCCTCATTGGTTCGCTGCGCGAACCTATGCTCGCTTCGCTCGCCTCAATGAAGACATGTGTCCTAGCAGAAGGGATTGTTTACAAAATATGTTACCGAAAAAAATGTTTTTCAAATCTAAATTTGCTGTATTACATAAAAAATAAATACAGTATCTCTAAAATCAGAATTCAAATGAAAACTTTGTGCAAATTTTGACTCGAAATGTGAGCGTTGCTTTGGAAATTGAATACCCAGCATGTTTTTGTGTTTACATTTTCCCAGCACTCAAACGACCCACACTTTTTCATTGAGTTTGTTGAAGACAGTTGTAATGCAAGCGTCTTGTTGAACTATAATTGTTGGCCCTGAAAAGGACCGTTTTTTAAATGGCCCTGAAAATATCCTCCGCTTTCTTTGATTTCTATTATAAACTAACTGCAACAGCTCATTAAAATTTCCTTTTTTTTTCAATAAAATTTCATCCGATAACGCTATAAATTCAATCGATGCGCAGACTTCGCGATAAACAAACAATCGTACAGTGCTGCCAAAACGCGATTACAAATAACGTCTTTTTTGCGTGCCACGTAAGGGAATTATATATATAGATGTTCCCAGGACCATTTAAATTATTCTTGAAGTTTCTTGGAGTGGTAGCGTGGTTAGAGCTCTGCAAGTTTGTTCAAAAGGCTCCAGGTTTGAAACACAATCTAGTCATGAAAGTTTGTAATGAATCGGAATCCACTTCATTCCATAGATCTTCAAATTATCCCTTGTGCAGTAAAATATGACAGTACAGTGACAAACTGAACCAATATTTAATAAAGAGGTTTTGAACTTACCAAAAGCTAGTTAGTGGTATTTATACATATATTTTTTCAGGGTGAATCTCATCTCTACTTTAATGTAAGCAATTATTTAATACAAAACTTTTATCCAAATATGTACTAAGCTGAGAAAATACAAACTAAAACTTTCCACACCTGAGTACAGTTTACCGAAGATCGATAATGCTTAAATCTCAATAATGCATGGGGATCATTTCGGAATGTGTCTTTATTACTGAAACGATTAACGCAAATCGGTGAACGTGACAAAAAAATGTCTTTTCTGACGACAGCAGTAAAAATGTGATAGCGGATTTAAGTAACTATCAATAACTACATGAAAAAGAATGGGACTGTACTTAACGATGCAATTTAAGAGAAAACATTAAATACATCCCAGTTAAATGAGCAGCCCATGAATAACAGCGATCTCATTTAAGCTCATTTAAAGGAGAGTTCAAATTTCGAAGAGACAGAATGGGAGTTCAAACCAAAATCTCTGGGAATCGAACGGTAAAAAATAATAATAAAAACAGATTTGAATTGCGGCATTGGGTTTTAGCATTCTTTTGATCTGTGTCTTCGCTCGTTTTGTATGAGCTATTAGCATAAATCACCATGTAACTGGTTTGAGGAAATGTAGGAAGTAAATTGGCTACTGCGTGGATGAAGAGAAAGTAAGCGTTAGAAATTAAGGACTTCAAACAGTAGCAAAAGTTACATGAACTTGTGCAAACTTAATTACGCGCTTCAACCAAAACAAGCTCATGTTTCGTTTTAATACGTGGATCATTATTCATGCTAATAATTACGTTGTTCGCAATCGTCGCAAATTAAACACATTCTTGTAATTGTTATTTATTTTTTTACATATCAGTGTATCAAAGTCATCCATTGGATATAGTAGATTTCGCAAAGACAGCAAACCTTTAAAAGATAAAATGAATCATAAAATACACACATTTTTAGCTTTTTAAAGTGTTGCATACATTTTGATACACGAAATCCGCTTATAATTTTGGTACATTTTGAAGCTAAAAAATAGGTTATACAATAAGAGTAAATTATTACATATTATTAAAATTATTTCCCAGATATCATTTCCTGCAACAGCATATCGTCAACTCATAAGTGAAAATTAAGCCCAGATACATAGTTCTGAGAACAGGACGAATATTAAATTCTACCCACAAAGATTTATGGGGGCTCCACACCAACGTCGACAGCAACAGAGACAGGCGACATTTCGTATCTTGTCTCTGTTGCTGTTAAAAAAGCCTTCACACCCCTAGCTACAGCAATTTATTTGCGCATGCGCATAATCTGTTATTCTACATGTTAACGTGTTTTGTTATAACTGCAACTTCTTTCTAATAGTTTATCTTTCCATTAGTCTTATCTCAATTCGACAAGGAGCTCGTGTTATTTTTGTACAAATTAATCATGTTCTCTGTTTTTTACTATTTTTTTTCTCAATAAAGAAAAGTTAGATTATCTCTACTAAACAACATACTTAGAGGATTATTCAAACACTTTTACAGCAAATACGATTGCTTTTAAAGCTTCTGGCTGTTGATGAAAGAAAGCAGTGAATGAAAAGCACCAACCGAAATCTGATTAGGTATGGTGCTAAGAAATCTGAATTGGCTGTCGGCATGCGACAGAGACAAAAGTTGAACTTCTTTCAAGACTTGTAAGCGCAGCGACAGAGACAAACCGGGATAAACAAATTTTTTTTGTAATACTCATGGGTAATGAATGGCGAAGATACATGTTTTTTTGTCGCTGGTTATATTTTGTCGCTGATATGGTTTGAAGCCACCATTGCACACTAAAAGTGTTTCTCAAGTAATCTAATCTTACGCTAAGAAAAAATAACATATTGAACTTTACCAGCCTAACGATTACCATATTCTGTTCCAGAAAAATTTAAGAGATCCATGTCTTGAAAACCTTGACTTTGTGGGTTTTACTTGTAAATCAAATCACATCAATATATCAGGTTTATACATTATTTATACATCTACTTTCACTCGTAAAGTGTATTTTGCGTATACCAAAACGTAAGAAAAATATAAATGTGTATATGTTAAAAATGTAAATGGTTTTGGTCTTGGTTCAGAAATAATACAAGAAATGACCATACGAAATTAATCAGTCATGCTAATTTTGGTCGTATTTAACAACTGAATTTCAGATTTGTTTATAAGTTTTATTTAAAAGCTTGAGAAAATATATCGTCACAAATTACAAAAGTTGCCATGATTTTGTTGCACGTAGCTCATATGATATGATGTCTTGTGTAAGATATAAATCATCTCAAAACTTATAATACAAATATTAATTTAAATTTCTAATACATGATAATATTGTTATTTTTGAACCTCTCAAATTAATTCATGGGTGGATCACTAGTTTTTTATGTGCATTAGTCCATTCGTTTTGACTACAAATTCAATAATTGTTACGTAACCATATCTAACTAAGTTATATTGAGAGTTCCCCTCAGTGATTAGTTACTTAACAATCCTACTGCATATTAAAGTTCTAGCACAAGGAAGTATTAACCATTCCATAACACTGTCAATAACACGTGTTATGCCACAGTGTAAACCATCGTAGGTCTGTTTAATCTCTAAAAATATGCAAATCCTTCGTTTAAAATTCTGATTTTAAAGCGTACTTTACAGTTTTGTCTGATCGAATTTCGGTTAACCGTTTAACAAAAGGCCATTAGCTAAGCAAAAGTTGATAACTGATCGATGGAGAAAAATTATTAAATTTATTTTCATAATTATTGATATCCAGTGCATGTGATATGATGTCATACTTTATACGCCTTTTAAGTACCTGTGTGTGTGTTTCTCAATTTTATTATTAAAATACACTAAACGTAGAACTAAATTAAATTAGAGTAGAGCGTTTTTTTTTAAATAGTGAAAATTCATAGCTGACTTTGAGAGGAATTTCGGTGTTAACAACCAGACCAGACGAAAAGGGGATGAAAACTTTTATAAGATTGTACCACGCAGAAAACCATGGTAGCATAGCTAGTTTGCCATCTGTGATAACAATCTGTGAGTTGTTGGTGGTACATATTCGATTCCAGTAACTTACAAATGTTTTCTTCTTTCTACTGTCTTAACTTTCCATGCATGTTTAAGATCATTACTTCAGTTTTGTATTTGACCTAGCATGGTGAAATATCACCCTTTTGTCTAAGTGCTAAACCAAACAATCTCACAGCGAATGAATGAAGCAATATTTCGAGGTTGATTGCGAGGGTTATCGAGTTGCCCCTAGAAAAATGTATTTTATCAAAGAATATTATGAAAGAAAGTTTTCGTTTGATATTGATTTTGAATTGATAACATTTGATAATATTTTGGAATTGATCTCAGACCCTCACCTATAGCCTATTTTGTGCTCCAGAGCGACGTAAATTGAACTACCTACCTAACAAAAACATAGTGTACTTATTCTTATAAAAGTTTTCACGTTAGTAAACGAGAAATGTCAACTTTATTGCAAAACAATACATTATTTTGCAAGTTCAGAAACTTTTTTTTAAATATTTTTTTTGGAATTAAATTATAGAATAAATAATCCAATTGGTGAATTCCTTTTATGCCTTGTAAAAGGTGTCTGTGTTATATTTGTACTGTTAGGCCGAAAATGATCATTTTTATTATTTGTAACACTCTAGCTATATTATGTCAAATGAGAAATAAAGGAAAAATAAAAATATATCTATATTAGAAATTTATTTTCTTAAGCCTTTTTTTTGTTAGTCAGAGAAAACTATTATATGAAAAAATAGAAATTGTCATATGATCTGCTCTGAACACTTCAACGAATTTAAATAACAGCTTTGCTTATACATTTATTTAACAAAGCTTGTATTGAGTACATTAAATGTATTAACTTATTTAAATGTATTGAACGGGAAATGCTTGATATGATAACCTTAACAAGTTATCATCATAAATTTTATTACATAGTTAAATAGGATACACAATTGAATAATTTCCTAAGGAGTTTATCGAATATATATATATATATATATATATATATATATATGGACTTAAACGTTAACATGTGAAGCATTTTAATGCTAAAATATACATTAATGTCAAAATCAATGCATACAGTATACTGAAATTTGTTATATTCGCAGCTTGAAACTTTTGTTTCTCAACTTTAGATGCATATGCTAATTTCAAAGAACTACCTTGGTTTGTTTGCAGCGGGCACAATTGATGACAAAATATATCTAGATAGATTTGTGAATTGTTGACCAAATTGATTTTGGAGATGATAAAGTTTTGTCTTACAATATATTCCCAGATGTGAAGCAATATGGTGAATTTTTATTTAAGCAGATTTATAGCATTTAAAATAGTTTTGGAAGGCAGCAACTAAAATGAAAGCTGAAAACCAGACCTCTTTATAAGCAGTTTTAAAGTCTAAGATTAATTGATTAAAATAACAGCTTTTTTCCAAATGAAAAATTTTTGTAAATGAAATATGTAAAGCCTTTATTGTAGCATAACAGGGTCTCGTTTTACTTGCTTTGTAATTAGCGTGTTTTATAGTGTAAGCAAGGTTACTAATGAATACATTCTAGTATAAAAAATGGTAACCAGTTTCAACTATGGAATCTTGGACACTTGCCAGTTCTGTGTTCATTAAAAACTGCATTGTCACCTTTGAAGAAGATTTAAAACTCTGCTTTTTACGTTGATTAAAAGGAAAGGATGAGTCGACATTTTACTTTCAACGGCTCGTTATAAAATGCACGACCTACACTTTCACAATTTATTTCTTCTGAACCAAATGAATGTGAAATACTTAAAGCGCAGTAGTTAAAACTGATGGTTTTTAAGGCTAAAAAAATTTCACGTTTTATAATTTTTTTAAAAATAACTTCTAGTAGAATGCAAGTGAAAAATACTCTATAAATTATCTTTGGGTCTTCATTGCTATGAAATGTTAAACGACTGTTTATTTTCTTCTTTATTCTCCGTAAGTCGGAGAGTTTCAATATATTTCTTATGTACACAAAAGTTTGGAAAAAGTTTATTTAAAGTACATGAAATCTACTTTATTAATTTCAGTTCAATGGAATATGCTAAATATTGAAGCACAACTATAATTATTACGCAACCTATTTCATTTTGAATTTAAAAAAATAAATAATTGATATTGGACTAATTGGAACGATTTCTTTTTTTCATAACTATAGTTTAAGGAAATCCTAATTAAATTATTTTATCATGCATTTGTAAATAATAAATAGCGTAACTATAACCTCTCAGAACGTGAAAGACGGGGAACGCTTCGTCTGGGGAGCTTATGAAACATCCGCTATCTGTCAAACTTTGAAATTAAAAGACTATCAGTTTCTTTGCATCAAACATTCATAACCATTCCATTAGATATGACTATGTTTATGCCTGTGATTGAATTTGTATACTGTTTTGTGTTTAAAATACTTCAGCAAACATGTGTAATAGGATAGAGCGCCGCTAATTTCTTTCAAAACACACTTATTTTACTTCTTACAACATCGAATAATTTTATGGAGATTTACACATTATGAATTATATTAAATGCTAAATTTTTGATTATTTGTACAATTACACCAAGTGTGTCTATATATGTAGAGCATTATTAAACTAACCTATGATGAAAGCTTACTCCGACGTAGTGATGAATTCAGTGTCCATATAATTAAAATAATCTTAATGATCATAGTCGGCGAAAGGAGAAATAGGAGAAATGTAATATGAAGGTTTAAAACCCAGAACGTATATTACTTGAAGCATATTTACCTATGGAGATAAAATATATGTAATTTATTATTTAGTATTAGCAACAGGTTAAACTGAAAGATAAACTTTTAAATGGACTTTGATTAGGTAAATCAATTGATGACAGATTTTCTATTTTCTATTGTGTTCAATCAAAGCTTGATAGAGAGCCTCACAAGCACCCATAAATACAATCATGAATTTATATCACATTTTAAGTCCCTTTATTATGTAGTACTTTTATAAAATGTTGTGTATTGTCAAAATGTGATTGCCTAAAATGTAATAATAATGATTATCGAAGTGGCATGTATAAAAACACGTTTCCATCAACTCTTGAAACTTCATTGAGCAATGAAAAATTTTAATATTCTTCCACAACAAATATTCGTAAATATACACTTTATTTTAATGTCCTTAGTTTATCTGTATTTTGGATTAATCGAAAATAATAAATTATTTTGTTTAAATGGCAATTGTATTAGTGTAATTCTTGGAAAAAGTATTGAGGTCAATTTAATAAAAGCTCTTTTTGTTGCTTTGAAAATTACATGTAGTTCAAACACAACCTGGGAAAACATATTAATATCTAGGACTGATTTTATGCATAAAATAGGAATACAAAGTACCTGTAACTTTGGCTAAACATGAAGTTTAGAGAAGAAGCTTGCTAGAAATTTATTTTTATGGCAACCAAATTATTCCTCAAATAACATAAAAAGCATATAAATAACATAAAATCATAGCATTTCTAACACGTACAGCAGAACTTTTAAGGATGCATTTATTATACTCTCTATTTTACATCTGCGTAGGAAATTAGTTTCTTATTTAGTTTAAAAAAATAAATATTCGGCCAATAAATATATCCTAAAATATAATTAAACATGGAAAACTAGTTTACAAAAGACTTTCAGCCTAAATATAAGTAGTATTAAGTGAAGGCATGTTAGTAAATGCGCGTGCAAGTAATCTGACCGTTCTTTGAACAAAATTGCAGCTCATAAAATATAAAAGAACTTTAAATCTAGAATACCAGTCATTTAAGTAGAGTTAACGTGACCACGATTAACAGAGAAAGCGCGGATAAAACACTAAAAATAATTCGAACTACAAAATGAGAAATTATTCATTTAGAAAAAAATTCAGTGTTAGTGAAACAGCTCATTGTTAAATAGCATTCTTTTCCAAGCATGGGGAAAAGAGAGTATAAATTATGTAAATCCAACCAGCATAGCTACTCCTTTGCCAGCGAATTTAATGATCAATGCAGTTTTATGATGTCGAAACCGCTTAGAAGCTGTTCTCAGATCTAAATTACGCGTGTTTAAAGCTGTTTCAAACCTTTCTAGAATGCAAAAAAGACCAGACTGAGAGGAATTTACGGAATAAAAGCCGCATGAGAATTCAAATAGCTATTAGAAAACAGGCGAAGTTTCATCAAGAAGTTAGTCTCGATTGAACTGATCACAATCTTTAAGTAAATTGAAGACTCTCCCAGCTTTATATTCTAAATTGCTTTCCCCAGTTTTCATTTCATTTCTTTTGTCTTTCCACAGAGTTGTTTTAGGTGCATGTATAATCTAAGTTTATTTCATCCAATTAAATTACTTGGAGGGAGAGAAAAGTTTTCAATCCCTTTTAAGAAAACCTTTGTATCCTATTTTCTTTTTCTTTTTGGTGATGGAAATAAACTGTTTCATTTATTTGTGATTTATGAATTTAAAGTCACTTTCTGGAGATGGGAAGATATTTTTATTGCTTTGATAACAACCTATAACAAGTAAACTAAAGTTTCAGTTATTATCTGCATCTAGACTATTTGAGGAAAGTTTTTAAAAAATTACCAAATAATAATAAAAATATGCTAAAGAGGTAATACAGAATCATAATATTTTTTGAAGTGCTTTTGTGTTTTCAATTACCGGTTGTCCACGGCCAATTTCTCTTGAACAACGTTTGAATCCAGCGCTATGTAACTGAACATGGAAGTGAAGACTAATAATTATTCTAGAAAACATAAACTTCTATTGGCGGAAACTTTAATTTAAAATGTTACAGTCTGACCATGAGCACGAGAAGTTTTTTAGACCATCATAGATGAAATTTGATTATGTTGGTATGCAAAGTAGATATCAATAGTCTTTTTGTATACTTTTCGATTCTTCTACAAGAATCGGTTGGTTGTTTGCCATAAAAAACCAACCAACCTATTCTTGTAGAATATAGGTATTGCAACAAAGCTGAGCATTATTGTCACATACCGAATATAAAAAGCATATACTAGACATCTGGATCTATAAATGCTCATGTAGAATAATTTACGCCTCAATAACAATGTATTGGAATATTTCCTAGGTTGTACAAACGTAATATTACAATAACGTGCAGATACTTTATGTTTCCAAATATTAATGCACTAATAATTGTAAATACGTCAGCAATCAAGGATTATATGATATACAAAAAACAGTTCGATGAGTTGACATTTTTCAGATACTGCAGAATTTTTAAATTGCGGTAATATACAATTTCGGAATAAATATTTTCGGTAAAATTTTATTGATAGCATTTCAGTGGGGGATGAATTTGAAAAACACCACCAATATAGTTGATATAAATCAATATTAACACAATTCATCATGAAACATGTGTTTTCGTAATAAAGTTTGTAAAGTTCACAATTTACATTATCCTTGTTTTTAAAAGTATTTATTTTCGATAAAATCAAAATTGTGTGCATAAATGTTGGATGGCTTGTATGCGGTATTATATGTGGTAAATTACAGAATCAAATACTTTTTTTTCAAACGTCGATTGATGCAACGCTTTGTCCATATATTTAGAATATCTTCATTTCAAATGAGATGGAAGATTTCTACTATAGTTTCTCCATCGGACTTTAAATTTGTAATAGTTGATTTACGGATACATGCCTGGAACCTCTCTGTTTTACCTTTAAATATATGCCCCATCCTTTGTTTTGTGAATAAAATATAAATATTTATGTTCAGTGACCTCAAAGAGAGTGTATACCAAGGGTGGATTTATTTATGAAATCAAAACTCTAAATGAAATGTTAATTTTAATTTATTTTTTATAAAATTGTACTATAAAACATACTTTAAGCTAGTTAACAATTCAATATTAAGTACATATTTCTAATGTTTGTTTTAAATGAAAAATTTCCTAATTATAAGTCAAAACATCTACACGCAGCCTATTTTACCCAGAAACAAAATTTAAGAGCAAAATAAGTTTTCAATGCTTCCGTTCGTGCGTTCAACATCTTACAAACAGAGAAGCGCTGAATCAAGAAGTTGAAGTTATTTACTAGATACTTTCGCCTATTCATCCCGTAGAATCATTATTATGCTCTGCGTTCCAAATGTATAAAATTTTTGTAGGAGCTCAAGAGTAATCCACTATATTGAACGACCACAGGGGGAACCTTGGTTGATGATGTCTTAAATTATTCGAATTCTACGAAAGCATAAACATTTACCATTTCCCGATGTACAGCAGGCTGAGAAAATAAACAATCCACAAATTGACACACATTGCTCCCATGGGTAAAAGTGTTAAACGGTCGTATATTTTCATACATAAATGTCTCTTACTTTTATTATCTTTTGATATTTTTTACGCAACCATCAATTTGTTCTCAGTATTGGTTTGAATTCCACGAGCCCTTTGGGACTTTACTTGTTTAATTACATCATATCGTAGAACGAGGCGTACAAAAACATTATCTATGACCACAAATTAAATACACTACTATATCCTATTGGCTCACCTTTGAAACACGTTACATAATTTTATACATTTCACAGATATTACCCTCTGCATTATGTACCAGACGCGTTTACATATTGCGTACTATTAGAGCCACCGACCATAACTTTATGAAGATTCACCAGTGTGGTAGGCTTCTATGAGAAGAGGTCTGCTGTCCTGCTATTTGGGAGTTTAAAGTAGGACCTTTATTTACAAAGCAAGTTCACCAGGGTATTACATGCTCTCAGAAAAAAATGCCGGTCTGGTTTTCAGTTCATCGTATCTTGAGTATTATTCAAAGGTTGGCAAATATTTACATTCCACCAAGACTCGGCTGGTCCGATGAAGTCTTGATCCCCCGTTGACATTGTGTATATACATTTGTAAAGGTTGGCTATGCACTGCTTATGTCCGTTGAAAAAAAATGTAACATCCTGAATGGGTGATCTCTTGGGGTTGCTCAGGCGAAAAGTCACTGTGCAGCGACTATCTACTGCATAGTGGGGAAATTCACCTTTGGTAAGACATACATATAAACGGCACCAAGTTTCCTAACAGAATAAAGTAGTTCAGGGATGATCTATATACCGTGTTGATTTGGATTATTCATTTTATATGCCGATGACAACTCAGATGGTGCCGTATCAATTTATGCCAACAAGAAAACTGATATTTCCACCGGAAACGAATAGTTAATCTATTTGAGGCTCGATGAAAAATTTCACTTTAACATGTTACCTAACTGAATTCAATTAGGTAGTATCGAATAAATAGAAAAAACTTGCACAATGTACTTTCAAAAAGCAAAAATTGCTCTTTAACTTATTTTTACTCATATAATCATTTTTAATTGAGTCGTTTTGTTGTATATACAATGTTATGTATTTAGAATGCATATTTCTCATTCCTCTGTTACTATACCGTACATACCATAGACTAGGGAGTGAAATACACTACCTCAAAACCTTCTGAGAAAATGAAGACAAAATTATATGCATTGCTACATCTCTAACCATGTTTCTCAAGTCTGACCTTCATGCAAAGAAAAACTGACTTTGCCGACACACACTTCAACAAACAAAAGTTCACCACATTCGGGTCTAGAAGAAATTAAAAAAAAATCAGGCTTGAGAAATTTGAGTTAGTGTGCATGCGGATGATATATGTGTTTGTATTAGAAGAGTAAGTGGAACATACAACTTTTAGTTTTGAAAAAGAAATTTCAATTGAAATGATAGTTAGAACTAATTAAACAATTTCAACCTTATACTGCACGGGCCTCCAATTTTATTATATTATCATCAGAATTTCTTCAAATCTCGTTTTCGTTTCTCCACATCTGTTATTTATAGACAATCCTACTTTCCTTATAAAAATGTACACATATGCAGATTTTGAACTTTAAACTCACTTGTGTATTCATTCTGAAGTCAGCAAAGATTCCACTGCGCTTGAATAGCATTAGCGAGGCATTGTCCTGTTTCAAACTTTTCAGTAATTAGGCGTACAGTGATTAGAGCTTAAACATAAAACTCACGTCTTCATTAGGCAAATAAGCTTGTTTATATACAATCTGTGTCATGTGACATGGTTACGAACGCATGTTCAATACCTGAATCAAAATATTTTTCTTTCGTTTCATATTGACTAAAGGAACGCAAGGTATTCATTTGAGTACCACACTTTCCTATTGTGATGCGAAACTGTTTTGTGTTTCAAATTCTAACCTCATATTTGAAAACAATAATTATCCATTGCTTGCTACTATTTTTGCAACATCAGGTATTGTATGGTACTGTATTTCTCACTCTATTTTTACCTTTTTTTCCGCTCTCTGATAGGCTCACATGGATATTCACAGATTCCCACGTTCTACAATCTCAAGTCTTCCACGCTTGAACCTCTGACCAGTTTTTTCACCTTCTCGACCAACACAATATTAGGACGAATTAAAAACTAGAATTATTTTAGCCTATATATGTGGTTATTTGTTATCAGTATTTGAGTGTTGCGGAGAAAAACAAAAGTACGCTACTCTGAAACCTCTTGACGCTTTGTGAGATGTATTTAATACAAACATTTCATAAATTGTACACTCTATAACAAAAAAATAGATCCATCAAGAAATAGTTGTTTGGGGCTCGATCTACTTAGAACTGCGCTGACTGGGGACGTATAAGTCTTTAGTGACAAGTCCTGTTTCCAATTGTGTTTTGACGACAACCGCAGACGCATAAGGAGACGTTCAGGGAAGCATGGGGAATCCTTCCCTTACCATCGCACGCCACACATGCACACAACAGGGCGTTATGGTCTGGGGTACCATCTCCTTGGATATCCCGACCCCTTTCATAGCCATTTCTGGCACACTTACACCACAGAGGTACGTAGACGACATTATGTGACTGTGTTACCTTTCCTTTTGCGACAACCCGGGCTTACTTTTCTACAAGATAATGCCCGGCCGCAGACGGCACATGCAGCTATGGATTTTCTTCAAGTTTTCCCAACACTTCTTCGGCAAGCTAGGTCTTCTGATGTCTCTCCCACTGAGCGCATTTGGTACGTTATGGGAAGGCGATTGCAACCATCCCGGAATGTGGACCATTTAGCACGACAGTTTGAGACAATTTGGCAAGAAATTCCACAGGACACCATCTGGGATCGTTTTCAGTCTATGCCACGCCGGGTGACCGCTTGTTTCCAGGCCAGAGGTGGACTAACACCTTATTGACTTCCTCCCTTTGTAACGGTTAAACTCTGAAATAAATCATTCAATTGTTATGAAATTACAATTGTTTGTTTTGTTATGTGCGTTCTTCACATCCACCAAGTTTTACCGCAATCGAATAAAAATTTTTTTTTTTAATTTTCGATTTTTTTTGTCGCGTTTCTTGTGCTGGTTGACCAGCCGAAAATTTAATTACAGTATATATTTTACGTAATAATAGCACAATTTGTTTTAAAGTAAGGAGTATACATGAGTTTCACTTATGAAAATACACTAGGATGATTTCGTTTGTTGTGAAAATGGCATTGTAAGAATAACTGTGATGTAAGCTTGTTATTAGACTATTATTACAAGTCAACAAACCTAGACCTAAGAAAAAGAAAGGGAATTATCATTGATTTTCAAGCAGTTCAAAAATTGCTCTTTTATCATTTAACAACTATTATTTATTACGTTTGCATTTACTCAATTCATCAATCACTCAAATCAGAATAATCTCATTGATTATGTTTTTCCATAGCGACATATTTTAAAACTTATAGAAAATAATGTAAATATGTTCATTTATTTGTGGGTCGTCTGTGTATTTTAAGAAGAAATCTAACCTCTGAACAAAGAAAAAAAAAGATGTTATTACCATCACTAGATTAAAATCACCACAATCCTGATCTAGGAAAAAAAATAATATCAATATATTTTATCTATAGGTTTCATATTTGATGATAAAATAAAAAAAAATTTTAAACTGCATTATTACAAGTTTGAAGTCCAGTATTTACTCAGATGTTTTAAATAATTCCTCTAAATCCCAATAAATATCTTACTTCAAAACATTAGCTCTTCGTCAAACGATTACGAAAAACTATTTAAATAAGATTCATAGCGCATTAAAAAGGACAAGGAATATTTTACCCCGGACAAAAACAATGCTGCAGAAATTCAATAATAAACTGATAAAAAAATATTGAAAAGCAGAGTATCAACGAATGAGAAATTCGTTATCATACCTGCAATGCGACAAATTCTTGAGTAAATAAATATAAGTTCCATTTATTTACTCGATGAAATATTGGCTTCCGCTTAAAATAAATGCACGTTTCGATGAAATTATTTTAATCTCCAGACACTGTTTTTCCTATTCTCTTTCGAACGCCTTTTGTCATTGTTGAATTTGCTTACCATGTGCTGTTATTTTTTCCATTGACGGTATGAGGTCTTTGTTTCATTTCACGATGAAGAAATAGCTTTGTAAGAATGCGGAACAGTTATTTTTGTTATTTGCATTCAATTGTTTTATTTTAAAATGTCACATTCTATGCAGAATTGCATAACCACTAAATACAAAAGTTTCGTTTCGGCCTTAAGACTTTTTTTTCGTTTACCAGTGATAAATGTAAAATAAAACATATCCCAATTTCGATTTGGTCCTGATGCTTGAATAGTCATTTTCAGAAATGGAGTATGTTCAGAAGATAAATAGAAACGTATTAAATAAATAATGCGCTTGTAAACCTTGAACGTAAATTGAATGGGAAGTATATAAATATTTATCCGTATATAAAAGATATACATCCTTATATAATAGATAAATGTACATCATCCGACAATATTGAACTTGCAATTGAAATATAATCTATGCATGCATCTTCATTTTACTATTACCGAGAGTTTTTATTTTGAATGGGTTGGTTGGATTGGTTTAGGGCTCATTGGATTTTAGGACTTAAGGACTATATTTAGCAATGATGTGCGGAACACGACAATGTCATTGAATGAATATACATGCAACCTAAAATGTTTCGCTGATAGATATATAAATACATCCAGGGTATGTTACAACAATCAGGCGTCACATAGTACAAGACGCAGGTTACTGAAGCAATTAACGAACCTGTGTCACGGCGGCTCCTATTCTGGACGGATTTAAATATTATTTTCATTGTAAGACCACCATGAATATACATATGTTAAAGCTACTTGTATTTGGGAAAGCGTAGATATGTGCTTGTGAAACAAAGGAAGTACTGTATGCTTCGTATACAGTACAAATAGAGCTGTTCTAGAGGTATGAGTTGTCCAAGTGAAACCTTCACCTAGCAGCCTACTCTTCCCGAAACATTTTATTCTTTAAAAGAAGGGTTTTATGTAAGTAGTTTAATTTACGGAAGGCAGATGGAGTCAGATTACGAGGTCAACACTTAGATGGAACCTCACTCTCCGAACTTCCACACAATTTCAATGTGATGACATTTGACACTACGGCAGATTTAGTATGACCCAGTAGCCACATATATGACGATCTGTGTTTTGATCCAGTTTAGGACTCGCTAAACTGGTCCCTAATACGACTCTACCAACTGAGCTAACACGGCCCCTGACAGATATTACTGTACAATGTACTGATAGGTATGTTTATCTACCATAAGGTTGCTGACATACAGCACCTTCATCCGCGGGCACACTCAGCACACCAATCATAAAAAACCCATATACGAATATAAGTATGTATTCTCCATAACTGACGCATAACAATTCGTGCTCTCAATCAACAATTAATTAGGTAATTATATTGTTATCTAGTGTAATTCGATTTCAGATACTTTTACGCACAACCGTCAAACCAGACCAAAAATGGAGGTGCTGCCTACTTGGAAAGTCACTCCGGTGAGTTGAAAGTAGAGTTCAGGTTCAACCCGCAAGAGGTTTCGACGAGAAGTTTCATCCATTTGAGGTATGGCCAATTTTTCTAAGATATCTTTCCTCCGAGATATTGCCTATTTTTTATGATAATGAGATCATGATATAGGTAATTTTCTTCTAATGACAAGACATGTCGTCAACCAAAATCTGGTCAGTTATCCCAATGACGATATACTTCGCCAAGCCAACCACTTAAGTTCGACGACTGGAGGTAATGACAATAAATCTCCCCCACAGTTGGTCTCTTGGGTTTACTGCCTCTGTACACAAGATGATATCTACCCCATTATGCCCAAGCAATATTTCACTACCTTTTTCTCTCCATCCTTTCTGTTAGCAATTACTTGACATTGTAGATCTTTTGTTTGGTGCAGCTTGGCCGAATATGGTCCTTGCGCCAAAAAATACAAAACCTAACCAACCAAAATTGGCGCCTTGAGGGTGGATTCCTGTTCTTTTATTGTTCGTTGTCAAAAGAGATGTTAGTGACAACATGATGGGGAGGGTAGAACAACCCATGGCGATCGTCATTTATGCTTTTACGTATCACATCCTTCTCCTTAAAAGCTTCACACTTTCTCAAATTTTGGCGAAAACCAGAGGTCGACTGCCTTTTGTCGAACCGATACTGTGTTATGAATTGTTTATATCTAAATTACCACTAGCGTTAAAATCGTTTTGATAGTTAAATCAATTAAATTCTTTTGCACATAATTTGCTAGTTTAACTAATCAACAATGGACTCGAGCATATGTATAAGCATTAGATAGTCTTGAGGCTACGGATAAATCATAATGACTCTCCTATCTATAATGCTAAAACAAAGAACTCCCGTTCAGTAAATTAAATACAAACAAATCATGTCACCAATGATTGAGAAATCGTTCCTCCCAATCCTGCCCTCCCATTCGAACAATTCGTATCTGTGTCCATCACGATGGAGGTTAGTGTAGTCATTTGTCTCTTTTCTAATAGAGAAAAGGAAAATCAGTGTATAAGGGAAGACGTAACCGCTTCAGGGTGGACCGGAACAATCTATCACTTATCGAAGAGGCGTCATCTATCAACGGAACTACCAATGGAAATGGTAGTTTATTATGAAGTCTGTTAGAGCCTACAGCAATACATAATCAGGGGTGTTCGACAAGAATTGGTTCGTGTCTTGGATAGATTTTATGATTGTTAAACATGAATTTGATTAAAGTAATATTATGATCAGTAGAGGATTAGAAAGAGTGTGCGGAGGAAAACAATAATGAAAGTTAGTTTTTAATTTTCGTGAATATTTTTATTCTGGCGCTTTCCTGCTGTGAAACTATCCCACATTCATGCATATTTGACATGGAAATTGAGAAAATTCTGGTTCTTCTAATGTTGAATACTATATCTTATTTACGTACCATTGTATTTTAATGACGTTCAATGTTAAAATATATTTATGCAAAGGGTCTTACAATTATCATCGCAAGAACTAGAAGACAATGATATTTTCAAAAAATGTAAGCTTTCAATTATTACAAAAATATAGAACAGAATATAATAGTGGTGGGGTTCTCAAATATTAGAATATTGTAGACAATCGAGATCTTGTAAATTGATATCAAACTGTATGCAACAAAATTTCGTAAATAAATATTATGTGCAGTAAAACGGATTTCTTAATCATTATGTATCTTTAAAGATACATTAAAAAGCTTGGCCTTTTAGTTTAGCGTACGCGATTTCTGATCGAAAAATGGTTTGCTGCCGTACTTTTATTCTAGTTTAACTTTAAAAACATTAAAATTGGGAAGGTTTTTTTTATCAATGCCTCAAATCACAATCCCCAAACAATTCATTATATAATATAAACATCACAATCTATTCGTGATATATTTGATCAACTTTATTTTGTCATGAATCATTACATTTTTCGCAGTGCTAAGAATAACTGCATATTCATATCTTAGCTTGTAATTAATAAATACAACTCTTACTTAAATTACAATATGCTAATTATAAATCATGATATATCTAAAAAAAAATATCTACCTCATGAAAATGTGATCTTTGTTTTAATCGTTTTTCGTCTCTTAAAGATCAAAAGATGAGTGTAACACACTGTTCTTCAAACAATACAAAAGCAACTATGTTAAAACTACATCATTAGCACATAATAAATTGAGCATCATAATCTGTACGAGGGGAAAAGATTTATTTTTACGACCCAAATTAATCATCTAGGAAACTAATGCTAATGTTTAACACCACGACATCCCTTCCCTTAATCAAACCTTGTACGGTCAAGTTAATTAGACATCAACAATAAAAGAAGGCGTCATTTTTGACGATAAAAAATTTTTTGAAAAAAAAAAACCTGGGTCCGTGGAAATGATATCAGTAATTCCACAACTCCAACCCCCCTTTCCAAAAGCAACTAACAATTTTTCATCGCGATGAAGCTCCTTTCAGGCACAACACTTGGCACTGCGTCGAAAATACAGGGTTCATTCAAAGTGGTGAGGTCTTACCATTATCATCACATGAACTAGAAAGAGATAACGTCTTTAGGGTTGGGTAGGGGAAGGGGTGGAATACCAAGGAGCCCTGCCAAGATTATTGTTCGTACCCCTTTGAGGGAATCTTGGAGGGGGATTTGTATACTTTGAACGATGCAAACAAAAAAGAATATGGACCCATGTTTCTGGCTCGGTGTTTGCCTTTTCCATTGTCTAAGACACAAAGCATCATCGTAAAATCTATATTTTTTGTGTTAGTGTGAAATCTGTGCTGAAAGCTCTTTTAAAGAATCGCGGGTGAAAAAGAACGGAGGGTTTCATTTTTTTCCCACATGCTTCTAACCGTTATTTCGTACCGAACAGTTTTTCGACAACTCCTTCATGCAACCATTATTCTTCACTAGTCGTCTTCATACAGAGTTTTTCATGTGTTCGGGCCTTTTTTTCCTGGCTTTTTTCGGGCGCAGTTTCGAGAGGAGCAGTTGGCAACAGCTGCGAATATTGGATGTTTCAGTGTAAAAGGGAGGAAAATATAGATACATAAAAACTATTTCTCTTCCCCCAGACCATCTTATCCACTTTTTTGCACTTTTGTTGTCGCCTCTCTCCTCACTCTTCCTTTAGGGAAAGTAAATTTGAGCGAAAGGCTGATGAAACAAAATGAAGAAAAAGTAAAAAGAATCAGTGCTCCGAGGATGATTTTCCTCCCATTCTCCTCCTGCGTTCCAAGCATTTTCGGGGCGTTTATCATATTTTCATACAGTTTACATTTATGCATATAGATCGCGTATCGTGGACGGGGCTATTCCTGGAAATGGTACAAACTCATTTCTTTTGAAGTGTCTATTTTCGCTCTTTTTCTGCGTGAGTTTCCGCTTGAAAGAGTGAATAACATAAGAAGCCGAGGCAGCAGAAAAATGCTGTGAAAGCAGAAATGAAATAAACATCGAGAGCGATTGGGGATTCCTCTGCGCGTGACAGTAGCTATCGAATAGATGTGACATGAAAGCGTACGCTCGTAGATTTGCATGCAGATCTGAAAATGTGTCATTGAAAATAATTATCCATTAGAAATATTTATCATATAAAACTATAAAACGTCATCATAAATTACATCACTCAATGAAACATTAATATAAGTTCGGGGTAGATAACAAAACGTTAAACCACCGAAAAAGCGTTGTGAAAGCAGATATTAAATACATATGAAGATTTATTATGGTGTCCTCTGCGAGTGACAGTAGCTATTAAGAAGTGGTAAGACGAAAACGTATGTCTTTGTATTTGCATGTGGATATGAATATTTTTCTTTCTGAGACGAAAAATGTTAATCAATTTGGAATTTATCATTTAAAACACTATCATACACTGCATCACTAAATGGAAAATTAATTTAATATCGGAGATGATTAAACTGACTGATTTATAATATCTTTACCTCAATGGTCCTACTTTTAATCATTTTACGACCTAAAACTTAACTCTATATTATCACAATAACAGCCTTGTTTATCAGCACTTATTTTTCAGCCAAACATTTAGTACAGAAGATCCAAATAATCCATTCGTAAAACAACAATGAATTTCCATTAATGTGTATCAAATGTGAAACACGCAGACAGTTTTCCAGACATTAACAAACCGGAGCAGTTTGAAAAAATGTTATGTAATAGTTAAAATATTTTCCAAAGTATAGTTGTATTTTATTATGTTATAATATGTTCCGTTAACTAGTTAAATCCTTTAATTTGGAAAAATCAATTTAAACGCTTTAATTTGATGGCTGCAACCATAGTCTAATATCTAAATGTTAAATAGTTGAACGCAATGTATCAATCAATTAATTATATTTTAACATGTTCCGTTAATGAGTTAAATCCTTTAGTTTTTAAACTGGATTTAAACTTTACTATAACTGGCATTTAATGCTTAAAATTTTGAATGCTTAAGTGTGAAAATGTTGAAGGAAAAAACATTCCAGTACTATGCGTAAATTATACGTCATAAGAGGCGAAAATATATTACAGAAACGTAAAAAGGTGCTAAACGAAACATTTTCAATTTCCGCTTTTCGATTGTTACTTAGAAACAAGCTTTTGTAATCATTTAAAATAGAGTAATTATTCACTTAACATAAATACCAATACCTGTAAAATTAATTAAGGAACTTTAAATGCTATAATAATTGACACTAATTCCAGTTGATGATATTTCCATATGTAATAAGTATATTTTTTCAAGCTTTAGAACTGACTTCAAAAACTATGTTCGATTTCCAGCAAAATGTTAATAGGATTAGTTCACTAAGATATATAGGTTGAAACTATCGCAAGTGGATGAATTTCTCTAACTATTAATGGTTTGACTACTGGAATGTGAACTAAGAACTGACGCACTATTCATCAAAATGCTCTTAATGATCCTTTCCATTATCTGCTTTTCTAAGCCACTTTTCGGATATCAACAGATTATGAAGCAGCCATAGCAGACAATAGTTTAAGTAATATTAAGTGAAACATCCTGGCCTATATGTTTCATTTATAGCTAAATAATATAACGGTATTTCTAAATGGTTAACGTAACCTCAACTTTACTTTATTTTATGACTACAAATCATGTCTTCAGTTAGTTGTTTAAGTTGAAGAGCTTTGGTTGTTTGGGGGTTTTATGACGCAAGGATCAAGAAACGCTTTTTAGGTCAAGTAAAATGGAATACACCTACAAAAGGACAGTTTTTTCTGAAATAAAAATGAGGGTGATAGAAGTACGTATAACCAAAGTAGGTACACGAGTCTAACTTGTGCTGTGAGAGAGGAATATTTAGTTTAAACAAACAAACTAGACAGAATGAAAAGATTTAACTTCACAAATGCTCTCGCATGCCAAATCTTTTTCTCATAACATGCAGTTTATCAGCGTTTGGTGTTCAATGCAAATAGCGTTGACTCACCAGTTATCAATTCGAAACTTGTACTGATGGTGCGTAGAAAGCGTATTTAAAAATTAGCATAGGACGTCAAGTAAAGAACATGTACAGGAAATGTTTAAAATCCAATGCTTTCTCTTAGTAATGTATTTGATAATAAGGATGTAACCAAATTTATAACTATAATAAAGAATTTCTTACGTCTTGATAGTTTTCAACCTATCTTTTGTGAACCTAAAACTGAGGGTCTATTTTTTTCTACTACCTATAATAATGTCATATTCACCATAGCTGCAACAAGAGGCGATGGTTTTATTGGAGAAGATACGTTCCTTTGCTGAAGCCGTAAGACTAATAATAGCACCGTACTAGCTCAGGCACGATACTGGTTGGCAAAAATCAATTCACACTGTTTCCCATTCATTTCATACATCGACGATGCCAGACGTGTCAATTTTGATCCTTAGAAATTGAGCATATATTGTGGAACTGTGAATGTTCAAATATTTTCAATCTGGCTAATACAGATATTTGCAATCGTTCATGTCATTCATCACATTAGCTTCATTTCTTCACTTTAGCACATAACATATCGCACCCCGGCAAGAAAAGTAACACAAGTCAAAAAATAAAAATTTTGATGTTATGTCCTTGAAAAATATGTAAGAAGTGCACCAGAGTGTTATATTACTATTCTATAGAATATAATAGAAGTTACCACCATAAATACTTACCTAAAATGTAAAAGAAGCTTATACTATTTCAATATAAGTTTTATAGTACCTTTTAAGTTGATGTTTCTCAAATTCTTCAATTTTGAGTTGTGTCACTTTTCTTGCCGGGGTGCGATATATGTCTGGTTTCCTGATATTCATTTGTGTGTGAATCTGGTTTAGTTTTATGTTCCTATCACAATTTAAAATAAGTACAGCCTTTTGAACCATCCTGAATAATGTTGTGACAAAGGTGTAGAATACATTCTTGAAAGTTAAATGTCAAATTATTCATTCAGTTGCAAATTATTCAAATACATGTACAGTACAACTTCTATCACATTCATGAACGGGTGCTTGAATGAGTTCCACACTGTGATCATCAAATCACTGCAAACATCTATTATGCGTCATATTGGTGCATACGGAAGCATCATATGTATTTAAAGGCAGATATGGAGAGGGGTTAAAAATGAATAAATGGGAAGTTCACAAGTAAGTGGTACTCCCGTAGCGGTATCTAGTATTAGGCACTGGGGTTTCGCTGATTCATGAACAGGAGTAAATGTGGAAGGTTTAAATAATGGGGTTGACAAGAGCTCACTTTACCAGTCACGAATTTTTAGTATTTTCCAGATATCTGTCTTTCCCCGAGAGATTCCAACTTTTTCTCTTTATTGTTTGCTTCACTTTTAATAAAATCCAGCTTCATAACCAATGTTCTGACCAATTCCAGCAAGCTCATTCATCCCATATTCAATCACTGTCGTCTGATTGACACCTTCCAATTCCTTGTGTCACGATCCATTTGGTATTGGTTGTAACGTTTAAGTGTCGTCGATCACGTTTCCACATGTCACGTTATGATAACAAACATCACATTATTGAATGTTTTTTTTTCCATTCGAAAACATTAAATGCAATAGTAGATAATCGAGATTCTTTTTAGAATCAATTTTGAAAAATTGCCATCCATTTCACGAAGTTCCATCCTGTATACCATGAACATGATTAAGTTTTCCAGCAAATAACTATATGCGAAAATCTGTTGATACGAAATTAGATAAACGAAATTTCACATTTAATGAAGTGTGGATAAGAAATTTGAATTTGAATGCATTCTAAGTATTCTAGTATTATGGAGTCAGGTTGCTGATGTTATTGAATGAAAATTAATACATAAAACGATAAATTAATGTGGGGCCAGTTTCCCTATAGTACTTCAGAAAGTAATTTCTTTACCAGTTTGTGGTGGGTGCCGGCACCAATGATTATGAGTTAACTCTGAGATTTCCACGTTCTCGCCAACGTAATGCTTGAAAGACCAATACGCTGGTATTGAAATAAATATGAATGAGAGAAAATAAACTTCTCAATCACAGTGTAGACACAGTACTTATATAGTTCTACATGATGTTTTATTAATTTAAAATAGTAATTATATGGTGTGAAGTTTATATCTTAAATATATTTGCATCTTTAAATAAGTCTCGTCTGTCAATACAAAGTACATACAGCACTTTCTTCGAAAAACAACGTAAGAGTCTGCCTGAAACTACAATTAAGTTATCTTTTTTGTTTGGTATTTTATACTGGGAAAGAGATAAAATAAAAATTTCTACTTACCTTTAATTATTTTGACTATTTCAATTCTCTTGGTGAAATTTTAATGCCCTGAAGTGTTATAAGAGATAAATAAACGAATTTATACATCTATCCACCAAACTACACAAGTTTATATAATAAATATACTTGCATTTTTAAATAAGTCTCCCCTGTCAATACAAAGTACATACAGCACTTTCTTCGAAAAACAACGTAAGGGTTCGCCTCAAACTACAATTAAGTTACCTTTTTTTGTTTGGTATTTTATACTGGGAAAGAGATAAAATAAAAAACTCTACTTACCTTTAATTATTTTGACGTTTTCAATTCTCTGGTGAAATTTTAATGCCCGAAGTTTTACTAGAGATAAATAAACGAATTTATACATCTATCCACCAAACTACACAAACGAACAATCTCGAAGGAAAAAAGGTGAAAAAAGTCTGTTTTCCCCCTGGGCTGCTTCTCCCGAGATTTAAATCATGGTTACTCCAGAGTTAACACTCTCTAGACAATAGCGAAGAGTGGAAAATAAAATAAAGAATCAACTTTTAAGGCTTAGTGGAGGTACATTTTGCGTCAGCTACACCAACTAGCATACACAGAAGATGGAAATGTTATTTCTCTGCACCAGATGTTATCTGAACATTGGAGTAAACCGTATCTCGAGTAAGAATTTATGGAGAACATTTTTCTTAGTTTTCTTTTTTCTTCCCTGGCTGCGGTATTTTCTTGTTGGTAAAGGTTCGAGTTGGTAGAAAATGGAAGTAGAAAAATACAGCAGTGTGATATTTCTATAGTCGGTTGTTTTCATTCGCATTGAAGCTGCCAGGATTGGTCAATAGACTGCGGACTGTGAAACAAAACAGATTATGCCGGTTCGACTGCGTGGGTTTAACATTCTAACAAACACAATGAAAACTCATCACTTGCAGTGTTTACGATTTACAAACCTTATCGATAGAAACTACCAACAAACATTCCCAATACTGATTTTTAGTTCTAATTTTTACCTTAACGGAAGAACTAACTTCGCATAATTGTACAATGCTAAATTAAACACATTTCAAATTTATCAGGGGACAATTCCATAGGTTGATAAGTGAAGCACACTGATTCAAAACACAGTTCTGAGAAAACGAAAGTGAAATCATTTTACGCATTAAGCTAAATAGAGTTTGTTTCTCAAGACGAAACCTAAATTTTATGAAAGAAGAAATATCATGATGGATTTAACCGGTCAGTAATCCAGTCTAAAAAACACTCACATATTAAAACTTGTGAATTATTGTCTTTCACTGGAAAGCCGACAATTTAAAGTAATATCAATGCTTAAGTAAATTTCTAGTATGCAGAAAAATAAGAACATCATAATGAGTCATAATCTTGATTCGGGGGCACGTGGCTTAAAATTGTCATCTCAAGTAAGTCAAAATTGTAAAAATAAAGTCTGTGGAACTTAGGTCGTATAAATTGATGACTGGAAGCATGATATTAAAACATAATGACAGATAAAGCTAAGAGAATAATAACATATCATAACTAAATAACATTAATAATGTGTAGGTAGCGTTAATTATTTTTTGCTTAATTGTTTTTAATTTTTTTATTGATATTCCATTAAAGGATTTGAAGCAATAATTACTAGCATATATTACAATATAAAGCATTAGTATGATTTCCCCGATTTCAATTAATGAAAACATGTACAAAGGAAAATATAAATAACACAACTTTAAAAATTTATGCAGTGCTACTAGAACACATAGAATCAAATGAAATTTTTCTTCATGTCCATGCCTCCAGGCAGGGACATGACAGTGAAGGGACTTTAACTCGTTATACACCATACTAAATAATTATTCGCAATGAGGCTATTAGGTTCTACTAAGGGTATAACCTTCTTGATACTATAATCCTTTAGTAAGCCGTAACAATAATTTTCCCACTTCTGAATTAAGACTAGTTTAAATAGTGATAATAAATATGAATGAAGTGCAAGGACCTGCAACGCTCACCACAATCCGAAGCATGTTTTGCAGAAGGATCGGCCACCTCATGAGCCGTGACTCAGCTAAGTCCACAATATACTAAATGCGTTTCTGCATATTGCTTTATTTAGTTTAAGTGTTTAAAATGAAACTCTTAAACACAGCTTAATAATTTGAGGTGAGAAAATGTGGTTGAATTGTCAAGAAAGCATCCATAAAATGAAGATATAACTATTCCTTGTGAAACAATATGGTAAACAATCTAGGTTTGATTTGCCACTCTACGGTACCCTTAACTCTTCAAATGGTTTCAACAAGAAATCTCGTCCATCAAAAGCATATCAATCTTGATAATGACGAGATATCTCGTCATCAAGATATTACCACTTTTTTATGATGACGAGATCAAGATCTGGTTAGTTTTTTTCTAATGATGATATTATCGTCTCTGTAGATGTGGTCAGTTTTCTTTATAACGAGGTACCTCGTCAAGGTACTTAGGTTGGTAGTTGAATTAACGTCGTAATGGTGCAACACAAAGAGATATTGGTGACGTTCCGGGAGCAAACCCGAGGAAAATTCAACGTAGTTTTGAACCATGGTCAGAAGACGGTCACACCTAAGCTGGTACCCCAGTCACAAAAGGAACCTCGTCAAAACAACTACTTGGTAAGTTAAGTCTAACTAGATCAAATAATATCGTAATGTGGCAGTTTAAATGTGTTAAGGCTTTATTAGTTATAAGATGCATGTCTTATAAGCGAATGAAAACGCATTGCTTTTATGTAGGTAGTTATTTTAGACGAAAATAATGTCAAAATTGTTATTTTTATTATAACAAACTTTTGATAGTTTTTACGGGCTTTTCGTGAGGATATTTTTTTACAATGTCTTAAATCATATTTTTAAGTTATTTTTTTACTCTCCCATTACTGTGAAGGACGTTTATTGTAGTGGAACCTGAATCAAATTTACTCAATTTGATTTAACTATCATTTGAAATCCAGGAAATACCTTTGTAAAATACATGCACATGTTAGATGCTGATGTATGGGGAAAAATTGAGCAACACAATTCAAGTAATCTTTAAAACATATAGACTACATTAAACGAATATTTACGTTTCAGTAGTAATTTCAATCAATTTTTAATACATGGTAATATTAACGATATTGAGTATTCTAAACGTCGTTATTTCTTAGGTAAATCAACCTAAAATTAAAGTTCCAAACATAAAATATGTGAGAACTGGAAAAATATTTACTTTATTGCAACGAAATTTGGCACAGAGATATATTGCTATGAGAGAAAGCATATAAGAACATAACAATATGAAAAAGATTTACGTAGAGAGAGAGAAACGTGTCTGTGACCTTAAATTTGGACACCAGTGTATTTAAATCTATTTATTTTCAAAATTATAAGTGAATATTTTGTAAAAAGGAAATACTTAAGTATTTTGAAACAAGGCATTTAAAACTTTTCCCATTTTATTTGATAACCTGTCTAGCTCTTTGTAGTTAGTTATTATTTTAACTACAGCTTAAGCAACTAAACTAAATGAGACTAAACAACAAAACTACAGTTAAATTTAATGAGATAAGGAAATTCAAAAGAATTTGATGGAGTATTTGCATCAAATAAATATATTTAATAAACAACTTTAAAGGTAACACACATAATTAGCTAGTCATAAGTTATTAGCATCTAATTATACAACACTCCCCTACTCACGAAAATTATTTTAATAAAATCGGTTCGGGAAAGATCAGTTCTAAAGAAATTTAGTTTAGCAGTTTAAGCCATTTTAGGTAACATAAACAGCTAATTACCACACTAAAAGGGAATAGAATAATGGAAGCCTTAAATGACTTGAATGATAAAATAGTAGTGTTTAATAAAGTTAAGATGAGTCGATGGAATATATATATATATATTGCATACAAACAATACTTCCTTTAAAAAACGTCGTCATTCTTGCAGAATTATCGCAAAATTTATCTTAATATAATTGAAAAATAAAATACTTCTTTTTTATAAGTCAACTTTAAATAACACGGGATCAACATTTGACAACCTGTTTCAACTTAATTGTTAACTACATCGCAAATAATAGTTAATGGGAGCAATTTAAATTGAGTATGTAAGGCCATTTCTGTCAAATAATTGTATCAAAGCTTATTATCTAGACTAAATCACGTGTTTCAAGCACCTGAAAGCATATTATGCAATTTTCTACTACAGACCAAATCCATGAATGTGGGTTCTAATAAAATCAATAGTAAGATCTACAATGTATTTTTACAACACAGTCTAGGCTGCCTCTGAATATTTAATGCCCAATCCTTATTTTAGTTCCCCCAGCGGTAATGTAAATAATTCATAAGACTATCTATTTATTTAATCTCTGAATATTTTGATACTAGAATGTTAACATTATAGAGATTTATTTAAACACATTTTATCATAACGTAACTAAACCAAGTAAAGCTGTATTTTCCCAACTATGTACCTAAGTATATTGAATTTTATATCTTTGCAAAATATATGCCTTATTGTACCATACAGTTGGGTCATGCATGTTATAAAGTATTCAATTTGCGAAATATACACTGTATTGTTCCGATGATTCATTTTTTCTCATGTGAAGATAACGTTTGGAATAGGAAATATATTCAATAAACTGGAGAAAATGTTGTACTATTAAAATTCTAATAAAAAGATTTTGGGGATACAAATTAGTTTTATTCTATATCTATATAAATAAGAATGGAGTGTTTGTTTGAACATTCAATATTTTCGACCCATTTCAAGTTTTCTATCCGTTTTGGACCCTTCTGATGCCGAATCCGCCTTTTTCTCGTTTGGTGTCTATCTGTTTGTCTGTCTGTCTGTCTGTATGTTGTGCCCTATACACGTCCACGCGGTTTAAGATATTTTCATGAAAATTTGCATACAGTGAGTACTTATCTTCATTTAGTGAGTGGCATTGGTTTCGAAAGTCTGTCTGTCCGTCTTTCTGTTCTATGCTCGATTTTGTGTTTGTGTGTTTGTGTAGACATCACATGTATTGTATTCCAGATATTTGATTGCATTGTATTTTATTTTATACATTATCTATTAGTTTAGTGAATGCAATATTAAACATTTCTTTATTGTTATATTTAGTTGAGTTTCATGCTAAAACACCTGAGTGAGTATACTTAAATCAACCATAATTTGGTAGTTTTAGAAAAATTGGAATGTCTATTGAATATTACGATTACTTCGATTGCTTTACCAGTACTGCTAAAAAGTAATTATTGTTCAAAAAAAAATTTTTTTTTAAGGAATTTCATTTCTGATACTTCATTTTTTTCGAGTCTTATTTTTATTCTTTGCGCAATGGAAACGATTTCCGAATATTTGGGACATACGATATTTTTCAATGAAACGAGAATGAACAAGATCGCGCGAGCAGTGATATTTTTTCTGGTTCTTTCGCTCTGAATTAATTTCACATTAATAAATTTTGTACACTTTTAGTTGTAAGTTGTGGCAACTGTGCGAGATCAAGAGATAAAATAGAATCACAAATTAATATCTTTAGAACAATTTTTTGCGACATCTTTTATTTTGTTTTACTTCGCTGTTTTTTGTTTTAAATATTTATTATTTTAATAAATGTGTTTTCCTTCTCATCACACGCAACAGCACCACAAAGTATTAGACTTAAAAATGTTAGGTAAGTCAGTATAAATTTTCAGTAAATTTTAAGTGTAGTTATGCCATTATTGAAAGAATAATGCCGTTATTTAAAGAATAATGCCGTTATTTAAAGAATAATGCCGTTATTTAAAGAATAATGCCGTTATTTAAAGAATAATGCCGTTATTTAAAGAATAATGCCGTTATTGATAGAATAATAATGTTTATTAATCCAAACTGGAACTTTTTCAAACATTAAAAAATTCGTTGTAATAATGACAGGAGAAGATTGCAAATTTTCACAATGTCGCATACCGGAGGCAAGAGTGCCACAAGTAAAAAAATATTGTTTTGTTGACTATGAGTGCGAGAGCACTCGCCGTAAATCGTAATTTTAATTAATTGAGTTAAACATGAAAAGAACTTAAGAAAGGGAATTCCAAATCTTCCTATAAATCGTCTTTTATAGTAGTAACCTTAGTATCACCTTTCGTCATTTTGTAGCTTTGTCATACAGCAATTGTGCGATGTATGTGAAATGTATTTCACAAAAGGATATGCATGTGTAGGATTTGTGTCCAAAGTAAGTTGTAGAAAATATAAAGATGTCGAAAGATGTTAAAATAAATTTGTATTATACAAAAAACGTAAGTCATTATATATTTTGATTACCTCTTCAATATAGAGTAAACCAATTCAAACCGAGTAAGGTCGGGTATTCTGCTAGTACAATTCATAAAATTGACAGTAAAATTGTAATGCTTTAAAACTGGTAATGCTATAAGAACTTATAACTAAGATTTTCCAGTAAAGTACTTTGATACGAAATTTTTGTCAGTAATTATATGTATGGCATTTATCAAAAAGGGTGATTTGTGTGTTTGAAATTAATCAATAATTAAAGGTGCCAATGAATTACGATTTTAATGTCTCAGATAAAAAAAACGGTTATACGAACACCGCATAAGGCGCACCATTTCTGTTTGATGAACTCTTTAGTTAAAACTTAAATTGTAAATTACCTTTATAGAGGATATCAAATATAGACACACAGACAGAAACTTAATCCTCCAAGTGGATTTGGCGATACATTTTGTTCATCAAGATCTGACCATTGGCGAGATATGTCTATACTAAGATATCGTGCATTCTTTTTATAACGAGATCTAGATCTGCCCAGTTTTCTTCTAAGAGATGTATCGTTCAGAATGATCTGCTTATTTTTCTTAAAAGAGATATCTCGTTCATCAAGATCTGTTTAGTTTTCTTCTAAGAGATATACTCGTTCATCAAGATCTGCTCAGGTATTTTTCCAACTAAGAGATATATCGTTCATCAAGATCTGCTCAGTTTTTTCCTAAGAGATACCTCATTCATCAAGGTCTGCTTAGTGTTCTATCTAAGAGATACTCTTTTATCAAGGTCTGCTTAGTGTTCCTCAAAGAGATACATCGTTCATCAAGATCTGCTCAGTTTTCTCCTAAGAGATACCTCACACATCAAGATATGCTTAGTTTTATAGTTAAGAGATATCTCGTTCATCAAGGTTTGCTTAGTATTCTTCTTACTAAGATATATCTCGTTCATCTAGGTCTGCTCAGTTTTCTTCTAAATAGGAGATATATCGTTCATCAAGATCTGTTGCGTTTTCTTCTAAGATATATCTCGTTCATCAAGATATGCTTAGTTTTCTTCTAAGAGTATCTCATTCATCAAGATCTGGTTAACTTTGCCAGTGTCACCTCACCTCTTCGAGACAACCAACAATGATTGAAGCAGCTGGAGTTGATCTAAATGTGAAATGGTGTGTCATCTCATCAACTGTTTGTGTCATCTCATAGTTTTGCATCCACGAAACAAAATCTTTGAATTAAAGGTAATTAATGTCTACAAGAAAATTTAATTTAAATTTAATAAGATCTGAAGTATGTCGCCGTAAATTCAGAACTGTAACTGTTCCAGAGTGTGAAATCGGGACGTACCCCCTACTCAATATACAAATTTTACAGCATTTTTACAATAGCTCTTTATTAATATACTACTACCCTCCTTCCATCGATAAATGTATCAGATTCCTAAATATTTAAGAGTTCATTGCACTCACAGTCTCAATTTAATAGGAAATATTATGTGGTTTAAATGTATAGCTATCGACAATCCTATCCAACAATATCTATAAAACTACAAACTTCCATCCCTAGCCTTTAAGTCTACAACTTTTCCTTTCCCAAGATAACGTAAGCTCAAAAACAAGCACAATCCTCGAAATCTGTTTGCCCCTCAAAAAAAAAAGAAACCTCGCAGTTTGCCTTTTTATGCCAAAGCGCACATGCATTTATCTGATCGAAAGCACACTCTCTTTTCCACCCTTACGGAGATCGAATACCGAGATCGAATCCCCTCTCCTTCCGAGTGATTCTTTGAATCAATAAATAAATGAGGAAATGATCCCGGTAAACCCACAAAGACACCGACATGCTTCCGGGGCGGGTGGACAAACAGTGGATAGCTATTTGCTGTAGAGAGTGTCCATTGGCAGCATTGTCTCTTTCTCGTATCGAGCGGTTGAAACAGACGATCTGTGGCCCATTGACCCTCTTCTGGAGCATGCATTCTTCTCCAGTACATTCTTTGGCCATACCCTCATGGCAGTAAGGGACTGGGAGGAAATGTTGAAGTGGTTGCTGGATGGATATTGCCATCCTCAGTCGCTTATTGATTTCGGGGGATTTTATTTACTAGCACACAGGGCTACGATGTGCAGCTATTCGAAAAAGATGAACAACCGAAGCATCGATTTTCCCGATCGAGTTTAAAATTATAGAAAAATAAAAAGCTACACGCCGTGTTTACTGTTTTTAGTTCTCTGTTGCTCAGGTGCTGACTTCGTCATCTGATTGTGATTGAAATTTGCGAAGGGCTGTCTTCGGATCTTTCATCAGGATTGATCCCGGACCATCGTCAGTAGCCAGTTGAGTTGTTCAAGTGTGAAGAAAATTAAACTATCTACTTCGCTATCTGTAGATCTTTGGGCAATGCTTATCACATTGGAGGAACTTCTAGTTCCAGTATCACGTGAGTTGGGACGTAGCATAACATATGGATGGATATGCCTATTGCTTTCCAGCTAGTTAGGGGGTACGACACTTGAATTAATCAGCCATGCCATTAATACGATAATAAGTATCTAAAATAAATTCTTAATATGTTATTATGAATAGTGAAGCTTATATTTTGTTTAGATAAATTTGCATCTTAATGGTGATTTTAACAATCTTTGTTTGATCTCATTTATTTTTGTTTCTTGAAAGTTTTGCAAAATTCACTCTTTTATTTCAGATTGTAATATGTCAGATATATATGATATATATATATATATATATATATATATATATATATATATATATATATATATATATATATATATATATATATATATATATATATATATATATATATATATATATATATATATAATATATATATATATATATATATATATATATATATATATATATATATATATATATATATATATATATATATATATATATATATATATAGCTTTTAATGTACTAGTATAGATAAAGCTATGGATCTCCGCCTCTTCGTAGAACTCATTAGTATGACTACAGTAGGGAATTTAATTCCTTGCTTCCTGTCACCCGCTTACACATCATAACTGCTGCACCACTTTTATCGTTGCACTGCAAGAATAATTTTCCCTTCACCCTATATAAAAGAAATGCTAGCCTTCGTATCAAAATATTTTTTTGAAAATTCATTGAATTATAAGTATTAATAAACGTAATTTATTAAGAGAAGAAATAAATTTATCAACTACACTTTTAAGACTACTTTGAAGACATACTCTAATATTTCTGGGTTTGCATTTTAGGAGATCATTTAATCAGAAGTAGTATGCCTAATCCTAGTTGGTATCTCGGTCTGAGAACTCATGCAGGTGCAACCCATGTCAACCTTTTATCACCCCACGCGTTTCTGAAACTTATTTTAATGCACTTAAACGTTAGGGAATCAGTTATGAAAAATATTTTACTCTCAAAGGAACACTATTTTAGACGGAACACATTTCCTTATCATTCGCTCACTTCATACTTAACAAAGTTTAAAAAAAAAACAGTGTTTGAACTTGAATAGCATCACAATTTTAAGTGAACTTAGTTCAAATTACCATAGCTTTCCACCACTGATCAACGTGATCATTGATTGAACTTTTGCTCTTATGTCTAAAATACCCAGATAAATAAAATTTTATATTAAAATATGGATTTGAAACAAGCAGGTCTTTATTTCGTTTTATTACAAATACTGGGATGGAAATAATGTTTATTTTCCGTTTGTATTAACCAGAATTTTAGTGATGCTTGATCAAGTCGTTGTCATTTATCAATTGCAAATGAGGCCAATAAATATTCCAACGAATAAATTATGAATAGACGTATAATAGTTGATTGGTAGAGAATAAATGACAAATGTTTCCAAAATTATGAAAAACTAGATTTTAAGTTAATCTCGTTACGCATTATACGAGAGAGATTGGGTAACTGAAGTAAATCAGTTTTCAGCTGATTTATTTATCTTGTCGTTCTTGAAATCCTTCTAAGATAATTTGCAAATGTTTTCACAAACGATTAAAACATACAGTAAAACATAAAACCCATCAAATTAATGCAATGGATATTTTAAACCATCTTCATTCAAATTATAAACTAAATTTATAAAATGCAAACATTGTATTGCATTCGATATTTTTTATGCATTCTTTCATGCTCCCTTCACATTTTACATTTGCAATTTTAATGACCCCAACATTCAGTAAAAATTCTAATAAGAATTACGTTGAATGATTACCTTGTTTTAGCGCTTACTTATACATTTCTGTTAAAAAAGTAATATCCTCACGTTTTCAGACCGGTGCACAAAGGAAAGTCTTTGTCTTCATAACGTCACCTCGTTTTTCCTCCAAAGAACTGAGAAAACTGAGAACAAAATGTCAACTAGAGAGCTAATGGAAAATCACACAACAGTATGTGAGGAAGAAAAAAATAGGCACTGTGGTGTTTGCTAAAGAATTAAAACCGTGTTGTGTGTATTTCTACTGAGGAAAATGAACACGAGAGCTCTCATGCCTGACTTCATAAAGGAGTCTAAGTCAAATGAAGAAATATAGTGGAGAAACTTTCATCAAAGTTTCTGTTGTTACTTAACATTCTTCCCTTTTCTTTTTGTCTCAAAAACTCTCTAAATAACCCCAAAATTGCTTTCGAAATGTTATGTTTCAAAGTAAAAGGTGTTTGCTCTTAGAATAAAATATGACAAGTGATGTGGCAATTTTATGTATAAAGTTGCAATCTGGGAGAATGCACAGTCGCGTTTTTTAATTAAGTCGTTCTGTTTTATAAAGGAGTTGTTGTTAAGTGATAATAAAGGTGTCTGAAGCAAGCATTCGAGTTTCATAGATGTCCACTGGTATCTATGATGTTTCATTTGCTTACAAGTGAAACTCAATAATTCAAAAAATATAGTTCCAGTAAAACGAAGGGGGAATTCCACTCACTATTCCAAACGCATTAAATGGTTTTGACAGGAAGAAATTCAATCTTCACATGGAAGATAAAAGATAAATAACTTTTTGGTCTACAACAGTCTAAAGATATTTCCATGTCATCGAACTATTTCCTCGAACTTGTCTTGTTAGCATTGTTACATAACATTAAAATAAATTCTAACAGATAAATGTATAGTGTATTACATATTCTAGTAAAGTTTGAAAAAGTGAATACTTAATGGAATATTTAAGTATAATACTTAGGTATATGTAACACTGCTGGTGTATGTAAGAGTTCGAAATAATTCTTAGAAATAAAATCTAAATTTTAATTTTTATGCTTGCTACATCCTACAGGGTGGAATTACTTACTGTCTACTTTAAATAAAACGTAGAAGCCTGATTACATTTACATCCAAGGTCATGTGAACCTAGGTCACCTCAAATAACCAGGGACTCGTATAATACGGACGTATTAACAGAAAACAGTTTATACGAAATACAGGAAATATTTACTATCGTGCGTGTTTCTACTACTGCTAAAGTACGATTCATAAAGCTAAGTTTGAAAATAATATATATTCGTATCTGTTTCACAGTATCAGTAGTATTTGTGTGATAGTTTTATGATAAATCTAGACATGGTAGTTACGAACCCTTAAAACTGTCTGGAAAAATCCGTAAAAATAACAACAATTTTGGAACTGCTCTCGGAGGTTTATTTAAGCTTAGAGGAAAACAAATCTTTGCATCGGAAAACACGGACATTTGGTTAAACGTGGCTCGGATAACACGGATATTCGGTTAATAACGGCTTGGATAAACAATGTTCTATTATATATTTAAAATACTTTACGAGCTAAGTATGTCCCTACAGATAAAATGTATTTAACTTCAATTCATCACGTGAAAAGTGATTAGACCAAGTTATGCTGCACCACTGAACTGAAGTAACCGAATACAAAACGTGTGATGGAAGAAAACATCCATTTCTATGGATTTATGACTATGAAAGAGATTAGAAACAGTGCTACAAAATAATGGAAACCTTAATTGATGTGGAAGTAAATAGTATTATTTTCACTTAGTCTCGATTCTTAAAATCTCAACAGTCTTTATTTAAAGCTAGATTTCATACGTATATTCAATACCATTTTAATTAAAGATTCTTCAGAAAAATACCTCGATCAGACACTTTCCCTTTCTAATTCTAATGATTGTTGTATGTAGAAACAGATAAACAGTTTGTTGGCTAAGTTGAGCATGTTACCGGATTGATATTGTAGTTTTTTAGCAGCAAACATAGTAATATTTAAATTGAAATCTTAGTAATTATTCAAAAATGTATTTTAACATGGGTGAAAGTAAAATAATATACAAATACCATAAACATCTTGAACAGAATTTTTCGTAAACATTGTTTCTTGGAGCATAACATTTTGCAAGAATATTTCCCCTCATTTTATCTTTAAAAAACCTTAGTAGATAATGGAGTGAAAAATGTCTTTAAGAAACATTTTGACAGCGTAAATATTTAATAGGTCACAAATTGTCCTAAAACCGCTTTCATTCTCACAATCCGATTCGTGAACGAAAAGTAGGCCTATGGGAAACGAGACACCTGTCTTTGCGTGGGGTGTCATTAGTCATTATTTTTTGTTTGGAAAAATCGCATTCACCTATTTTGATAAACGATGGTTTTACGCAGTTTACTGGGAAAAAGATAAAATATAGTATCTTTCAATTTAATTCTTAGTTCACAACTACCTTTCCAGATTCCAAACGTCAATAGTTGTAATTTATTTGATCCGTTATGTATATTTTAAAGGATTTCATGCATGAGTCTTTTTCTTAGCTTTTCATCTTTCAGTCTGAGTGATTCAAACGCATATATTTGTTTTGCTACCAGTAATCTTCCATGTTTGATTTCCAATCACCTTTAACCTATTTTACGATTACTATATACTAGCCACTGCTTGACCAGCACGGCGTTGACCGTGACAGTTTTTTTCGTGGGGTCAGGTGTGACCACTGATCGTTAACCCCCGGTGATTGCTACGAGTTCCCTTTTGGTTTGCTTCACAAGCAAACATCACGGCCAATAAAATAATCAATCGGCGTGACGTCCCAATCTCTTGCAAAAATAGAAATATTCCATTGAACATATTTATTAAAAAAATAAAATGTGTAAGGTATCGATATAATTTAAAATTTTCCGGTGTGACCACTGCTCGCTAACGCTCACCAACCCCCGGTGATTGCTATGTATTCCCATTTGACAAAACACACTAGAATCGGGAAACCTTGCCATGTTTCCAAAGGCAGGCGTCGCTGGGTGAAAATCGCAAAATCTACTTGCTTCTTCTTTGACGTCACATTTCGGAGCTAAGAACGAAAGGTGAAAACAACTAATACATTCATTTTAAAGTGTTCTATATTGAATTTTAGAATTCGGGCGCAAAAGAAAAATTGCAAAAAATTCGGACTACCTGTGAGCCAAATCTCATTATTTTAAGTGCCATAGATTCGTCAGGACATTCCACAAACATAAAAAACACTTCCTTTTTATAATAGTAGAGATTTCCTCGGATTCTTTCATTCAATACATGTGGCTGTTTAGTTTTTGCAAATGTTGTGTGGTAAAAGCAATACTAATTACTTGGAAATCTGAGGATACTCACAATGTTGAGGCTCTTTATAAAATGGTTCAACCGTTACCAACATGTTTAGGAAACTACATTGTTACCTTTGCATTTCCGTACTATCTATTTGCTTGCCAAGTACATACAAAGTTGCGCCAATTAAAATATACAATACTAATTACTTGGAAATCTGAGGATACTCACAATGTTAAGGCTCTTTAGAAAATGGTTCAACCGTTACCAACATTTTTAGGAAACTACATTGTTATATTTGCATTTCCGTACTATCTATTTGCTTGCCAAGTACATACAAAGTTGCGTCAATTAATGTGTAGCAACAACAACTGTCTTACGGGTACGCACAGTGCTATAGAAATTGACGTATAACTCAAATTCACATTAAAAATTGCTTTTGGTTAATTGTTTTCAGTTTTAAAAGATTTTTATTACATTTCTTACCACCAAATTTTAACCTTTACGTTGTTGCAGGTAAACAATTGTTACCACTAAAATTCCGTTCATACCAGTGGCATGATATAGATCTATGTATTGTGGATGTTATCCCCTTTTTGATGACCGTTTGTATCGATCATCATTTACGAGCTGTTAGCGAGTATCCTTCTAGAAGGTCCCTCCTTTTGTGTGGTGGCCGCCTATCATGCCGACCGTTAGGTGTGAACGCTTTGGGAAAAGCAGAATGTCGCTCCGGTGATATCTCTTCTCACGCCACACAACACTATGAAAGAAAAGCGTCAGTCGTAAATGCCCCTCACAGCCATGTCGCTCAAATTTGGTAATTAGGTAAGGAGGGTCGGACATGCAGGCAAAAGAGCCGTTCTGTGACACGATTGGAAAGTTTTTAACGCCTCAGAGTAAAGGAAGGTTAATACTTTTATTGGTTGATTCTTGACGTTTATGGATGCTACCCCACTGGTGTATACACTTCCAAAGTTTAAATTAGTCATGGCGATAACCCCCTATCGTTCAGTACATTTTATACACAGCTTTCTCAAACCGAAAATTAGAAAACCCATTGATTTCAAAGCTCCTTTCAAACCCCTCCGAGAATACCAAATAAAAGCTACTTCCCTTTTAAAGCTTTCATTAGAAAACCTGATGAAATATTCATCACTGCTCCAAAAATTGATTTAACGTCAAAGGGATGTAACAAATAGGTCAGAGTTGACGTTCTTTCCAATATTTCCCATCCGTCGACTGAAACGTATATGTAATAAGGCGATCTGTAAAGGCGGCAATAAATCGCAGAAGTAGAAATTTTCGAACCGAAGGTGATTCATTATATACTTAAAGTAAATGCTCGAATCGTTGACAACCTTCCCATCGGTCATCGAAGCCACCAACAACTTAATCGCCTATGCATAAAATGTTGCCAACTGGAATTGGTAATACTTGCCACCTCCCTAAAAAAATATCACTTTCCTTGCGTCATTCTGGATTTTTTTTGACAAGCTTCGTTTTGGGAACCATCACTCACGGTTTTTTCAACTCGAACTTTTCACCCCTTTATTTTTACCGGTTTTATTGCTCGATTCCGGAACGCTTCCATTTCGAATGAGGATGACGGATCGGGTTGGCTTTAATCCTGTTTTTTCATTTCGTCTTAGATCGAGGAATTACTCTTAGTCCGTTTGTTTTAGCTCGTATCAGAACGGGACGTGGGCTCACGCCATTCAATCTAAATTATTTCTCATTTTTTCCCCTCGCAGAGATAAGTGAAATAGTGAGATGGAATACGATTTCCGAGTTAAATACGTTTGATCGATTCAGTTGACGGATAGTTTCTTTCAAGTTGAATTAATCGAATAAAACATCGACAATTATTGCTTGATGGAATGAGTGAATGACCGCAGAATTTATTGTAAACATATATTAGAACCTTCATTGTTAGAGGACTGATTTTAAAATTATAATGTAATCTCCTTAAGTTTAATTTCCACTAGCACAGGGCTCGAAATACCCGGGTGCACCTGAAAATAAAACTGTGCTCCTAATTTTTTTCCCTCTAGGTGCACACAGTGCACCTATCGTTAAAAAAGGCGGGGTAAACGTATTTTATGTTAATTTGATGCCTGAACAAAGTATTAGCAGGGACCTCTCTCGTCCTAAAAGAAGGTAATTAAAATTCCTAAATACACACTATACAAAAACTTTAATCCAGAAAATGCTATGTTTCAATGAAGGAAAAATACAAAAAGAAGGATGGACACTAAATCTTATGGGTAAAGATCGGCCAAAAACGTAGACGTTTCTGATTGCTCACCAATGTTTGAAGACGACTGAATATTTGTAAGCAATAATTTTGCAGATAAAAAAATGTTTAAATATTTTTATTTGCTATCTACTAATAATGTATCTAAACAGACACAACTAATAAAGCAGTTTACATTACATTAATGCACTGATTTTACGTTTTTTAGATGTGCGCCTTAAATATAATCTGTGCACCTAGTTTAAATACTTAGGTACACCTTGTGCACCCGAGGCCTGCACTAGCATGATAATTTTATACTTCTTTAAATAAAGTAAACTTGTGTGTTTGTAGCAGCGAAATCTCTCGAAATTCGAAGTATCGCGGCATAAAATTCACACCTATTGTTCTGTCAAACATTCTTAGAACAGTCACCGTAGCCTTGTTTGTCATTTTATGTTATTTTGATGCCTGGAAAAAATATTAGCATCTACCTCTCTCGTCCTAAAGGAACGTAATTAAAATTCCTTAATACACACTATACAAAAACTTTAATCCAGAAAATGCTATGTTTCAATGAAGGAAAAATACAAAAAGAAGAATGGACACTAAATCTTATGGGTAAAGATCGGCCAAAAACGTAGACGTTTCTGATTGCCCACCAATTTTTGAAGACGACTGAATATTTGTAAGCAATAATTTCGCAGATAAAAAAATGTTTAAATATTTTTATTTGCTATCTACTAATAATGTATCTAAACAGACACAACTAATAAAGCAGTTTACATTACATTAATGCACTGATTTTACGTTTTTTAAATGTACGCCTAAAATATAATCTGTGCACCTAATTTAAAAACGTAGGTACACCTTGTGCACCTGTATTAAAAGATATATTTCGAGGCCTGCACTAGCATGATAATTTTATACTTCTATAAATAAAGTAAACTTATGTGTCTGAAGCAGCGAAATCTCTCAACATTCGAAGTATCGCGGCATAAAATTCGTACCGATTATTCTGTCAAACATTTCTAGAAGAGTCACCGCAGCCTTGTTTGCAAAGTATCATATCAGCAAAATTGTGAGTTTGAAACCAAATCTAACCAAAAATCGTCGTTTACGTGGGTGTTGCCGTGGCCTAAAATGTCCCCACATTGTCGTGATGTGGAAGTTTGGAGAATGGGAAGCCAGCTCAGGCGATGACCACGTCATCTGGCCAATTTTTGAAATTACGATGTCTTGTTTTCGGATCTTTCGCGTAGGGATTGATACTGTATTTGTGTACTTCCCCTGAGCGACATACATTTAACAACCTGCAAACTACTTTAAATATCTAGGTTACTTTTTCCCAATTATCTCGTCGTTTTGTTAGAACTAGAATTGTAAACTTTCTTACAAAATATTACACAAGAGGTAGGAACGCAATAAATTAAAGTCGTACTGGATCAACACAACGGGATACTAACTAAGATACTCGATAGCGCTAGTAAGCAATCTCAACCATCTACTTCGGCATATGTGGGAACGAATCTATGTAGTTTAATTAACCTCACACGGCAGCAACTCAATGGGCTAGTGGCAAAGTTCCAGGATTAATTGCCAAGGGAAGAATCCGAGAGTAAGTAATTTTGAGCCTCGGTCAGGTGACGAGATAAACACCTAATCTGACACATCACTGTCCAAACTTCCACACCATGCCAACATTAGGAAATAGAAAGTAACAATGGATTTAACGGAAACCAGCCCCTTGTACACGGGTCCGGGATTAAATACTCAGGGAAGGAACCGAAGCCAACAGCAATTAATTTTGAACCGCGGTCAGATGACGAGGTCAGCATCTAAGCAGACACCTCACTCTCCAAACTTCCACACCACGCCAACGATAGGAAATTAATAGTCACGTCAGATTTAACGTGCACCAGCCCCGTGTACACAACGTTATTTGGTTTGACGGAGTTTCGTTAAGGGATTGGTCCCGGACCGTCGTCAATAGCCCGTTGTGATGCTCTAGTACGAAGTTAACTAAGAATTACCAATTGACTGAGTTTCTAACTTGCAACCTTCTAGTTGCTCTTTCAATGGAACTATCGCGACCCCAAAACAAGCAGTGATCAATAAAAAACAATATCAAAAGCTGTAAAAAGCCAAGCAATTTAAGCCCTTGAGGTGGATTAATTTTTAAAAGCTATTCGACGACACAAAGCTGGGGAAACATAAGAGCAGCTAAAACTTTCCAACGAAACCAGGTAGTAAAGTTAGTAATAATATTACATTGTTTTCGTAATTTGCGTTTCCTTTTTGTATGCCCTTTATTCGAGCGCCATTGTCAAGTACGCAATTGCGTTGCAAAAGTTAGCATTAGTTGTTTTCTGTACATTGAACAGCAAGTAGCTATTTCATTTTGGATGATTTCACGGACTCCAGATTTGTACCCATCTTGTGGTAGGTGAAAACGCATCAGCTTATCTTATTTTCTACCTGGGATTTCACACATCGTTAAATACCAGTTGAATCTGGTTTAATTTGAATCCATTTGCTACACGTATTTGAACTCGATTTAAGGCCAAACCAATTCCAGAAAACGCTTTCAGGGGTCAGTAATATAACGTAATATTTTAATGACATTTTTAAAGACGTGGTAAGATTCACGCAATTATTAGAAATTGTACAATCTGTTTCCAGACATGAGTCGTTGCTAGAAACGGATGTAAGCTGACAACTTGGCTCCACATTTAGATAATTATAATTTTGGAGAGGGAATAATTACTCGCTACTGATGGATATTTTTTATGGATTAGCAAAAGATGAACTTTTACAAATGTTTACTGTCAAAATGTTAAATTTAGTTTATTTCGTCTCAAAAATATGCGATAATTCTTGTTATCTAATACATTTATGCAAAAAAACATAGTAAATGTAATGTAAGGTAAAATCTAAAATAGAGCACTAATCAAACGAACTGCACAAAATTGATAGAAATAAAACGCTAACTACTGTCTGAATTAATTTTGCTTTAAATTCTACACGCATTTAGAACATACCCAAAACGATCATTAATAACAACTTGCACAACGGTGACTAACAATTTTTAAAGCATGTACTTAAAATAATTTGCACAACTTATTGAAACATCAAAACAGACGTGTTTGTCAGGTAATTTAAATGTTCCGTTCATTTCACCTTTTTTCATTTATCTGAAACTGCCCTTCTGAATGTTTTTTGGGGTATCGTGAAGAATAATGAATGTTACAAATAAGTATAAATTAAGTAGGATATGAGGGGTACATCGTTTCATGTGTAATGATCTCGTAAAGTCCTCTACGTAAAACCAGTCTTGCATACCTGCTCCTAAAAGTAATCGCTTACTTTAAATCAATAACTATGTTTAAACGTAATGTCCGTGATAAAAATAGAAATAACGATGGGTTTGTGGTAAGTTTGAGCACGAAGCATGGTAAGTAGTAATTCGAATTCCATCTTACGTACCAAACGAGTTACGAGTCATTAGCCTAATGAAACGCCATTACAGATGATCCGACTGAATCCCCGCAGTTGTTATATGGTTACTCGTTGTCTGTAACACAACTAGAGTTTTTCTTACTGTGGACAATCCATTGGTTTCGATTGTGGGTTCCAAACTAATAATTTTCAGCACCCATTTAGAATATTCATTATAAATTAGTAATTAATCAAAAATATTCATTTTGATTGGATGAGAATCATAAGATTGTTTGCGTCCATTGCGTCCTGAAACATTCTACTACCAAAAAGTGGAAATGTATTAATTTTGTCAAAGACGCAATTCAGTAGTGTATGATTAATTGATGTAATTAGTCGCTGGATCAATAACGAATATTTTTTTCATTAAATCTCATTTGGATCATCATTAAGAATACTGATACTTAATTGATAAGTGATGTTTTTACAAAGATTGCATTTAAGTGGTTATTATCAGTGTTCTTGATGAAAAGGTTTTTGGTAACGTATTGAAACGTGGCATCATTTAATTATAAGGTATGCAAACACTTTATCCCATTCTTTGACGACTATGAATGGGAAAAAACTGTTAATACGTCTCAATAAGTATAGCACCAAACGGCGTCATATGTATGTTTATATAAACGCACTCAACGTTTTAATTAGGATTTCTGCAGTAAAAAAATCGTTTAAATAATTTACACAAAACAATTTGACTGCGAAAATAAATATTTGTAACACCTCAAATTCGTGATTAATTTTTTTCTGTATCATTACAAATATATATATTTCAAATACGAGTTTGTTGTTTACATATTAGTTCTATTATTCATGTGCTATTTTCATTAATTAATGTAAAGACTGAAAATATTTTAACACGTTATCTTCATCTACATGATCCATCACAGATAATTAATTATCGTCATATATAATTCAAGACCGACAAACATCTTTGTTTTACCCTGAAATCGAATGAGGACGTTTCCATCTAAAACCTAACATTATTCCCATCAAACTGATTGACATGCTTAATTTGTAGTTTGTAGATATGATACACTTTACAATTTTTCTTAAGGTGGATTCATTGGCTGCCCTATGAATGTATTTTATCTTATGTATTTTATCTTTTAACTATTGAAAATTTCAATGTAGTTTTATAAGTCAAGAGTAAAATTTAAAATTTCGGATCACAATATCATATAGATGTACACAGTCAGTCTTGATACCATTAAAAGGTACATGTTTTGATTCCTTCGCTAATAAGTATAGCGATAAATTTTGTTTATTCGTTAAAATTTTTTTTATCTATTTACATCTGTCAGTTTTCATTGAATTTTAAACCCTTTGGCAAATACTGGAATTTCAGGTAAAGTGGCAGAAATATCTCATTTTATCTAAACCCACACTTAAATCCTAGATAAGAGTAAGAAATATTTTCTAAGTAGATGTGAATATTTTCATTTTAAAACCATGCGGAGAACTTAAATGAAGTAGGTAGTTGAATAACTTTGTACAAGTGAAACACAACAGACTATTGTTGTCGATCAGAGTTAAATCCTGTAAAGAAAGGTCCACGTCCTCTTAATTTTTAACCACGGTTAAATGACGAAGTGACATCTCATCTGGCACCCGGCTATCCAAACTCCCAAACCACGCTAACGTGGCTGTGAACATGGGAAGTGTAAGGATGATCTAGGATTATGGAGAAAATGGCGATAAACAACGAAGAAACATTAAATCGCGAGCTCTTGACGTGATAAAAGACACCTTGGGGTCGCGTTCAAACTGTACTCTATTGTTAAACATGGTTATGGGTTAGGAACGAATATGGTAGATTATTGATGTACCTACGTATTACCTTAGTTCTAGATCAATACATTACATCATCCAAAGATGCGTGAACTAGAGATGCGACATCAACATCAAAACATCTATGTTCAAAATTAAAACATCGATGTTGATAATACATCGTCCCCAAAAACATCGATGTTTTTCAAACTCAGCGATGTTGATAAAACATCTCTTCAAAACCATCGATGTTTTTAAAATTCAGATTATTTAAAATTGTTTACCCATTTCTTAAGATTGGTTCAGCACCTAGTGATGCAACATCGACAGAAAAACATCGATGGTCAAAATTAAAACATCGCTGTTGATAATACATCGCACCAAAACCATCGATGTTTTTAAAATTCGGTGTATTTAAAATTTTTTCCCCATTTCTTCAAACTGGTTTAGCAACTAGTGGTACGACATCGGCTCCAATACATCGATGTTTTTTATAGAACATCTATATTTTTAAAACGTCGACATCGATGTCGGATCCCTACTTTTCAGACCCTTCAACCTTATCCACTTTGGTCTAAAAGTATGTTCAATTAGCCCATTATGAAAATTATGCTACTAGGTTATTTTTAAAATAAAAAAAAACCGTACTATTTTCATTTCAAAATAAAACATTGACAACGTATAAACATCGATGTTACAAAAACATCGACTCCACTACATCGATGTTTTTTAAAAAACATCGATGTTATGGAAACATCGACATCGATGTCGCATCCCTAGAGTAAACCACGCCATAAATAGCAATAAAAATATTATTATGTGAATGATTAATAATATAAGGGTCTTTTAATGAATTAGACGTACTTTCGACAAGAAACTTATTGTTTTTAAGTTCATT